>SJYX01001544.1:82219-166592 GCA_006410675.1 Oreotragus oreotragus
GGGGGGTTCATGTTTGGGAGTTCGTGTAAAAAAATAAATAAATACAAAAAAAATAAAAAAATAAAATGACAAAACTACAAATGTGAAAGGAAGCAGATGTCAAAACTTATAACATGTAAACACTTAGAAAAGCATTTAGGTGTTTTTTTAGTATATTAGTGCAACTAAGACTTTATATTTCCAACAGCATAGTAAGGATTTTGCTATGGTCTGAATGTCTGCATGTACCAGATTCATATTTGAAATTCTGATGCCCCACATGATGGTATTTAGAAAGTGAGAACTTTAGGAGATACTTTGGGAAGATTCTGGTGGGCTGAAGAAATTCTAGCAGGTAATGAGAACACACACTAATAATAATAATAACCAGAAGTCAGAAATGAAAAACCAGAAAAGTATACTTTCTTTTTTCAGAAATCAAACACGCTTAAAATGAAAATTTAGAAATAAAATATTAAAACAGTGGAGACTGGTAGGAATAAAAATATCTATAATCTGTCAAGGGTGAGATATAGCAATAATATTTAAGTTTTAGAAGTAGCCTATGAAGTAAGCATGATTGTGAAAACAAGTGAAAGTGGCAGTAGCTCAGTCATGTCCAGCTCTTTGCGACCTCATGGTCTGAAGCCTGCCCGGCTCCTCTGTCCATGGGATTCTTCAGGCAAGAATACTGGAGTGGGCTGCCATTCCCTTCTCCAGGGGATCTTCCTGACTCAGGAATCGAGCCCAGGTCTCCTACATTGCAGAGGGATTCTTTTAGTGTTTAAGCCACCAGTGAAGACCAAGCATGATTGTTGCTGCTCTACACAAATACAAGTTAGGACTGACTTCAAGGGCTAAGACCTGGAGTAGGAAAAGCAACCTAATTCTCTATAGCAATGACGAACGGATACATTGCTTATTCTGAGCCAAACACAAAGCCCTTTTCATGGATCATTTCACTGAATCCTTAAGACAGTTGCATGACTTCTGTACCTTGCTCTTTCCTGCTTGAGCAGTGAGGAAGCCTGGGCTGGGGAGTTTAACTCTCTCATGTCTCCACCCCAGTGCTCCTCACATCGTGGGCAAGCCAGTCCTTTCATGAGCCTCTTTCTCTGTTGCAAAACTTGGTCAACTCTGACCCTGGTCCCTAGGAATAGTTTCCAGACATCACAGAAACCTGAAACAGTGCACATAGTTCCTACTGTCAAAAAACAAGGAAACAAAAGCAGAGGTTGCTTTGCAGGGAGGCATGCCTCAGGGCTTTCCCAACAGAAGTCTTGCTTTCCAAAGTCAAATGGATCAGACTTTGAGAATGGAGGTGTGGGCACACCAGTGGGGTGCAAGGGGGCAGGATAAGTTTGGAGATTGGGATTGATGTATACGTACTACCATGAGTAAAACGGATAGCTAGTGGGAACCTGCTGTATAGCACAGAGAGCTCAGCTCAATGCTCTGGGTGATCTGTGGGGACATAGAGGGATGAGATGGGATGAGATGAGGGCTGAAAAGGTGGGAAACGTGTGTATGTGTGTGTATACACATATATAGCTGGTTTACTTTGTTGCACAACATTGTAAAGCTTCTATAGTAGTGGTGGTTTAGTTGCTAAGTTGTGTCTGACTGTTGGGACCCTATGGACGATAGCCTGCCAAGCTCCTCTGTCCATGGGATTTTCTAGGCAAGAATACTGGAGCGGTTGCCATTTCCTTCTCCAGGGGATCTTCCTGACCCAGGGACTGAACCTGGGTCTCCTGCATTCCAGGCAGATTTTTACCATCGGAGTCACCCTAATTCGGGGAAGGCAATGGCACCCCACCCCAGTACTCTTGCCTGGAAAATCCAATGGACGGAGGAGCCTGATGGGCTGCAGTCCATGGGGTCACTAACAGTCGGACAGACTGAGCGACTTCACTTTCACTTTTCTCTCTCATGCATTGGAGAAGGAAATGGCAACCCACTCCAGTGTTCTTGCCTGGAGAATCCCAGGGACGGGGGAGCCTGGTGGGCTGCCGTCTATGGGGTCACACAGAGTCAGACACGACTGAAGTGACGCAGCAGCAGCAGCAGCAGTCACCCTAATTAAAAAAAAAATGTCCAAGAGATGCTACATTGTGAGTATCTATATATTAATACATCAAAGGAGAAAAGGAAACAGTATCAGCTCACACAGGTTAATTTTTACTGACTTCTCCCAGTCTACAGAGGTAAATTGGAGACATGCAATATTGGGAAGATCCCCTGGAGAAGGAAATGGCAACCCACGCCAGTACTCTTGCCTGGAAAATCCCATGGACAGAGGAGCCTGGTGGGCTACAGTTCTTGGGGTCATAAAAAATCATATGCAACTGAGCACACTCACACACGCAATAACAAGATAATCAAGCATCTTCAGCTGCTTTGGAGGAGAGAGCTATAGTTAGATGACTTCACATAGTCAGTTTCAGCTTAAGCTTATTTAGGCAAAGGAAAATGTCACTTTAATCAGAGGAAAATGAAATTCAGACACAAAGTCACTTGTAATCTCTGATATTCATTACTATAGACCTTTTGAATTCCCCTTAGAATATGTATGTGTGTTTGTTTATACTGTAAATATATTTAGTTGCTAGTTTTCTGTTCCTTTCATGACTCACCTCATTTCTGTTTTGATCTCAGAGAAACTTTGTCACACTTTTTCAGCTCCCAGCTACTTAAGAGTCCTAATAATCCATTTCACAAATGCACAGTAAGAATTAAAATATAATACAATAAAAATTAGATATGTGAAGAAAAGTCAGCATTCACTATCTTGAAAATTACTGACACATCAGGTGATGCTAGTAGTGGTAAAGAATTCACCTGCCAAAGCAAGAAACTCAAGAGAAATGGGTTCGATCCCTGGGTCAGAAAGATCCCCTGGAGAAGGAAATGACAACCCATTCCAGTATTCTTGTCTGGCAAATCCCATATACAGAGGAGCTTGGTGGGCTACAATCCAGGGGGTCTCAAGGAGTCGGATACGATTGAGCACACACACACTCACGAAATATAAACTATAAATAGCACTTAATATAATTTTAGTAAACAGATACGAGGACTATAAATATATTGATAAGAACTTGCTAAAAATGCATATTGTATACTTTACATTACTGTAGTCTAATGCTATTAAGTATTTTGAAAACATTGAGATCATAGAGAGATGGAAAAAAAGATTAGAACAACAGAGCTTTGAAAATCATAATAGAACAGCCGATGGCTAATTCAAGAATATTCTTAGGGAGGTGACTCCGGGAAAGATCTCCATACTCTGATCCTCTTTCAGTGAAAACTCGAGTCTGTTTGCTTTTTCTGCCCCTCATTAACTATCATAAATGTTTTCCCACTCAGGAACAACTGAACCAACAGTCAGATGGACCGGTTATGCTGCTGAAACACCTTAAAAGGATAACATTTTTACTCTTTTTCCCTTAGGAAAATTTCCATTAATCAACTCCAAATCCATCTCTCTCCCACAGAAATGGGATAGTGGCTGGCCACCTGACCTCACGCCTGGAACTTAAGTATTCCGATCTTCTTTGCAGGCAGGTGGTCACAGAGGGCCTGGGAGTGGAAGTCCCCACTTGTAGGTTTGAGCTCTGGGACAGTAGCCACATGCTCCCGCAAACCCTTCAAAGCCTGTGCACTGAATCGGAGGCTTACTTGTTACTCAGCTTCTGCCATGTACACACATCGGTCCCCAGGACACGGCAAAGCCACAGATGAAAGTAATTCTGATTTTCTGAAGGGCAGTGTGCAAGAGCCATCCCGCAGCCTGTACTACTCCCCTTGGGCTGTTAGAAGTGAACTTCACACTGTTCTAAGTCACCTGTCACAGCAGCCCAAAGGTCGCCCATGTAATCCTCTCACACACTCTTGCTATTGTCTTTTCTGTTGCCTAGCCCCAGCTCCAAGTGTCATAAGATGCAAATTAAGAAAAACATGAAGGTGCAAAATAGATTTTTTACTCAAACATCTCTGTCATCTTTTTAAAAGTTCAGCATTAAATTCAGTTCAGTTCAGTTCAGTTGCTCAGTCATGTCTGACTCTTGGCCACCCCATAGACTGCAGCACACCAGGCCTTCCTGTCCATCACCAACTCCTGGAGCTTATTCAAACTCATGACCATTGTGTCTGTGATGCCTTCCAACCATCTCATCCTCCGTCATCCCCTTCTCCTCCTGCCTTCAATGTTTCCCAGCATCAGGGTGTTTTCCAATGAGTTGGTTCTTTGCATCAGGTGGCCAAAGTATTGGAGCTTCAGCTTCAGCATCAGTCCTTCCAATGAATATTCAGGACTGATTTCCTTTAGGATGGACTGGTTGGATCTCCCTGCTGTCCAAGAGACTCTCAAGAGTCTTCTTCAACACCACAGTTCAAAAGCATCAATTCTTTAGCACTCAGCTTTCTTTATAGTCCAGCTCTCACATCCATACATGACTACTAGAAAAGAACCATAGCTCTGACTAGATGGACCTTTGTTGGCAAAGTAATGTTTCTGCTTTTTAATATGCTGTCTAGGTTAGTCACAGCTTTTCTTTCAAGGAGCAAGTGTCTTTTAATTTCATGGCTGCAGTCACCATCTGCAGTGATTTTGGAGCCTCCCAAAATAAAGCTTCTCACTGTTTTCATTGTTTCCCATGTTTGCCATGAAGTGATGGGACGGAATACCAGGATCTTAGTTTTCTGAATGTTGAGTTTTAAGCCAACTTTTTTATTCTGCTCTTTCACTTTTGTCAAGAGACTCTTTAGTTCTCGTCGCTTTTTGCCATAAGAGTGGTGTCATCTGCATATCTGAGGTTATTGATGTTTTTCCTGGCATACTTGATTCCAGCTTGTGCTTCATCCAGCCCAGCATTTCGCATGATATACTCTGCATATAAGTTAAATAAGCAGGGTGACAATATACAGCCTTGATGCACTCCTTTCCTGATTTGGAACCAGTCTGTTGTCCCATGTCTGGTTCTAACTGTTACTTCTTGACCTGCATACAGATTTCTCAGGAGGCAGGTAAGCATTAAATTGTTTAGGGTTCATTCCTGGCTTCAACACACTGATGAAATCAGAGTTGAGCCACAAATATTATTACAAGATTTAGGTGTTACTGTTTATGTTAGACCACTTTGGCTCACAGTTAAGCTGTCAGCAAGGGCTTCCTTGGTGTCTCAGTGGTAAAGAATCACCTGCAATGCAGGAGCCACAAGAGATGCGGGTTTGATTCCTGGGTCAGGAAGATCCCCTAGAGGAGGACATGGCAACTCAGTCCAGTATTCTTGCCTGAAAAATCCCATGGACAGAGGAGGCTACAGTCCACAGTGTCTCCAAAAAGTCGGACACAACCGAAGCCACTTAGCAGGCATGAAGGAAAGTTGTCAATAAATGTTGTTATGTGGTTAAAATGCCACCACCAAACCCCTTGGGATAGTTTTTTGGCCTGGATCAGTCAGAGCAGCAGCCAGGACAAAGAGGCCACTCCCATGCTCAGAAGCGGTCAGAAGTCAACAAACCTCTTCTGCAAAGGGACAAGGAGTGCAGGCATGCCTCGTTTTACTGCATTGACTTTACTCCAGTTCTCAGACTTCTCGTATTTTCAGTTTGCAGCTTTGGGGCAACCCTATTATCAAGCAAGTCTATTGGCTTTTATTTCTCCAACTGTATTTGCTCATGTCATACTCCTATGTCACATTCTGGTAATTCTCACAGTATGTCAAACTTTCTTTGTCGTTGTTATGTTGGTTCTGGTGATCTGTGATCAGTGATCTTTTGATGTTACTACTGTGACTCTCTGAAGGCTCCGATGATGTTAACATTTTTTTAGCAAAAAATGTATTTTTCAGACATAAGATATAAACACTGGTTTTTTAGACATAATGCTATAGCACACTTTATAGACTACAATACAGTATAAACATAACTTTTACATGCTCTTGGAAACCAAAAAATTTGTGCAGTTCCCTTTATTGCAGTGGTCTGGAACCAAACCCAGAAAATCTTGTCTCTAAATCCTTTAGGGTCTGCAGGCTGTGAAAGTAGTCTCAACCACTGAATTCTGCTACATTAGCATACAAGGATCCACAAACAATGAGTAAGCAAATAAGCATGGCTACATACCAATAAAACTTTATTTATAAAATCAGACAGTAGTATAAATTTAGCCAGTAGCTGTTTGCCAAACCCTGAGTGAGACTAGCAAATCACAGATAGGTGATAAATGCTGGTATTTTATTCAATAATTCTTTAATAAAATGCTTATGCAAAGTCACAGTAAAGGGTGAACATTTAATCTAAAGATTCTTACTGTTTGTTTTTGCTGTATTTATTGACAACACATAGATGTACTTTATTTATCAAATCATTCACTCAAACATTTATTCTTGTACCTACTGAGTCTGCTACATCTTTGTTTTTGTATGTAAAATTGACAACCATTATATATGTTCTAAAATTGTACTTAGATTAATCAAGGAAATAACTGAACAACACTTGGTTAAGAATGTAATCTTTATCTCTGAATATTTATTGGAAAAGTTGTTGTTCAGTTGTGTCTGATTCTTTGTGGTCTCATGGACTGCAGCATGCTAGGCTTCCCTGTCCTTCATTAGCTCCCAGAGTTTGCTCAAATTCATGGCCACTCGGTCAGTGACACTATGTAAACAGCTGATCCTTTGCCACCCCCTTCTCCTGCCCTCAACCTTTCCCACCATCAGGGACTTTTCCAGTGAGTCAGCTGTTCGAATCAGGTGGCCAAAGTATTGGAACTTCAGCTTTAGCATCAGTCCTTCCAATGAACATTCAAGGTTAATTTCCTTTAGGATGGACTGGTTGGAACTCCTTGCATCCCAAGGGACTCTCAAGAGTCTTTTCCAACACCACAATTCGAAAACATCAGTTCTTATGCACTCAGCTTTCTTTATGGTCCAACTCTCTTTGGAGAATAGGGAAAGACATAAGCAGCATCATAGATTAGAATAACTAAATTATGAGCATCATAATTAGATGATCATTATTAATCATCATAATTAGAGGACTAGCATAATTAAAATAACTAAATGACTGGATTCAAAACTAAGATAAAGTATCTACTAAATTGACCCTGTGGGAAAATTCACTTTCAAGTAGAAGGACATACTTAAATAATAGGTTCTTGTGAGTCAGAGCTCAAGCTTATTTACTTTGCCTTTAGCACTTTTGATAATTTACAAAGATTCATTACTTCTCGCCCTCTTGTCTCTGCTGCCTTTTTCTGTCTTGTTGCTTTTGCTCTCTTAACAGTGAAAGTATCTAAACACATCCGTCTTGCTCTCACTCTTGCCTTTAGAGTCACCTCCATCTTTCTATCCTCCACTCTGTCTGCTAGTCTCTTCTCCCTTCCTATACTTCACCTTTAAAATGCAGACACACTATTCACAGGGGGAGTTTAGACTGGCAAAATGAAGTTTAGACATTACCAAGACTTTTATTCAGTTGATTGCTGAACTACATGAATAATTATATAAGAGGTTCATCTTGAATTTGGAGGGTTACTGTAAAATGATATACATTTTTACCCCAGGCCTATATCCCTCTTTTTTTCATGTCTTTCAACTGCTATCAATTAATTAACTTAGATGTATAAAGGAAATATAGTATGTTGTATGTGTATGTATATATATATATTCCTCTATCAGTGCTTTGTATATTTATACTTTCTAACATCTATATTAGCCTCTCAATGCTGTACAGTGACTAGTTTTTACATCAGACTCTAATCTGGGGAGTGACTCTTGGAGATAGTGAGGGAGGAATCAAGGAGCTTATTTTAATCCATTGGTGGCTTCAAACCTTGAATGCCATTGCTTCCCTTAGTAACAACCAACAAATTAAAGCAAAGGAGATGACCACTGAAGTCCTCTTTAATATCAGTCTTTCATGGTTTTCTTTATCCTATTCAAGTCAACACAAAGTTGTGAATAAGATAAAATAGTTGCTGTTGTTTAGATGATAACTTGTACCCAATTCTTACAACCCCATGGACTATAGCCCCCCAGGCTCCTCTGTCCATGGGATTTCCCAGGCAAGAATACTGGCATGGGTTGCCATTTCCTCCTCCAGGGGAACCTTTCTGACCCAGGGATTGAAGCTGGGTATCCTGCATTGGCAAGCAGATTCTTTACCACTGAGCCACCTGGAAAGCCCAAAATAAATAAAAGAGAAGTTTCTGATTTTCAAACCTCTCTAGTTAAAAATCTCAAAATGAGCTAGTGACTTAGAGATATCTTTTTACTAATGAGAAACTAAAGCACGTGGAAACTGTTCTGCCCATAGTCACCCAGGGCAGTGACTAGAACTGGGCTTCCTATTCTCCTACAGAGTGGAGCAGAGAGGATTCTGAAAGCACCCTGTATAGTGAACGTGTCTGCTTCAGCAGTAAATACACGGAAGGAAGCCAGTCATTCAGACTTGGTTGGATGATGTTACAAAATACCTATCCTAGTATACTAACACATATATATGGAATTTAGAAAGATGGTAATGAGGACCCTGCATGCAAGACAGCAAAAAAGATACAGATGTGTAGAGCGGACTTATGGACTCTGAGGGAGAAGGAGAGGGAGAGGGAGAGGGAGGGATGATTTGGGAGAATAGCATTGAAATATGTATACTATCATGTAAGAAATGAATTGCCAGTCTATGTTCAATGCAGGATGCAGGATGCTTGGGGCTGGTGTATGGGGATGATCTGGAGGGAAGATGTGGAGAGGGGGGTTCATGTTTGGGAGTTCGTGTAAAAAAATAAATAAATACAAAAAAAATAAAAAAATAAAATGACAAAACTACAAATGTGAAAGGAAGCAGATGTCAAAACTTATAACATGTAAACACTTAGAAAAGCATTTAGGTGTTTTTTTAGTATATTAGTGCAACTAAGACTTTATATTTCCAACAGCATAGTAAGGATTTTGCTATGGTCTGAATGTCTGCATGTACCAGATTCATATTTGAAATTCTGATGCCCCACATGATGGTATTTAGAAAGTGAGAACTTTAGGAGATACTTTGGGAAGATTCTGGTGGGCTGAAGAAATTCTAGCAGGTAATGAGAACACACACTAATAATAATAATAACCAGAAGTCAGAAATGAAAAACCAGAAAAGTATACTTTCTTTTTTCAGAAATCAAACACGCTTAAAATGAAAATTTAGAAATAAAATATTAAAACAGTGGAGACTGGTAGGAATAAAAATATCTATAATCTGTCAAGGGTGAGATATAGCAATAATATTTAAGTTTTAGAAGTAGCCTATGAAGTAAGCATGATTGTGAAAACAAGTGAAAGTGGCAGTAGCTCAGTCATGTCCAGCTCTTTGCGACCTCATGGTCTGAAGCCTGCCCGGCTCCTCTGTCCATGGGATTCTTCAGGCAAGAATACTGGAGTGGGCTGCCATTCCCTTCTCCAGGGGATCTTCCTGACTCAGGAATCGAGCCCAGGTCTCCTACATTGCAGAGGGATTCTTTTAGTGTTTAAGCCACCAGTGAAGACCNTCTGTCCATGGGATTCTTCAGGCAAGAATACTGGAGTGGGCTGCCATTCCCTTCTCCAGGGGATCTTCCTGACTCAGGAATCGAGCCCAGGTCTCCTACATTGCAGAGGGATTCTTTTAGTGTTTAAGCCACCAGTGAAGACCAAGCATGATTGTTGCTGCTCTACACAAATACAAGTTAGGACTGACTTCAAGGGCTAAGACCTGGAGTAGGAAAAGCAACCTAATTCTCTATAGCAATGACGAACGGATACATTGCTTATTCTGAGCCAAACACAAAGCCCTTTTCATGGATCATTTCACTGAATCCTTAAGACAGTTGCATGACTTCTGTACCTTGCTCTTTCCTGCTTGAGCAGTGAGGAAGCCTGGGCTGGGGAGTTTAACTCTCTCATGTCTCCACCCCAGTGCTCCTCACATCGTGGGCAAGCCAGTCCTTTCATGAGCCTCTTTCTCTGTTGCAAAACTTGGTCAACTCTGACCCTGGTCCCTAGGAATAGTTTCCAGACATCACAGAAACCTGAAACAGTGCACATAGTTCCTACTGTCAAAAAACAAGGAAACAAAAGCAGAGGTTGCTTTGCAGGGAGGCATGCCTCAGGGCTTTCCCAACAGAAGTCTTGCTTTCCAAAGTCAAATGGATCAGACTTTGAGAATGGAGGTGTGGGCACACCAGTGGGGTGCAAGGGGGCAGGATAAGTTTGGAGATTGGGATTGATGTATACGTACTACCATGAGTAAAACGGATAGCTAGTGGGAACCTGCTGTATAGCACAGAGAGCTCAGCTCAATGCTCTGGGTGATCTGTGGGGACATAGAGGGATGAGATGGGATGAGATGAGGGCTGAAAAGGTGGGAAACGTGTGTATGTGTGTGTATACACATATATAGCTGGTTTACTTTGTTGCACAACATTGTAAAGCTTCTATAGTAGTGGTGGTTTAGTTGCTAAGTTGTGTCTGACTGTTGGGACCCTATGGACGATAGCCTGCCAAGCTCCTCTGTCCATGGGATTTTCTAGGCAAGAATACTGGAGCGGTTGCCATTTCCTTCTCCAGGGGATCTTCCTGACCCAGGGACTGAACCTGGGTCTCCTGCATTCCAGGCAGATTTTTACCATCGGAGTCACCCTAATTCGGGGAAGGCAATGGCACCCCACCCCAGTACTCTTGCCTGGAAAATCCAATGGACGGAGGAGCCTGATGGGCTGCAGTCCATGGGGTCACTAACAGTCGGACAGACTGAGCGACTTCACTTTCACTTTTCTCTCTCATGCATTGGAGAAGGAAATGGCAACCCACTCCAGTGTTCTTGCCTGGAGAATCCCAGGGACGGGGGAGCCTGGTGGGCTGCCGTCTATGGGGTCACACAGAGTCAGACACGACTGAAGTGACGCAGCAGCAGCAGCAGCAGTCACCCTAATTAAAAAAAAAAATGTCCAAGAGATGCTACATTGTGAGTATCTATATATTAATACATCAAAGGAGAAAAGGAAACAGTATCAGCTCACACAGGTTAATTTTTACTGACTTCTCCCAGTCTACAGAGGTAAATTGGAGACATGCAATATTGGGAAGATCCCCTGGAGAAGGAAATGGCAACCCACGCCAGTACTCTTGCCTGGAAAATCCCATGGACAGAGGAGCCTGGTGGNGCGGGGGAGGTGGGAGGGGGGTTCATGTTTGGAAGTTCGTGTAAAAAAATAAATAAATACAAAAAAAAAATTAAAAAAAAAAAAAAAAGAGTTTATTATGACGAAAATAAGAAAGGACTGCCCAAATAATGTAAATCAGTCCTCTTCTTCACAAATGCTAAGTCCAGCAATTGGAAAGCCACGTTGCTCTCACTCTTGGTATTGGCTTTATTTGCAAAATATGAACCCAGAGAGACTGAGGACAGGCATTGCCATAACAATTTTAAGAACTTACCGGCCAATTTCCTGCCAAATTTTTAATAAATGAGCCCAGCGCTTATCAGCAGAGTCCTCAGGGATATCTAGGGATAAAATCTGTTACTCTGTAAAAATTCATGGTAAATAATGAATCACATTTACCCAGATATGGGTAATTATACTAAGACTACTTTGGAAATCTGTACATATAACAATAGAAAAACAAAGATCTAAAACTACCATATAGGTCAAAAAATAACACTGTGAAAACTGATTCCTTGGGGATTTGTTGGAGTTAAAATTGCCATTCATTTCTTCCCATTCAATGTTCTTGCTTACTTCCTTTTTAAATTATATTTAAATCACTGAAATTAAACATACAAACTGTTTGGTAAACAGTTAAATTGACTTTATTTTTTAGTAAAGTGAAATAGCTAATTATAATTATAATGCTCTTATATGTTGTTTTTAAAAGAGTTTGTTTTACAGAAATTGCCTTTGTCAATTCAGGGGGGAAAAAAAAAAGTCATTTATTTAGAAACCATTGAAATGAAAACCATTGAAATGGTCCATTGAAATGGAGGAATCATTTTCTAAGAAGCTCTCATTCCATAGCCTAAACTCATAAAATAGTCTCCATTTTGTCCTAAAAATGGCATAAAAATCCTTTTTTATGTATTTCAGAGTGACTTCGGTTTTTGTTTCTTTCTTTGCATATCTGTTTGCCATGGAATGATACAAGGGTGGCTCAATTGTTTATACTTCGTTACAAAACTCAGAGAGATATTTGAGTATAAAATATAAGTGCTAGATAAATGAAAGCATTTAATTCTGTTTACCTACCATGATCCTGAAGCTAGAGCCATATAATCTTACTCTTTCCTCAGATTACTTTTCCACACACTTGCTGGGTTATGGCTCCAAGGCTCAGGCAGTGAATTCAGTGTTACCATGAGACAGATGATAATCATATTCATTGAGTAAACAAACAATACCAATTGTGGGAGAAGGGGATTCATTTGAAATTGCTTAAATCACAATTGAAATTGACTATATTTGATCTTCTATAAAGCCTTTGTGACTCCAAAGACTTTAGTTGTTTTGTTTTTTAGAACCTCCTGTGGATTTAAGAAGAGAAGATAAACAACACAATTGCTCAAAGCAGTACTTAGCTCATGGTAACCAGGAAGGGGAAGGTTAGCGATGGCTCTGATTACGGTCACAATCGTTTTGCTGAACAGGACTCTCACCTTTCTGCTCCTCCCTCCTCTAAAGGTTTGCACTTTTAAGGACTGTGAATGAAATGGATCGGAAGGTAAAATGTCTAATTCAAAACACATGTTCTGATTTTTCTGTAGAATCTCCACAACTATGTAAATTCACTCAGTCTAATCTGAACGGTGTGACTGGATACAATTATATAACTTCAGTAAGAATGTTTTCTCTCTCTCATTTTTCTAGAACACGTGGGATTTTTCTTAAGGACTTCTTAAACATTTTACATTTTATTATCATATTTCACATAATCACTCTTTCCTTCATGGGTACACTGAGGGAGAAAGGCTTTTTTTTTAAATTTTCCCCACTAAGTTCAACAACTCTTCTTATAAATCTTTTTATAAAGATTTCTAATCTATTTATGCAGTTAAGAGACTTTCATTTAAAGTGAATGTTTGAAAAATTGACTTCAAATTACCATCCTCGTAGAATATGGGAAACTGAACTGAAAACTGTGTGATTCCCATTGTAAGGAAGCCCTTGATCAATACACATTAAGTTACTGAAAATGCAGCATCATTCTTAATATGCATGGAAATTATGATTTCTATGAAGCAAATTAGCTTGCAGTAGCTTTCAAAAATTATGAGATGTGCTTGGAGACATATTTAAAAACCTGAGAGTACAATGAAATATGTTTAATGAAGTTGGTCATGGAGGTTTAACTGAAAGGCATACCAGCTTTATTATTGCTGGCGTCAGTATCTGCCTCATGTTTTCATATTAATGTCTAATGAGGCTGGCATTCTAAGGGAAAGAAGAATGTTAACAATTCTTAGAAGCATCTCTAATGAGATGCTTAGAAGCTTAGAAGAGATGCTTATTAGTCCACTGAATCTATTTATTTCATATAGATGCGTTATATTTTCTTTTTGGAAGCTTTTCAGTTTAAATATTTGTTTATAAGAAGTTGTTTCTATGTAAAGGATACACCGATTCTTAGATAAGCTGGTGGAAAAGATCACCAGAAACATCACATCAGATGAATCTCTACAGAGCATTTTTGATTTCCTATCATACAGACTATAGTCTAATGCGAATTGTTGGATCTCAAACATCCCTACACGCAGCAATTGGTCAATCTAAGCAAAATGTTCTTTTCAAATTTGATCATGAAAACAACAAGGAAAAAACCCAACTTCAAACAGAAACCAAAAGGGGTGTTGTAAAAATAAACACAAATGAAGACTGGATACACACGAATCTCTACAGAGCATTTTTGATTTCCTATCATATAGACTATAGTCTAATGCAAATTGTTTGATCTCAACCATCCCTACACGCAGCAATTGGTCAGTCTAAGCAAAATGTTCTTTTCAAATTTGATCATGAAAACAACAAGAAAAAAAAAACCCAACCTCAAACAGAAACCAAAAGGGGTGTTGTAAAAATAAACACAAATGAAGACTGGATACACTGAGTAATAGTCATTTCTTTTTATTGAACTTATGTTATTTTAATGCTCATTTTATGATGATCTATGTTTTGTTTTTTTCCAAAAGGTATTTAATTTTTGCTTGACTTAGAGGGGAAAGATTACTTATAAAAAAATCCTAAATGGAGGAGGCAGTTAAAATGTCATTTTCAAAATTTTATTTTCTGAATGAAGTCAAATTGCAGCTCAAAAAATAAAAGAAAGAAAGAAAGAAAAGGACACATAGAGTTCAAGTTTATGCAAACAACTGCCCTGCTGTGCCTTGTCCCACTGTCTTGGCTGCTCCTGACTGTCTCTGGTGATTAAGAGCAGGCCATTTGAGGAGACAGGGATGGAGTCCATATCAAGTTCATCTCTTGCTATTTTATGATCCTTTCCCATTATCTAAGCTTTTTCCATCTCCTTTAACAAGGCTACAAAGTGAGATAATAAGATAATAACATTATTGGGATGTTGTGAAAATTAAAAGAAAGAGCATGAATAAAATGCTTACCCTCAAGCTCTGTATGTATTAATATATGCTCATTATCAATAATGGTTTTAGTAGTACTAGTAAATAAACAACTAATTAAACAGGTAATAAAAAGGATATTAATGTTTTATCAGTCCAGACTATATACCCTAGAAACATTTTAAAAAATCAATACTAAAAAACATTTTTTCATTGCCCCCAAAATAACTATTAATTAAAAAACAAAAAAACACCCACACCTTTCACACACTAAATCTTTTTAATCAAAGACTTTACTGTCAGTCCTTTGTAACTAAATGATAGAAAAGTTAGCATAATCCAGAGAAAGTCAGGGAAAGAAATGAATATTGAAGGTCTGGTGAGCCCCATCCTCAATAGAAACCCAGTGAATCCAGACTTCCAGTGACCCTCTTGTTGGGCACAACATAAATCAATATCAAGAAATTAGCAAGTCAGGCTTTCCAGTTTCACTCTGCAGTCATTTGCATCTCTTGCCTTCTCGACTGTTATTAATCACATCAAAATAAAGGAAACAGATTCGGCCCTCCAGGACATTGGGAAGGGAGAAGTGAAGGAGGTACTTGTCCTGTTTCAGCTGTGGGATGCAGTGGTGGACAGGTATGCATTGGAGTGCACTGGAGCAATATGAAGGAGAAAAAAGATAAAGCACTTTGTATCTCTGTTCTGAAAAAAGGGAATTACAGCAAGGGGAGCCGGGACTGCCCTGGGACGGAGCAGCTGCCTCAGCACCGATTTTGAAAAGACATAATGCAGATTCTCACTTCTCCTTTCGGCAACTGAGGATGGTTGGAGGGCATCACTGACTCAATGGACATGAATTTGGCCAAACTTGGGGAGACAGTGAAGGACAAGGAGGCCTGGTGTGTTGCAACCATCGGGTCACAATGAGTTGGATGTGACATGGCTACTAAACAACAACACAACATGCAGATTCTCAAGCAGCCATCCCCTCTGGACGCCTGGCACACGGAGAACAGGACGTCTCCTGGGGAACCATGGTTGTAGGTGGACCAAGAAATCTTTCCCGGAGAGTTGGACTGTAAGGAATTGAATGCAACACCTGTGCAGGTGTTCATATGTGCAGTGTGAGTGTGTGTGTATGTGTGCGTATGTTTGCTCAGTTGTGTCTGACTCTTTGTGACCCAAGGACTATATCCTGCTAGGCTCCTCTATCCATGGAATTTTCCAGGCAAGAATACTGGAGTGAGTGGGTTGCCATTTCCTCCTCTTGGGGATCTTCCTGACCCAGGAAAAGGATTGTGTCCCATCTCCTGAGTCTCCTGCATTGGCAGGTGAATTCTTTATCACTGAACCCCCTGGGAAGCCCCATATGTGCATTATTCTGGAGTTAAATCCACAGCTTAGAAAACAAACTCAAAAGAGATTATCACACATGCACCCAGCCACCTGAAAGTCTTTAGTGCCCATGAGATTTTCATTTAGCAGCATGGACTATGCATAGAGTCATGAATGAACAGAAGGAAGGAACATCAGAAGTCAACAAACTGTTCACCCTTCTAATTTTATAGATGGGATACTGGGAATCCAAGAAGCTGGGTTACTGGCCCATGATCTCAATTGGAAAGCTTATAAGTGCTAGTTTAACATATAGGAACCATGTTTTCCTCACCCCCATTTAATGATCTTTACATTATATATTTGCATCAGTATTGATTGTCTGACCATAGCATGTGTATAAAATATATTATGCACCATTCTGCATACTAAATACATTACACAATTTAATTCTTTAGTGCTGAGCAATAAGTTAATAACTGGAGAGTTTGTGTAACCAGCCTATTGGAGGCAGATCAAAACTTTAAAAAACCCCTCACTCTACAACACCCAATTTGCTCTACAACCCTAATGTTCTTAGTCTTGTCAATCACTCTCCTCCTAAGAATATAATAGCATTTTTCCGTTTTTATTTGTGTGTGTGTTTGAAAGCAATTCTCGCAGTGCTGAACGTGAAATGGGTTCTCAGGAGATTCTTGGTCGAGTATGATGGAGGTGGTAGTAATGACAATATTAATGATTTGGTACACACCCAGCAGAGGAGCCTGGTAAGCTGCAGTCCATGGGGTTGCTAAGAGTCAGGCACGACTGAGCGACTTGACTTTCACTTTTCACTTTGATGCGCTGGAGAAGGAAATGGCAACCCACTCCAATATTCTTGCCTGGAGAATCCCAGGGACGGGGGAGCCTGGTGGGCTGCCGTCTATGGGGTCACACAGAGTTGGACACGACTGAAGCGACTTAGCAGCAGTAGCAGTAGCAGCAGACTCCAAAATGATGGAAGTGAAAGAAAATGTACCCTGTGAATATTGATCTCTCATTAAATATTGTATCCTGAATAAAAAGAGCCAGCAAGATGCTGAAAGAATACACAGAACACTCAACCATTGATCACTCAGAATGAGATTTAGAAAAGGAACTCATGGAATTCTAAAAACAGTGAACCCTGGGAAGATCCAAGCTGACCCAGGGTTATTAACACTGGAATACATAGACAGAATCCAACTGTAAAGAGACTTGTCTGAATGCTCTTGGGAATTTTTGTCACTACATGTAGGCTCATTCATTAAATTTTTTAAAAAAGGAAAAATAGATATTAACTTTCTCAGTTACTTGTAAAGAATCATCTCAATGTTTACTCATTGAAACTGAGCAAACAACCCTAGGAATAAACACAAGCCTACATTATGAATTGACAGAATGGAAAGCATTTGAACACTTGGTAGGCAAGACTTTCCTCAGCTTTAGCCACTGTTACTGAAATGAAAGGGTCTTCTATAAGATTTTAAATTATTTTAATCTTCAAAGAATAATTAGCACTTTAGCCTAAGTCTTTATATGTATGTGTGTTAGTTGCTCAGTCATGTCCAGCCTCTTTGCAACCCCATGGACTCTAGCCTGCCAGGCTCCTCTGTCTGTGGAATTCTCCAGGCAAGCATCCTGGAGTGGGTTGCAATTCCCTTCTCCAGGGGATCTTCCCAACCCAGGGGTCAAACCTGGGTCTCCTGCTTGGCAGGCAGATCTTTACCATCTGAGCCACCAGGGAAGCTCAATAAATTTTTAACATCAAGCTGCTCAAAGTAAGGAACAGAAGATCCACTCTGTAACATCTGGGTACAGAGTAATAGATGGGAAAAGCAGAATATCAAAAGGAAGGTCACTAGTGTCTGAAAATACTAAGATGAAGAATAAGTCCTAAGAATTTCAGGAGTAACCTGAAAGGTCCCTTTTCAATAAAATATTTTTAAGTAGCTGCCTTTGACAGAGACTTGAATGGCAATATTTAGATTGTTATCCATTATCTTTTTTGTATTGTAGTTTGTGTTAGGTCAAACACTTGGGCTCAAACAAGGCCATTATGGTTAAAATATCTTGTTTCCTATGTCACTGTTCCTGAGCTTCCTTGGCAATATGTGTGTCCTCAAACTGAGTCGACTGGCTGTCAGTTTAATTTTGAGTAACTTTTTGGACATATTGAATGCAAGAAATTATATCCAGCTTTTCTCTTAAATCAAAATGGTACCAACTTTTCATCCTATGACTTCAAGAAAGTAATCGATAAAATCAGCCAGGGTGCTTAAAGCATCGTTTCTCTTCCGTCTCCAATAGAACACAGCCCTTTCATGACAATAAATGTGTTGTTTGGAGCTCAGGTTAGGATGCCCAGACTTCTCTTGCGCCCCTGCAGCTCTGTAATTTTAATATCTGATTTTAACTTTTAAGGTCCTACATCTTTTAAATTAGTTTACTGCCTTTAGGGTGAGACTTAGCTTCTGCAGTTCAGCAGGATGTTTGATCCACCCTTTTTGCAGTTACTTGGATACAGAAAGGACGTCTGGTGAAGTTATACTCTTGCTGCACTTACATGCATTCAAGAGCACTGGTTGGAACCACAGCAGAGTTCCTGTAGCACTGCATTCAAGACACTGAGAAAAGACAGCACAATTCCAAGCCCTCACGCTTCTTAGCTCTCTAAGAGGCCAGTTTAGTGAGCATAGAGTATGGATTCTCAGAGGCAGTGAACAGAAGTGTCGTCCTTCGCACATATTCCTCTCTGTCTTATAACAAGGACTACAATCTCATGTTGGGACCAGTAAATCCTTACCTGAGAACAGTGACCCTAGCACTCAAAAAGTGAAGTGAAATTTGCTCGGTCATGTCCAACTCTTTGTGACCCCATGGACTGTAGCCCACCAGGCTCCTCTGTTCATGGGATTCTCCAGGCAAGAACACTGGAGTGGGTAGCCAATTCCTTCTTCAGGGGATCTTCCTGTCCCAGAGATCAAACCTAGGTCTCCTGAGTTGCAGGCAGATTCTTTATCATCCAAGCCACCAGCGAAGCCCTCAAACTTTGACCTTTAGTCAAGATTCAAGAAAATCTTGCTCGTCTACTGTTATGCACATCCTTGCTCTATAGTTTACTGTATCTCTGGGGCATGGTTTTAGAAGTGTTTTACTCCCACATAAGTTCTGTTTACTTGTGCAGTTCCCATTAGCTTTATAACACAACACAGAACCTGAACAGGAAATATATTTTATGAAGATTCCAGGGTGATTGGTGCTCATCATGGCGGTATCAAAGGCTCAGATCCATGCAATCAAGTATCTTTATGCTGTTAGTCATGACCTTCTGCTTTGAAATGATGGCCCGCCATCTGTTATTTCATTAAGTATTAAATCTTTGTTGCTGAGCAGCAAGCCAATTTGCGTTCACAGATTTACCCCCAAAAAAGCATTTAAAATTCCTTTATGAGGGATGTAATTGCTTAAACTCAGAGTTCTTTTAAATTCCAGATAAAAACTGAACATGTGCATGCGAAGTATACTGCAATCAAGATACTGAAGTCATTAGCTGTGCAGTCATACAACCCCTTAAAAGACTATTCACAGCTCAAACCCTACATTATCACAGTGTGTAATTGCTGCAGACTTTGCCCAATAAAAATGAGGATGTGTACAAGACAACTAAGCAAATCATTGTGAGTAATTTCAAGAGGCAACAAGTTGTTGCCATTTACATCTGTAACTAAAAATTTGGGGATTATACTTTTCTGTCTCCTGGATGTATGTTTCATATATATAACTGATTCCTCTGTGTTACTATTGATCTGATCACTCAGTTTGCACCCCCTAATTCATTTTTTAATCTGAGGCTTCCCTGCTGGCTCAGACAGTAAAGAATCTGCCTGCAATGCAGAAGGTCTGGGTTCGATCCTTGGGTTGGGAAGATGGTTACCCAATCTAGTATTCTTGCCTGGAGAATCCCATGGACAGAGGAGCCTGCTGGGGTACTGTCCATAGGGTTGCAAAGCATCAGACATGTCATTTCATAATCTAGATTTAAATAACTGCTCAATTGGGAGCACATAGGGATGAGATAGGAGAATGAAATGACAAGCCACTGCAGTATTCTTGCCTAGAGAATTCTGTGGACAGAGGAGCCTGGTGGGCTGCCATCTATGGGGTCGCACAGAGTTGGACACAACTGAAGTGACTTAGCAGCAGCAGCAGCAGGGATGAGCTATTTATAAGGTTATGACAGCTGTCAAAGCCAATAATATATATTGCATAAAGGAAATTGACCCCAAATATTCATTGGAAGGACTGGTGCTGATGTTGAAGCTCCAGTACTTTGGCCACCTCTTTTGAGAAGAGCCGACTCATTGGAAAAGACCCTGATGTTGGAAAAGATTGAGGGCAGGAGAGGAAGGGGATGGCAGAAGATGAGGTGGTTAGATAGCATCACTGACACAATGAACACAAATTTAAGCAAACCCAGGAGATAGTAAAGGACAGAGGAGCTTGGTGTGCTATAGTCCATGGGATCACAAAGATTTGGACCACAACTTAGTGACTGAACAACATTTAATATATTCATTGTTTTCAGTGATGCATCATAGTTTATTTTCATGGGAAAATGGTGAGAGATAGCATTACCCTCACCTCTGGCCAAGGGCAGGATTTCTTGCCCAAGACTATCTCACAACAAAAGATTTCCCCAGTGGCTAAGGAAGAATGCCTGAGCATTCACCTAAACTAAGAGCAATTCAGGCAGTGTTCATTGTGGTCCAATTCAAAACACTTGGTGTCTCAAATAAACACTGCAAATGATGACAGGCACTCAAGGCATACTTTTCTAAGCCTAGGCAGACAGGTCATTTTTTATAGACAAAAATGTAGTAACTGCTAGCAGTTATTATTAAAGATAAGGACTGAGGATGCACAGTGGCATGGCTAAATCAAAGCTATATGTCAGACAAGAAACTCAGGATGCAGACCAAAGTTGAACCTGAAAATTTTCAAACTGGAGTACATGGGTTTGTAATAACCCTTTGCAAATTAAATTCAGGCAGTGGGGTTTTTATTTTTTAATGTAAGTTTTCAAGAGAATGAACTGAAAATTGGAAGGAACATAAAATCTCAATGTCAGCACTAGAATGTAAATGCTAACAGTGGTTCAACAGAGAGGTTTACCAGGCATCTGAGGAGCCCTCCCAAGTCAAGAGCAGAATGAAAAATGAGGACGTTCCCAGAGACGGTTCTCACTTGCCTGGAGCCTGCAGGGCTCATATACCAAGGGCAGGGCTGAGTGTGAGGGATGCCAGTTATCGGCCTGGCAATGTTATTGTCCCAACAGAGGCTGAGGGAATGAGCAAGGGCGTTGTTCTAAATATGACAGTTTTCACTAGTGATGGTTATTGAATAGTGCATCTTATTTTATGTTTGTTTCCAAATCAATAATACTCTGAAAACCAACTTTTTTTCTCCAGTTTTAATTCCTAAATTCAAGTTTCTAGAACTGTGAAAGACTGTCTCTTTTGTTGTCACATGCAAGTTTTTTTTTTTTTTTATGTCTTAATCCAAGCCTAGAGTATCATCCAGGAATCTATATTTCTAAAAATTCCTACGTGATTCTGATGTACATTCAGGTTTGAAAGTTACTGTAAAGAATCATAATGTTACTCAGAGAAATACTTGATAAGGATGAATTCAGATAGAAAGATTAAAAGAGTGAAACTGTGCCAGTATCTGAATAATAAAGAATGAATTTCCAAAAAAAGAAACCTCTGATTTCAAAAGGTGACCTCCAACAAGGGAGCCATAAAAAAGGGAGAAAAAAGAAAGTCAAGAGAGCTTTAAAACCAGAGCGGCATTTGATTTATATTCACCTAAGGATATGGGAAATGATTTCACTTTTTCTAGTAAGAGTAATCAGTCCACAGCTTTCTGGAACCCTGGTGTTGGGGATTTTAAGCCATGTAATTACAAAAGTAAGAATGGAAAGAAAGAATATTGAAACATAAAAAAAGATAAAAAAGACAACTTCCATGTGAGGTATGTACTACAATTTACGTAATTATAGTCATGCTTAGTGAAATGCAGAAGAAAACAAAGGAAACAATATTTTATGTGTAGACATGATTTCCAAGGTTCTCACATGTGCAGGAAAACTCTTGAGTCTAACGATAATGAAGTCAAATGCCAGTGGTAATGGGAACTCTGCATTCAGTAAAAATAAATGGTTGGTTTAATAGGCAATTACATGAGACCTTCATGGAAACATGTGAATCACGTGAAAGGGTCATACTCTTGGTGAGCAACATAAATCATATTCTGCAGGCAGATAGCAAGTGCATTTTTTTAGAGAAGAGGAGAAATTATAATAGAAGAGTTTCGTTTTAAGAACTGTTCTCAAAAGAGAAATAGTACTTTTAGCTGGTGGTGTTTCAATGCATTTAATGAGAGTCACTATAGGGATCCCTGAATCTCTCTGTTCTTCTAATAAAGCCGTTTGTACTCCTTTGAGTATTTGGGATAATCTGAGGTGATGGGTTCATGCTGAATCTCACAAAAAATGCCTGACACTCATTTTTACTAGTTTCACATTTGACTCCAGAAATTCCACAGGCGATTCTTAACATGTTTTCTACCACATTCCTTATCAAGCCACAACATCGATTAGAAAATAACGACACTGTTCTTGATGGACATGCCACTTAGACATGGCTAACATCATAAGGGGGCTTCCTAGGTGGCTCTAGTGGTAAAGAACCTGCTTGCCAATGCAGGAAAAATAAGAGATTTGATACCTGGGTCGGGAAAATCCCCTGGAGTAGGGCATGGCAACCCACTCGAATGTATTCTTGCCTGGAGAATCCCATGGACAGAGTAGCCTGGTGGGCCACAGACCATGGGGTCATCCATGGGGTTACAAAGAGTCGGGCAGGACTTGATGACTAAACAAACCAACGACAGATGCATGCAGGGGGAGCACAGTTATATTACAGAAGGCATTGATGGTTCATTTAATAGAAGCCGAAGAATGAAAAAGCAGAAGGATCAGAAAAAAAAAAGAGTTGCATAATGTAGAGAGCCTATTTTTTAAAAATGTGTCAAATTCATAGAGTCAAAAAGTACATTGGTAGATGCCAAGGGCTGGGGAATGGGGAGGCGAGGAGGGGACTTGGAGAATTAGTGTTTAATGGGAACAGAGTCTCAGTTTCAGTTCAGTTCAGTCACTCAGCCATGTCCAACTCTTTGCGACCCCATGAATCGCAGCAGGCCAGGCCTCCCTGTCCATCACCATCTCCCAGAGTTCACCTAAACTCATGTCCATCGAGTCGGTGATGCCATCCCGGCACCTCATCCTCTGTTGTCCCCTTCTCCTTCTGCCTCCAATCCCTCCCAGCATCAGAGTCTTTTCCAAAGAGTCAACTCTTCGCATGAGGTGGCCAAAGTATTGGAGTTTCAGCTTCAGTATCAGTCCTTCCAATGAACACCCAGGGCTGATTTCCTTTAGGATGGACTGGTTGGATCTTCTTGCAGTCCAAGGGACTCAAGAGTCTTCTCCAACACCACAGTTCAAATGAAGAATGAAAAAGCAGAAGGATCAGAAAAAAAGAGTTGCATAATGTAGAGAGCCTATTTTTAAAAAATGTGTCAAATTCATAGAGTCAGAAAGTACATTGGTAGATGCCAAGGGCTGGGGAATGGGGAGGTGAGGAGGGGACTTGGGGAATTAGTGTTTAATGGGAACAGAGTCTCAGTTTCAGTTCAGTTCAGTCACTCAGCCATGTCCAACTCTTTGCGACCCCATGAATTGCAGCAGGCCAGGCCTCCCTGTCCATCACCATCTCCCAGAGTTCACCTAAACTCATGTCCATCGAGTCGGTGATGCCATCCCGGCACCTCATCCTCTGTTGTCCCCTTCTCCTTCTGCCTCCAATCCCTCCCAGCATCAGAGTCTTTTCCAAAGAGTCAACTCTTCGCATGAGGTGGCCAAAGTATTGGAGTTTCAGCTTCAGTATCAGTCCTTCCAATGAACACCCAGGGCTGATTTCCTTTAGGATGGACTGGTTGGATCTTCTTGCAGTCCAAGGGACTCAAGAGTCTTCTCCAACACCACAGTTCAAAAGCATCAATTCTTCAGTGCGTCTAAGTTTAGGAAGGTGAAAAATTCAGAAGATGGATGATGGTGAGATTTGCATTGCATTACAATGTGAATATACGTAGTGCCACTGAATTGTACAGTTACATATGGACAAAATAGTATATTTCATATTTGCAACTCTTACCACAATAAAAAAGAACACTTAAAAATCTTCCCCCAAAAATATCAAAACCAATTTCCACATTAAAAAAGAAAATTGTTCCCTGTGTCTATTTTTCTGAATACCATGTCAACGAATAAGATAAATGAGTTTTTGGCACTTGCATGTTAAATAGAGTATGCAGAGCTACCCTAGGCTGCAGATTTAGATTAGTATTTGTTCCTTGGTCTCTGGGTCATGAACATCATCTCCCCTCTCCACATACACACATTCACACACACATCAGGAGGGTTTTGTTGTAAAGAATAATGGAAGCTTCATAAGCATTTCTGTGAAAGAAGCATGAGGTCAATGAGGGCAATGAGGTCAGCGATGGAGGTCACACTGGCATGAGCTGGTGCTGTGAGGGGATGCCCGGTCAGGGTGAGGCTGGTGGGGGGTCCACTGGGGCGTGGGGGGCAGCGATCCTGAAACCCCCTCTCCACCAGTGCTCCAAGGCACAGTACCAAAGGAGAGAAGGATGCTCATCACTGTCCTACGTCCTCTGCTGAAAAGAAGTTAGAACAGATTTGCTAACATTTCTCACAGCACTTTAAAGAGTACTGTTTTGAAAGACATTTCAATAAAAAGAGAAAAAAAGTTACTCTTTGCCATATGCACTGTCCCTTTCTTTCCAGGACTCAACTCTGATTTCAAGGGGGAGGTAAAGACAATATGACAGGATATATATCACGTTCAAGCGATGTAACAATCGGATGCTTGCTCTACGGCACAGAGTTGGGCAAACAACCTGCTAAAAAGAGAGCTGATTTCTGTGCAGCAATCCTCAGCACGAACAGCAGAGATGCTCCGGAAAACAATAGAAAAATGTTATAAATTATTTCTTTTCCATCAGTTTCAAGAGAGTGACTAAACTCCTAATGTAAGAACTTATATAAATCTAAATATGACTTTGATGAAAAACCATCTTTTGGCATTTTCTGAAAGAACATGGAATCAAGCTATAGGTACAGTGATGTTTTAACAATTTTGGTTTAATTGGCAATATTATTTATGTAAATTATCTGAATTTATCATGTAATCATTTAAGTTATGCTTTGCCTATTACTGTTTTCACTCTAAAACTAATATATAATTTCTTCAACTCCAAAAGGAGCTGTGATAAATCAGAGGTTTACATCTGATGAGATGAATATTATGATAAATGTGGATTGCAGAGCTATTCTCACTAAGCCATTTTCTCTAAGCTATTTTCTGTAAGGGCTTCCTGATGGTTCAGATGTTAAAGGATCTGCCTGCAATGAAGGAGACCCAGATTCAACCTCTGGGTTGGGAAGATCTCCTAGCAAAGAGAATGGCTACCCACTTCAGTATTCTTGCCTGGAGAATCCCATGGCCAGAGGTGTCTGGCCGACCACGCTTCATGGAGTCTGCAAAGAGTTGGACACAACTGAGCAGCTAACAGTTTCCCTTTATAGGTCTGACCAAAAAAAAAAAAAAGACACACCTTAAACTAAGTATTCAGGAACCTTCTTATATTCTTTAAAGATCTCCAATTTCTTTTATTAAATAAAAATTTCAGCACATTAAAATTTTATTTAAATTACTGAGAAAATAACTACTTTGTCTGTGTTTTAGTTATAACAGAAGACTTTGAACCATAATTTAAAGGCCAGCTTCAGACTTATTTCTTAAACTCAAATCTGGTGTGTAATATTTAAGCCATGGCTTCTAATTATTTTTCTTGATGCAATACTTTTCTCCATTACTTCTATAGAGTGGATTTTTCTGTCAAGTAGAGAGATGTCAAAAAGAGAAAAGTGCTTGCAATAACTTCATTTGAAGACAAAATACCTGAGGACAATTTAGATTTCACACAGCTATACTCAATGAAAAGAAATGCTATTGAATCTGTGAAACATCAAATTTCATGAACTCTCACAGAGACCTTGAAAAATTGACCTTTTAGAAACATTGAGAAATAGCAAGGAGAAACCATAGGTTATCATGGCCTATATTCTCTAGGTAATCTTGTTCTGCAATATTTTCTTCAAGGTTGTACTCTTAGGGTATTAATTATGCTTACATGTTCATAATTTTACTGTGTAGTAAAACATCTTCCATTCTCTTCTCCAGGGGATCTTCTCAACCCAGGGATGATGGAATCCACGTCTCTCTCATTGCAGGCAGATTCTGTACCATCTGAGCCACCAGGGAAGCCTAATAAAGCATTTACTTTCCATAATCCATTTAGAGCACTATTTTCTCTAAATATATTGATATAAATTATTTATGTAAAGTGCATACATATTTATGCTTTGTAAAATCATATTTTCTTAATTTTATTTAAAATATTACCATCATTTTATTTACACAAATTATAATCTCCAGCTAGTTAAGAAGTCTAAATATAATTACTATGGAAAAAGTCCTGGATTAAGTTTCATGGACTCTTGGAAAATAAAATAATATGAAAAATGCTTTTACAGATTCTTGATGTTTATCAAGAATTTGTTTTGGAAGGTAAAATGTATNATTTTTTTTGATAACACGGATTTCCATGTTATATGTAAATCAGTAGTTTGTCCTTTTTTAAAACTGCTGCTTAGTATAGTATTACATTGTACATAAATACTAAAACAAATTATCCAATGTCTTGATTTTTCTGGCTTTTATTAAAAAATAAAACAGATTGGATGGCTTATAAACAACAGAAATTTATTTCTCCGAGGTCTGGAGGCTGAAGTCCAAGATCGCAGTGCCAGCATGGCCAAGGGAGGGTTTATAGCCAGTGCCTGCTTGCTCTGTCCTCACCCGAGGGAAATGACTAGGGAGCCCTGGGTTCTTTTTTATAAGGCACTAATCCCATTCTTGAGGGCTCTACTCTTGTAACTATAACTTAAACACCTCCCAAAGCCCCACCTCCTTATTACATCATTTTTGAGTAGGATTTTAATATAGGAATTTTTAGGGGGGACACAGATATTCAGACCATTTCATCCAAGCTGTTGTTGTTGAACATTTGAGTTATTTCCAGATACTGACTATTATAAACATGGTTTCTGTGAATGTTGTTATGTATTTCTTTTGATGGTCATATGTACTTATTTCTCTTGGATATCTACCTAGCAGTAGGATTTCTGGGTCATGGGATAGTGTATTTTCAGCTTTAGAAAGTATTGCAAAGAGTTTTCAAAAGTGATTAATTGCATCAATAGTTTCACTAATAATGTATGAGTTTCACTTACTGTATATTCCCATCAGAACTAGATATTGTCAGCTTTTCAAAATTTTAACCATTCTAGTATCTGTATATTGGAGTTTTGCTATGATTTTAAATTTGTATTTTCCTTGCAGGTAATAAGGTTGAGTATCTTTTAATATATTTACTGTCTATTTGAATATTGAATATTCAGTCAATATTCAGCCCCTTTTTTTTTTAATTAGATCTTTACATGTCTTATAAATAAGTTTTATTTTACCACTTCACAAACAGTATCAGGCCCTTATAACAGCCCTTTATGTCATTGTTTTATAGTTTACCTGTTTCTGTGTTGTAAACCTTTCAATACTTTTATTTTATTGTTGCTTTAAATATTTACTACTCATTTATTTTTAAAATACCTTTTTATTTACCTACATATTTACTCTTTTTGTATTCTTTATTTTCTCCTAGTGATCCATGTATCCATCCAGAACCTTTTTTTTTTTTAGTCTGAAAATTTTCCTTCAGTGTTTCTTATGATTACATGTGTTGTGACTAAATCACTCAGATTTTATTTGTCTGAGATGCCTTTATTTTGCCTTCATTTTTGAAGAATATTTGCTGGTTTAGAATTCTAGCTTGGAAGGTGTTTTCTTTCAGTGCTCTACAGATTTCATGGCATTGTTTTCTGATTTCCAATATATTTGAAAAGTCAGCTGTTAGTCTTGGTTTCTTGAATATACTCCAGTATACTTCAATTTCAAGCAGGATGGCTATGATCTATCTGGTAAAGTTTCTTTGTATTAATGTAAATCGTGTTTGGGATTCACTGAGCTTCTGAATACTTGATTGATATCTTTCATCAATTTTAGAAAATTCTATTCATAATCTCTGAATATT
Organism: Oreotragus oreotragus; assembly: GCA_006410675.1. Lineage (NCBI taxonomy): Eukaryota > Metazoa > Chordata > Mammalia > Artiodactyla > Bovidae > Oreotragus > Oreotragus oreotragus. Next base: position 110,510 of record SJYX01001544.1, read on the forward strand.
TCTTTTGCCCCATTCACAATCTCCTCTGCTTCTGGGACTCCAGTTACATGTATCTTAGACTGTGTCCCTTATTCCTTTTATTCTAAGTCTTATTTCTTCCATTCTTAGGTTTTTTTGTGCTGAATTCTCTACTGACTTGCCTTTAAGTTCATTTGTCTTGTCATCTGCTATATCTGATATGAAATCCATTCAATGAGTCTTAATTTCAGATTTTGTCTCTTTTAGTTCAGGAATATCCATTTGCTTTATTCTTACAGTTTTCAGTTCTCAATTGAAATTCCCTATTGTTTACTTTTTTGTTTTTCTTTAACGTATTAAAATAGTTGTTTCAAAGTCCTGACCGCTAATTAAAACACCTGGAGAGAGGAATAGCTGCTGGGTAAACAGCCCTCTAACAGTGGCTGCGTAGCAGATTTGTGTGCCTGTGAAGCCAGCTGGATAGGTTGTCTCTTTTGCTGTTAAAGTCACCAAAGATAATAATAAAAAGAGTTGTAATGAAAAGAAGGACAGTGGGTAACTATGATAAAGAGGTAATGGGCATCTTAGAAGATCTGGGATTTATAGGAAGGACAGAGGTGGCAGAGAGGAACAAGGATACCTCCTGCACCTCCATACCCTGCGGTGTGGGGGTTGGAGAAGGAAAAAAGTGACTTATGTCCAGTGGATATTTTTATGCCTCTCCATTTTCTACTCTCAACTTAGATGTCTTAAAAAAAAGAAAAGATGTTTTTTAAAAATAATAAATACAGAATATACCAATTTTTAACATGTTTTTGAACCCAAAGAGAAAAAAATGTGTAATAAATCCTGGATGTAAAAGGTCATGATTGAATGCACAATATGGTATATCTTACACCTTTAATTCAAATTAACAAATATTGACCACCATCATGTGAATATAATGATACTGTTCTCTATACAGATGATGAATATAAATTAGAAAATCTCCATCTTCTGAAGGTTACAGTCCCTTGGAGTTTTAAATATATATAAATAAGTAATATATGTATATAAGTAATAAGTTACTTAAAGCAATGTATGCCTAAGATTAGTAATCTAAAGCAATCAGTAATAATTTGTGCTAACAAAAAATTATGGTGAGGTAGAAATTTACTATTTGGGATCTTTCCATAAGCTGGCCGAACTACTTTAGGACCATTTCTTTTTTTCTACCTCTTTTGATGGTGTCTGGAAATATGCCTCACTAGATTTAATGCTTCTTTAGTACTTTTTATCTTTCAGTTAGAACAACAAGTTAAAATAATCACCCCTATTTTAGCTAAGCTGAAGAGCCAAGTCATCTGTAGGTGGGCCTCCATTTTCGTACGTGACGTTTGGAAGGCCAGATCATCTACATATTTTGTGTTAAAATCTTCAAGCCTCTCTTCACACACCAGACTCAGTTTTTCACATGTCATCTGACATACATTTTGAGGATAGTTTATGCTAGGCTGAAAGGGAACTGAATAGTCGACTCGCTGGCAGAGTGTAACAACAGTATTTAAAACTGAAGACCACACATATTAGAAGGTAGGTAGTTACATTATAATCCTAGTGACATTATAACTCTAGTGGAGTTTTGTGACTTAATTTTAATCTGTTTCCATGCTTTTTTGTCAGTGACAGATGCTTTGATTAGTTGAATTAAATAAGAATTTCCCTAGAAAAAAATATATTGGCATTAGTTTTTCAATTTTACAATGTGGGTATATTACTCATTCTTTCTTTTTTTAAAGAGTCAACGCAGACTGTCCAGGCTCTGCAGTATTCAACTGCTGATGGTCCACTAACAGCAAGCAAAGATTTAGAAATAAAAAGCTTAAAAGAAGAAATTGAAAAACTAAGGAAACAAGTAAGAGGTAAATGCCTATGATTCATTATTAATTCAGTTTAGTAGATATTTTAAAATGTTTTATTCACACACAAAAAAACATGTATTGAGTACCTGTTATGTGTTATGTGATGTGAGCTATATGCCAGTGAGAGAAAAGCAAACAAGAATGGCTCTGCTGTCAAGGGGCTCATGTTTTGGTCTTGGAAAAAGATAAAGAAATAGCTTTTTGCAGGACATGGGCAAAGGTCAGAAGATAAAATAAACACAGGTACAAAGAGGAGCATCTTACCCCGATTTAAGTGAAAAAACGTGACTTTTTGGGAGGACCTATTAGTTTGGAATAATTAGTTGAAACTTGTCTGGCAAAGCATTTACATGAGTAGTTCATTTTTCAGTGTATTGCTGAAGTTAATTGAAATTGATTATGATATTGTTGATATGCCTAGTATATCTATTCATCATTTCTTCCATTCAATAAATATTTTTGTACTAGGCATTATTTTATGTTGGGATGCAGTATGAAACAAACCAATAAAAATTCTCACTGGAGTGGAGGGCAAACACGAGACGTGAAACAGTAACTATGCACCTTTGTGAATGATATGGTAGGCTGGAAGCTGATGAGCGCTTAAAAGTAGAGGAGAATATGGAGAGTGGGTCACAAGTCTAAGATGAGAAGTTTTATTGTTTTAAATAAGGTAGTCCACGTGAGCAAAATATTGAAAAAGGTAAAGGGGATTAACCATACAGTTAAATGGGAAACACATAATCTAAGAAGACAGCTCAACCAGTGCAAAATCCCTACAGTCAAAAATATGCCTTGTGAGTTCAAATTAAACGTAAGAAGACAGTGTGGCTAGAGCAGAATGAGCAAGCAGGTGGAATGGGTGGAGATGAGGATAGAGAAATAAAGAGGTGAGGAGGGCTCATTGCCTGATCAATGTTGGGTCTTTGGTTTGTTCTGTGAGTGAACCTTTTGCAGGATTTAAAGGTATCACATGATCTCAGTAAGTACAGGGGGAGAGAGAGAGTAGAGGAAAGAAAAAAGGCACTGTTTTACCTAGGAAAGTCAGACCTCTCTAGAAAAGTGGTTTTAGGCCAAAACAAGTAAAGAAAAGAAGGAATCTGACAGTGTCTTTTATAAAAAGGACTATTTAAAATACAATATTAAGATACAAGGAGATGTAAAATTTGAGCATAATTTATGCTGTTCTATTTTTTTAAGTAACTCTTTTAAGAAAGATGTCTTATCAAATTTCTGTAGGTTTATCTTTCTAAAAATGAGTAAGNAAGGGAGGACTCTGAGACATAATAAAAAATGATTCTCAGAGTATGACATGAGCAACAAAGGGAAGGAGGCTGTCTCTTATACACATCTAGATGTGTATAAGAGACAGGTCTATAGCTTCTCTTTTTATCTTTAAAAAAGCAGGGGTGGGGGGCGCGGGGGGTGGGGTGCTGTGCCGCTGGCTATTGGCGTGCTTTTTTCAGAAGTAACACCTGGGCGCTGTCTCCGACCCCACCGTCCATTCAAAACCAAACATCAGAGGAGAGGCCTGGGGACCAGGCGTTCCCTTCTCGCCCTGCCTTCACATGGGAGGGTCGGGAAGCACCGGCTCTTGGACCCGTTTCCGAAGGCCCCGAACCGCGAACCCAGAGCCGCCAGCCCCTTCCCCCGGGCGCCCCCAGACCCACCTCGCTGGTCCTCTCCCCACAGGTCGGTGGACCTCAGCCCCACGCGGCTGCACAGCCTGGCCCTGCACTTTCGGCACCGGAGCTCCAGCTTGGAGTCCCAGGGCAAGCTCCTGGGCTCGGAGAATGACACCGGGAGCCCCGACTTCTACACTCCACGGACTCGTAGCAGCAACGGCTCGGACCCCATGGACGACTGTTCGTCGTGCACCAGCCACTCGAGCTCGGAGCACTACTACCCGGCGCAGATGAACGCCAACTACTCCACGCTGGCCGAGGACTCGCCGTCCAAGGCGCGCGCGCGGCAGCGCCAGCGCCAGCGGGCGGCGGGCGCGCTGGGCGCGGCGAACTCGGGGAGCATGCCCAACCTAGCAGCGCGCGGCGGCGGCCACGGCGTCTACCTGCACAGCCAGAGCCAGCCGAGCTCGCAGTACCGCATCAAGGAGTACCCGCTCTACGTGGAGGGCGGCGCCACACCGGTGGTGGTGCGCAGCCTGGAGAGCGACCAGGAAGGCCACTACAGCGTCAAGGCGCAGTTCAAGACCTCCAACTCCTACACGGCCGGCGGCCTCTTCCGGGAGAGCTGGCGCGGCGGCGACGAGGGCGACGCGGGCCGCCTGACGCCCTCGCGCTCGCAGATCCTGCGGACTCCATCCCTGGGCCGCGAGGGCGCCCCCGACAAGGGCGCCGGCCGCGCCGCCGTCTCGGACGAGCTGCGCCAGTGGTACCAGCGCTCGAGCGCCTCGCACAAGGAGCACAGCCGCCTGTCGCACACCAGCTCCACCTCCTCGGACAGCGGCTCCCAGTACAGCACCTCCTCCCAGAGCACCTTCGTGGCGCACAGCAGGGTCACCCGGATGCCCCAGATGTGCAAGGCCACGTCAGGTGAGGAGGGACCGGGGACTGGGAGGGCGCTGCGGCCGGGCGCGCGCATGCGTGATCATTGGTCAGGTTGTGAACTGGTGGAGAGTGCCGCTTTCAGAGTTGGCAGTGAGGAGAGAGAGTTAATTCTAGAAACCTAGCTGTACGATGTGCAAGACCTTCGTTCCCCTCCTTTCGCATCGCTTCCATTCTGCCCTTGGTTTTGCCAAAGGAGGAAGACCCGGGAGGGGGGAGGGCGGTGCATCTGACACCCTAGCCCAGCCCCAGCGGGCTGTGCAGTCTCCCATTTCGGCTTCCTAAGTTCTGGTGCCATCCACCCGTCCAGCCACTTCCCCTTGTAAGGACAGAGATGCAGGAAGTGGTGAAGTCCGTGTCTCCAGGTTTATCCAGTCAAAGGTGCGCCTTTGCCCTGGTGAAGGGGTTTGGTGGTAGAGAGTTGAGCGGCACCCTTGCAGAGGAGAGCTCCCTCCAGGCGATGCTTGGTCCTGAGGCCCTGAGATTCGGCCACTGTCCCCCGCCCCCCAGGTGGGGCAGACTGGCTGCAGAAAGAAGTGCAGTTCTGCCTGAGTTCCCCTGACTTCATGGAACTCCTGACTGCACCTCAGTATCCCTTTCCAGTGATGTTATGATCTAACCAAAGTAATTTTTGTCAAGTGCTTCTCATGCCCTGAGGTTACACCTTCACATTTTCATCATCAGATGAAAGGTTACCTTATATTCTTGTACTTGGGCATTAAGCAGTACCAAATGCAGTGAAAAAAATGGAAGAAACCATCCTCCCCCTTACATTGCTTTCCCCTCTCCCATCTCCAAGAAAGAATAATGGTAACAACAGCCAGGATGTGTCCTGCCTTCTCCACATCCCTGAGGGGTTCTCAGCACCTGCACACATGAGCTTGTGTAGGTTATCTCAGTTTCCACAAAGAGAGGGGGAGATTGTAGCGATGAGAGCACCTTTCTAGTTGGTGGACGGGTGTTGCCCATTCATGAATCGTCTGATAATGCCAATCTGAAAAAGAGAGCAACTGCATTCCCCTGGCTGTAGGAAAGAAAACAAGGGAGGACTCTGAGACATAATAAAAAATGATTCTCAGAGTATGACATGAGCAACAAAGGGAAGGAGGTGCAAGTCAGGATAGAACTTGAGACTGGAAAGAAGGATAAAAAAGTTGGCTTAAAGCTCAATATTCAGAAAACGAAGATCATGGCATCGGTCCCATCACTTCATGGGAAATAGATGGNAGGAACTAAAAAGCCTCTTGATGAAAGTGAAAGAGGAGAGTGAAAAAGTTGGCTTAAAGCTCAACATTCAGAAAACGAAGATCATGGCATCCAGTCCCATCACTTCATGGGAAATAGATGGGGAAACAGTGGAAACAATGTCAGACTTTATTTTTTGGGGCTCCAAAATCACTGCAGATGGTGACTGCAGCCATGAAATTAAAAGACGCTTACTCCTTGGAAGAAAAGTTATGACCAACCTGGATAGTATATTCAAAAGCAGAGACATTACTTTGCCAACAAAGGTCCGCCTAGTCAAGGCTATGGTTTTTCCTGTGGTCATGTATGGATGTGAAAGTTGGACTGTGAAGAAGACTGAGCGCTAAAGTATTGATGCTTTTGAACTGTGGTGCTGGAGAAGACTCTTGAGGGTCCCTTGGACTGCAAGGAGATACAACCAGTCCATTCTGAAGCAGATCAACTCTGGGATTTCTTTGGAAGGAATGATGCTAAAGCTGAAACTTTGGCCACCTCATGCGAAGAGTTGACTCATTGGAAAAGACTTTGATGCTGGGAGGGATTGGGGGCAGGAGAAGAAGGGGACGACCGAGGATAAGATGGCTGGATGGCATCACGGACTCAATGGATGTGAGTCTAAGTGAATTCTGGGAGTTGGTGATGGACAGGGAGGCCTGGCATGCTGTGATTCATGAGTCGGACATGACTGAGCGACTGAACTGAACTGAACTGAACTGATTTCCTTTAGGATGGACTGGTTTGATCTCCTTACAGTCCAAGGGACTCAAGAGTCATCTCCAGCACAATTCAAAAGTATCAGTTCTTTGGTGCTCAGCTTTCTTAATCGTCCAACTCTCACATCCGTACATGACTTCTGGATAAACCATAGCTTTGATCATATGGACCTTTGTTGGCAAAGTAGTCTCTGTTTTTCAACATGCTGTCTGGGTTGGTCATAGCTTTTCTTCCAAGGAGCAAGCGTCTTTTAATTTCACGGCTGCAGTCACCCTCTGCAGTGATTTTGGAGCCCAAGAAAATAAAGTCTGACACTGCTTCTACCTTTTCCCCTTCTATTTGGTATGAAGTGATGGGACTGGAAGCCATGATCTTAGTTTTGTTGTTGTTGTTTTTTTTTTTAGTACCTACTTTTAACAAAGAAAAAAACTCCAAGGGCTCTGAGCAGCCTCATGAGAGATGAGTTTTATCTCCTATCTAATAAAGAGACATAAATACAAAAAACATTTCAAATAGTGACATCAAAAGCTCCAGAGCCAGTAAGCAGTGAGACAACACGCCCACCTCTACTCTGCTCCCACGCCCTGGATAGCAGCAGGCAGAGTGCTGGACAAGTTCCTCCCCCAACTCTTGTGATGAGGGCTGTACTCAGCAAGAGGAAAGGTTCTCCTTGTGTGTCACACCAAGGCCCACCAGTCCTAATTTTTGCCAGGCTAACAGAGCAGGTTGTCTGTTTATAACAGGACTCTCGGTCCAGGGGCAGGTATCAGATCCTCCAAGGCAAGCAAGGCAGAGAGTGTGAGCCCCAAATGGTTCACATATTGCTGAAGCCTGGCTTGGAGAATTTTGAGCATTAATTTACTAGTGTGTGAGATGAGTNAACTACTTTGTCTGTGTTTTAGTTATAACAGAAGACTTTGAACCATAATTTAAAGGCCAGCTTCAGACTTATTTCTTAAACTCAAATCTGGTGTGTAATATTTAAGCCATGGCTTCTAATTATTTTTCTTGATGCAATACTTTTCTCCATTACTTCTATAGAGTGGATTTTTCTGTCAAGTAGAGAGATGTCAAAAAGAGAAAAGTGCTTGCAATAACTTCATTTGAAGACAAAATACCTGAGGACAATTTAGATTTCGCACAGCTATACTCAATGAAAAGAAATGCTATTGAATCTGTGAAACATCAAATTTCATGAACTCTCACAGAGACCTTGAAAAATTGACCTTTTAGAAACATTGAGAAATAGCAAGGAGAAACCATAGGTTATCATGGCCTATATTCTCTAGGTAATCTTATTCTGCAATATTTTCTTCAAGGTTGTATTCTTAGGGTATTAATTATGCTTACATGTTCATAATTTTACTGTGTAGTAAAACATCTTCCATTCTCTTCTCCAGGGGATCTTCTCAACCCAGGGATGATGGAATCCACGTCTCTCTCATTGCAGGCAGATTCTGTACCGTCTGAGCCACCAGGGAAGCCTAATAAAGCATTTACTTTCCATAATCCATTTAGAGCACTATTTTCTCTAAATATATTGATATAAATTATTTATGTAAAGTGCATACATATTTATGCTTTGTAAAATCATATTTTCTTAATTTTATTTAAAATATTACCATCATTTTATTTACACAAATTATAATCTCCAGCTAGTTAAGAAGTCTAAATATAATTACTATGGAAAAAGTCCTGGATTAAGTTTCATGGACTCTTGGAAAATAAAATAATATGAAAAATGCTTTTACAGATTCTTGATGTTTATCAAGAATTTGTTTTGGAAGGTAAAATGTATTAATATCAGAATTTCATATTATCTTCCAAATCTGCATATAGATAATCTTCTGTATTTGTGAACCACTGATATCAGTCATGCATGTCTTATGCATATTTATTAGGATATACATTGCTATTGGTGTTCAGGTTCAGTTCAGTTCAGTCACTTAGTCGTGTCCGACTCTTTGCAACCCCATGAATCGCAGCATGCCAGGCACTCAAGAGTCTTCTCCAACACCACAGTTCAAAAGCATCAATTCTTCGGCACTCAGCCTTCTTCACAGTCCAACTCTCACATCCATACATGACCACAGGAAAAACCATAGCCTTGATTAGACGGACCTTAGTCGGCAAAGTAATGTCTCTGCTTTTGAATATACTATCTAGGTTGGTCGTAACTTTTCTTCCAAGGAGTAAGCATCTAAGATACTAACAAATGATGCCTTCCGCATGAAAGAAATATTTTTGTGCACGTAGTATCAATTGTATTTATAATCAGCAAATATAATTAATCTGAATTTCTATTTCTCAATCTTATGACATTTTTTCTTACCTCCTACTCTTACATAAGCTGAATATCCACGCAAAGATGCAAAACACATACCATATCCTCTACATTTGTCTGTGATTGCATGATGTATGCATATGTGTTCATGTATATATATGTGTGTGTGTGTGTGCGCTCAGTTGACTCCGACTCTTTGTGACCCCATGGACTGTAGCCCACCAGGTTCCTCTGTCCATGGAATCTTCCAGGCAAGAATACTAGTGTGGGTTTTCATTTCCTTATCTGGGGGATCTTCCCTACCCAGGAATCAAAACCTCATCTCCTGCATATCCTGCATAACAGTCAAATTCTTTACCCACTGAGCCATGGGGAAAGCCTTGCATATGTGTATATACAAATAAAATTTCATTTGATCCTTAAAATAGAGAGAAAAGTTGGATTATTTTTGGTAAACCATTACAGAACGTTTAAAAAAGATCCGTTACATGCAATCTTCAAGATAAAAATAAATGACATGAATAAAACAATTCCATAAAATGGAAGAGAATAAAGTTATTAAATTTAAAAAGCAGAAATAAACTACTGAAAAAACGTCTAAGAAGGTGACAAGAAAGACCTAGCATAATACTATTTGTGATGAATATTGATGACTAATTCGTTATCAAGCAGTGAATATTGGGCTTCCCTGGTCATTCAGACAGTAAAGAATTCTGCCTTCAATACCAGAGACCTGGCCTCAGTCCCTGGGTTGGGAAGATCCCCTGAAGAAGGGAATGGCAACCCACTCCAGTATTCTTGCCCAGAGAATTCCATGGACAGAGGAGCCTGGCAGGCTACAGTCCATGGGGTCACACAGAGCAGGACATGATTGAGAGACTAACACTTCCTTCACTTTCATTGTTAAGACTGATTTATGTTGAATAATAATAACACAGAATTGCCCATAAACTTGGCCTCCCTATTTGGCCTTTCAGACACCACTTTTATTCAAGTTTTCCCACAGATGGTTCCTGTCTGGGGAGGATAGAGATCTGGTGGTCCCTTGGTATTTGCTCCAGTGAATACATTATAGTTTTGTCTTCAGAGGATTGCCTAACCACACTGCTTATTTATTAAATGTTTACCATCTGCTAGGCTGCCTGTTTCCTGGTTCTTTGGTGAGAAAGAGAGGCCTTTGGGGAGAATTTTGAGTCTGAAACTTCTGATATTTCACAGTTGCTGCCTTCTTTTGTTCCTTGTTCAGACTGTATAAGACTAAAAGAAAATCAGGTTAAATCACTACCCCATTACTTTGGAGTCCTCATGTCCATAGACAGGTTGCTTTCTCCCCACCTTTCAGAGTCTAAGTTTTATCTTATATACAATGCCCAGATTTTTAGTTGTACTTAGAGTAGAAACAAAAATTATATCTACTTTATATCTACACTTTCTTCCCCAGGGCTCCCTGGTGGTTTAGATGGTAAAGAATCTGCCAGCAACATGGGAGACCCAGGTTGGTCTGCTGGTTTGGGAAATTCCTTGGAGAAGAGAATGGCTACTCACTCCAGTATTCTTGCCTAGAGAATTTTATGGACAGAAGAGCCTTGTGAGCTATAGTCCATGCAAGTCACAAAGAAAAGGACACGACTGAGTGACTAACACTTTCACTTTTCACTTTTTTCTTCCCCAAAGTATTGATACATAATTTTAAAAGACTTGTATAGGAAATGGACCACCAATTTGGACCAAGAAGGAAGATTTATCAAATTTGAAAAAGACCTCCAAGCCTCCAAATCTCTGGATACTGAAAACAAGCAGAAAAAGTCATTTGCAAACATATGCTTGCTTATTTTCTTTGTTTAAATTATTATTATTATTATTTCTTGGTTAGGCTCTTATTTTTATTATATCTTGTTCCTACTTCCTAAACTTAGAAGCAGGATTTAACCAAGAAATGTTTCCTATCCTCAGAGATACGGGTTTTGCCAACTTTTACCTTGTGGAATTTCAGCACTCCCATGGAACTGTAGACTGTAAAGTGCTTCCTGTTTCTCTCATTTAGGAATGGAAGTATTTATTACAGTCATCTTTGTTGCTTTAGTACCATTGCATGGTGGGTGTGATGGGGTCAGGTAACTTGTTTAATAATTTATATTCCTTAGATCAATAGCAGCCATATCTGAGGAGACAGTCAAATTAAATCCAGATTGTGAAATTCTGAACATTGAGCTATATAGCATTTGATGAGAATTTGGGGATCATAGACAAAGGTGAATATATTTTGCATGAGTCTAGTGGTTCAGGTAGTAAAGAATCCACCTGCAATTTGAGAGAACTGAGTTCAGTCCCTGGGTTGGAAAGATCCCCTGGAGGAGGGCATAACAACTCACTCCAGTATTCTTGCCAGGAGAATCCCATGGGCAGAGGAGCCTGGTGGGCTACAGTCCATGGGGTTGCAAAGAGTCAGACACAACTGAGTGATAAGCACAGCACAGAATGTAATTATCTGTACCCAGAAGGAGTGGTAGCTTGTAAAAGTGGGATCTGTTATTTCTCTCTCTGCAACCTTATCCCTTCAAGGTGACTGCAGAATCTTTCATCAATTGTTTTCCCTCGCCTTGAACTGGACTTGGTTACGTGACTTCCCTTGAGCAAAGAGGAAGTTAGAAAACTTGGAACAAGAGAGACCCGAAGAGCCGCTCCTGAACACCAGGACTCACCCTTTCTCACTGCCCTTGGACCGTGTGGCTGCCATGCGAAGGGGTGGAAGCTAGTCGACCAGAAACTGACGGGCCATGTGAAGAAAAACAGAGGTCACAGACCCAGCAGGCAGTAAGCCCAGTTCTTACCACTGACACACACGTGGGCTCAACCAAGATGACAGGAGCCTGTCTCAGACCAGATGGGCCACCTGGCTAAATGGATGATTTTTTTTTTAACTGCAAGCTTTGGTGTCATTTTTGTTGTTGTTCTGTCACTCAGTCTTGTCCAACTGTTTGCGACCCCATGGACTGCAGCACACCAGGCTTCCCTGTCCTTCACCATCTCCCGGAGTTCACTCAGACTCATGTCCATTGAGTCCGTGATGGCCACCCAGCCATCTCATCCTCTGTCACCCCCTTCTCCTCCTGCCTTCAATCTTTCCAAGCATTAGGGTCTTTTCCAATGAGTCAGCTCTTTGCGTCAGGTGAACAAACTATTCAGTTTCATAATCAGTCCTCTAATGAATATTCAGGGTAGATTTCCTTTATAATTGACTGGTTTGATCTCCTTGCAGTCCAAGTGACCTTTGAGAGTCTTCTCCAGCATCACAGTTTGAAATCATCAATTCTTCAGCACTTTCTTTCTAGTAGGCATTAAAAGAGACAGCATCATCAACACTAAAGAAAATATTTGTGATGCATGTGTCCACCAACTTATCCCAGGCTCCATGACATACAGAGACCTTCTTTAAAAAAAATTAAAAACAGTCTTGGCATGTAGTCATAGATTTGAACAAGTGTTTCACACACATACCACACACACAAAGGGGAAAAAAACCAACACTCAAATGTCTAATAACTATATTTAAAAGCCCTTAGCTTCACTGGCCATCAAGGAAATGAAAATCAAAGCCACAAGGCGATATATAGCTATCAGATTTACTGAAAGGAAGGCATCAGAAAATACCAAGTATCTGAGTGAATGTTGTTGAGCAACCACACTCACAGATCGCTGGTGGGAGTATAAATTGATATTTTTAAAAACTGCTTGTCAGCAGCAACTCAAGTTGATACACTTACCCTGTTACCAAGCAATGTCATTTCTGGATAGAAATCTGGAAGAAATATGTGCATATGCTTACAAAAAATATATGAAATTGTTCACAGCAGTATGATTTTCAACGTCCTCAAACTAGACACTAAACAAATGTCTATCAGCAGAAGAATGGATAAACTATCATGCAGTGACACAAAATATCATTGAACAGAAATGATGTAAATAATCTAAAATGCTATACAACAACATGAAGGAATGTCTCAAAATATGATTTTGAACAAGATAGACCAAAAAATGTATGCAGTGTATGCTCTTGAAACAAAAATAGGAAAATCTAACTTAATGTGTCCCTGATGGCTCCGTGGTAAAGAATCTGCCTGCCAGTGCAGGAGTTGAGAGTTCAATCCCTGGGTCAGAAAGATCCCCTGGAGAAGGAAACAGCAACCCACCCCAGGATTCTTGTCTGGAGAATTCCATGGACAGAGGAGCTTGACGAGCTATAGCACATGGTTTTGTAAAAGAGTCAGACATGACTTAGCAACTACACACCAACAACAGCAAAAACAACTTAAGCTCTCAGAAATCTAAAAAGTGGTTTTCCTTGGGGAAAGGATGAATATAAGTAAATCTTTGTGGTGCCAGCAATAGTCTATTTCTTGACCTGGGGGCTGGTTACAGAGGAGAAATCAATTTGGGGAAAAATACAGATAAACATTTATTGAAAGAATATATATCACCTTAATAAATGTCCTTTGTCCATCAACAACTTTCTTATTAAATGTTAATAGGATGGTAAAAAATACTTATAGTTGGTTTTCATCTGAATATTAATCAATATCTTCCTAAATGAAAGCAGATAGCCAAAATATCTGAAAGATTTTTAAATCAAATTGATTCTCTTCCATCTTTCATTGCACTCTCAGGCTATTTTTGCCTAGTATCTCAGTTACACTTTATTTAATATCTCTCTAAATTAGACATTATATTAATAGTTAATTTCCTGGCATTAAGCAGTCAATGAATTTTAGATTTATTTAATGTTTAGCAATTTATTTGCTACCATTTCCCTTTCATTTCACAATCTGTGTTGCTTTTGATTTCTTTCATTCTGAATATATAATTCAGTAGTTCTTCTCTCAGTAGTGTCTTATGTTAGCAGTGGTTTCTATCTGAAAATGTCCTTTTTTAACACTGTCAGATATTTCAGGAACTTATATCAGTAGAGAATTCAAAGTTCACCATTGTTTTCTCACACCACTTTAAAGGTATTTTTCTGCTGCCTTGTATCTATTTTTATCCCTGTTAAAATGTCTAATTTTAATTTATTCTGATAAAATCTTTTTTTACAGTCATTTTTATGACCTGCTCTTTGATGTTCTGAAATTTCCCTGTTCAATGGATTAAATTATTTCATATTCAATGTTGTGTATTTCCTAAATCTGAAAATTTATATAAATTTTGGAATATTCTCAATACTACCTTTAAAAATATTACCTTTCTCATTCTCCTTTTTCCTCTTAGGAGTTTCAGTGGAGATGTATTGGAATTTCTCCCCTGTCTAAATATTTTTTTTCAATTTGTCTTTTGTAATGTCATCCTTTAAACTTATTTCATTGCATCAAGATGAATCCCCCCAAAATGTGCTTTAATTCTTTCCTCAAATTCATGTATCTGCAGTTTCATAAATAATTTAATTTTTCCTTTGGTTCTTTTTATTTCCAGATTGTGTTTTATTTTCAAACATGACTTCTTGTAGTGTATATTTATCATATTTTTACTCCTTACTGTTATTCCTTTAATAACTTTAAACTTATTTTTATATAAAAGCAATAATTCTCTGGGGATTTAAATCTACTGTTTGTATTTTCTTCTGTCCCTGTTTACAGTGGCTTGTTTCCTTCTAGGGTTTGTAAATTTAAACTATGAACTCTTTTTTGTTAAGACTGCCACTGTGGAACACCAAAAGTCTAGTGAGACATTTATAATCCCCTACTTCATTTTATGGAACATCACAGTACTGTAGCCACATTTTAAGTCAATATTTCAGATAATATTTCAAATATTTCCAAGACCACAAACTTGAATGCCAGATTTACATATAATGTAGGTTTATGATTAGAACTCTTCAAGGGACAGTTTTTTAGTTTTTTTTTTTCTTAGAGAATGCTTTAGCTTGCCAGGGCTACCATACAAAGTGGATTTTCCTGGTGGCTCAGGGGTAAGCAATCTGCCAGCAATGCAGGATACCCAGGTTCAATCCCTGGTTTGGGAAAATCCCCTGGAGAAGGAAATGATAACCCACTCCAGTATTCTTGCCTGGAGAATCCCATGGGCAGAGAAGTCTGGGAGGCTATAGTTCATGGGGTTGCAAAGAGTCAGACACAACTGAACAACTGCCACCACCATACAAAGTACCCTGGGCTAAGCGGCTTAAATAAGAGAAGTAGTTCTGAATGGTGAAAGTCTAAAGTCTAGGTTGGTAGAGTTGATTCCTTCCAAAGGCTGAGAGGAAAGGATCTGTTCCAGTAGATTTGTCTTCATATTCCCATGACATAGTTCCCGCATAGTACCTAGATCCAAATTTCTTCTCACAAGACACTGGTCATATCAGAGGCTAAAAACCATGTCTCCGAAGCAAGTTAGATATTGGAGATTAAGATCTGAACATGTGAATTCTGGGGACACAAATCCATAACAACCATATCTTTTTCTTTTTTTTTTTTTAGTTTTCTCTTTTACTAATAACACAGGTCTCTAAGCATCTAACTTTAATGAATGGGACACATTTTCAAAGCAGCCTAGTGCTGCCTTCAAACCAAATATCTCATATGTACGTTAAATCCACAGCTTCTACTTGACCAAGATTATGAATCATGTTTATATATAGTGAGGTTTTAATGCCTTAGGTTTTGTTCCTCTTTATTTTTAGATCTTTGGAATTTCTTTTATTTTTATGAGCTCACTGCAAATAAAAAGGTATGTTTGTGATGATGTACCCCTTACACTTTAGTAAAAGCAAAGGATGAAAGTTTCAGAGGCTTTTCAGTATCTCATGAGCTGTATTTCCACAAACAGAAAACTCCTAGAGATTTCAGGTACCAATTACCACATAGAGAGGAAAAGTAACTTACTTAGAGGACAAATCTCATGCTCATTTGTGGGCTTTTGATTATCTCTAATGAAAATGAAATGGAAAAAAAATACTAAAATGCTTTCTCTGTTTTAATTTTTTTAATAATTGTTAATTATTTATCTTTCTTTGCACTGAGTTTCTGCTGTGGTGGCTTCTCTTGTTGCAGAGTATGGGCTCCAGAGCATGTGGGTTCAGTAGCTGCAGCTCCTGGGCTCTAGGGCACAAGCTCAATAGATGAAGTGCACGATCTTGCTCCAAGACAGGTAGAAATTTCCTGGATTAGGGATCAAACTGTGTCTCTTGTATTGGTTGGCAGATTCTTTACCACTGAGCCATCAGGGAAGCCCTCCATTTTAAATCTTAGTGAACTAGATAACACTGGACCCATGTAACAAAAATGTTAATTTTACTGTTTTAGGATTATAATAGCTATAAATCTAATCAATCCATCAGTTCAGTCACTCAGTCATGTCCAGCTCTTTACCACTCCATAGACTGCAGCATGCCAGGCTTCCCTGTCCATCACCAACTCCTGAGGCTTACTCAAACTCATGCCCATCAAGTCAGTGATGCCATCCAACCATCTCATCCTCTGTTGTCCCCTTCTCCTCCTGCCCTCAATATTTCTCAGCATCAGGGTCTTTTCAAATGAGTCCGCTCTTCGCCTCAGGTGGTCAAAGTATTGGAGCTTCAGCTTCAGTATCAGTCCTTCCAAAGAAATCCCAGGGTTGATCTCCTTCAGGATGGACTGGTTGGGTCTTCTTGCAGTGCAAGGGACTCTCAAGAGTCTTCTCCAACACCACAGTTCAAAAGCATCAAATCTTCAGTACTCAGCTCTCTTTATAGTTCAACTCTCACATTCATACTGGAAAACTCAAAGCTTTGACTAGATGGACCTTTGTTGGCAAAGGTCTCTGCTTTAAAAAAAAAATCTAATACAGAAGGTTTATTGTAATTATTTAATAAAATACATAGTGATCTAGCAGAAATCAATTGCAGTATAAAAGTCAGAACAAAAAAATACAAATATGTGTCATGTTTTTTAGAAATATTTCATTTGTTAAAATGCTTGTTATCCTTCTTTTTTTCATGTGATGTTTTGTTAGCTAAAAATATACCTCTGCCTCACATTGTTATGGACTGCCACATGGCACATCATGTGTTTCTTTTGACATTTATCACGATGCTCTGCTCTCCTAGGCGATCTTTTCACATTTTCTCCTTTTGTATGAGTTGTGTTTGTTTTTCCTAAAGTCATTCCCACTGAGCTTCAAGCAGTCTCTTTTTTGCTCTAATTTCCCAGGTTCTCATATTTTTCTCTCATTTGTTTCTCTACACATTAACTTTTATCTCTGAAACCAGACAATGCACATGATATATGAGTGGTTTATTTATTCAAGACAATTAGTTCTTCTTATATACTAAGTACTTAATATCTTAAACTGAATTAGATTAAATTGAATTACATATATGCTTTCAGAGTAATAGTATCATTGAATGATTTGATGATTCTGCAGATAAAAGGAGAACGATACGGAAATTTAAGCCTGAATTAGTCAATAAAGAATCTACCTACAATGCAAGAGACTCAGGCTTGATCTCTGGGTTGGGAAGATCCTCTGGAGAATGGTATGGCAACCCACTCCAGTATTCTTACCTGGAGAATCCCATGGACAGAGGAACCTGACAGGCTGCAGTCCATAGGGTTGGACATGACTAAAATGACTTAAACCCAATATGTGTAGACTCAGAGCAACTCCTGGCACATTGGGCATGCTCTGTATGTGTCATGATTTCTTCTCTATTTTAGCAGTATCCAAAATTTAATGGCTGCAATCACCATCTGCAGTGATTTTGAAGCCCCCCAAAAATAAAGTCTGACACTGTTTACACTGTTTCCCCATCTATTTCCCATGAAGTGGGACCAGATGCCATGATCTTAGTTTTCTGAAGGTTGAGCTTTAAGCCAACTTTTTCACTTTCTTCTTTCAATTTCATCAAGAGGCTTTTTAGTTCCTCTTCACTTTCTGCCATAAGGGTGGTGTCATCTGCATATCTGAGGTTATTGACATTTCTCCCAGCAATCTTGATTCCAACTTGTACTTCTTCCAGCCCAGACTTTCTCATGATGTACTCTGCATATAAGGTAAATAATGCAGACGGTGATTGCAGCCATGAAATTAAAAGATGCTTACTCCTTGGAAGGAAACTTATGACCAACCTGGATAGTATATTCAAAAGCAGAGACATTACTTTGCCAACAAAGGTCCCTCTAATCAAGACTATGGTTTTTCCAGTTGTCATGTATGGATGTGAGAGTTGGACTATGAAGAAAGCTGAGCGCCGAAGAATTGACGCTTTTGAACTCTGGTGCTGGAGAAGACTCTTGAGAGTCCTTTGGACTGCAAGGAGATCCAACCAGTCCATTCTAAAGGAGATCAGTCCTGGGTGTTCATTGGAAGGACTGATGGTAAAGCTGAAACTCCAATATTTTGTCCACCTCATGTGAAGAGTTGACTCATTGGAAAAGACTCTGATGCTGGGAGGGATTGGGGGCAGGAGGAGAAAGGGATGACAGAGGATGAGATGGCTGGATGCCATCATCAACTTGATGGACATGAGTTTGAGTAAACTCTTGGAGTTGGTGATGGATAGGGAGGCCTGGCATGCTGCAATTCATGGGGTTGCAAAGAGTCAGATACAACTGAGCAACTGAACTGAACTGAACTGTATCTATCCCAACCACTCTTGTAGGTCAAAATAAAAATACCTACAGTCAATGAAGTATTGAAACATTCACTGGATCCACAACAGAATCCTGAGGAAACTGTGCATTGGATCAAGTTTGCCATGTAAATTCTGAGTCAAATCTAAATTAAGGTCTGAGAGCAGAGGGGAGGAGTGACAGAAATTATTTAATGTTGGCAGTATTAATTGGCATCAGTGGCTTTCCAACCTGCAGTTTTTCTGAAGTATGAGCAGTGTGCCACCTACTTTCTCATATTCACCAATAATGTCAATGTGCCCAGGGATGGTGGAGCCTGGTGGACTGCCGTCTATGGGGTCACACAGAGTCGAACACGACTGAAGTGACTTAGCAGCAGCAGCAGCAGCAGCAGTTACTTCTTGTCATTAGGTATACAAAGCTTCAACTCAGATATCAGTGGATAATTGTATTAAAGTGACCACTACTGTAAATTTTGAATATTATATAATTACAATTATTGGAATCATGTTCCATTCTCTGAGACCCCATGGACTGCAGCATGGCAACCTTCCTTGTCCTCCACTATCTCCAAGATTCTCAGTTATTGTCATAAAGACCTGAAAAAAGGAAGATGGAATATTCTGGAAATGGTATGACCCAATGGGTGTCTGTGTGCTTATGGGTGTGTCTTCAAAAAATGGACCTATGTTCCATTGAAAGAAAAATAGGTAAATAAAAATACATCTAAACATGTGACATCCATCCAAAGAAGGGAAAACTCACTGATCAGTCAAAATAAGCACAAGAGAAATTAACAAACAGAAATTTAACAGAACAAAGAGATTCAAGATAAGTTCCAAATAATTTCCTGAGCCTAAATGAAACATGACTTCCTATATAAATAATTTAGTCAATAAATGAAGCAGAAGTTCAAAGATGAGACTGGAATCAGTGGCTTGGAAGAAAAAAATAGAAGAAATAAGTCAGAAGAAAACCATCAGGGAAAAGATAAGGGATTTAAAGGATTTATCCAGAAGACTTAACATACAAATAACAGGAATTCCAGAAGGAGAAAACAGAACAGATGGAAGACTGTTAATAATTAAATAAATTAAATAAATCATAGCGGCTTATTTCCCTTGCTGAAGAAATACCTGAAACTGCAGATTTGGAGAAGATTAATGAGAAATGTCATACTCTTGAGCCTCCTGTTGAAAAATTTCAAAATCTAAGACAAATAGAACAATTTATAAAATGCAAAATAAAAAAAAAAAAGAGACAAAATGTACTAACCTTATGCATAACATTGAGATCAAACACAGATCAATAACTTCCACGGCCTACTATGAACAAAATATTGCCATCACACAGTACAACATATAGACTAGTATATCATGCTTTTGTGAAGAAGAAAGACTACATTCATGGTAACAAATATCTTGTTTGTTAAATTTAAATGGATATAAGAAGATTAGCTTAGAATGGGCAATGTGAGTAATGCACTCACAAAGCCAACAGACTGGATGACACCACTCTGAGACAGTTAATTTGAGCCATATCACTGATGAGAGCAACTAGAATGCTCAAAAAAAAAAAAATTATGAGGGATTAAAATGGTACATGGTCTGAAAATGAAGCCTTTGGATCCACTTTTTGAATAGAATTAAAAGAAGTGGGAAAGTTGAGATGTGAAGGAGATATTTTACACCCGGGACCTTAAGGAGAAACTGGATGTAGGACCATCTTGAACTTTTCAATATTCTCCAATATTAGGAGCTTTTATCAGGAGCCCAAACCTCTTATGGTTAAGAGGTTACCTAAAAGGGACCAGCCAGGACAGAAGTGAGTCAGTGTAATGACTGAGGAGCAAACAGTTACAATTTTCCACAGTTATGAAAAAATACAACAGAGATTTAAAATAAAGTGCACAGACTCAGGAGAGAAAAAAGGACGAACAAAACCTCAATTAAGTATATCTCAGGAAAATTGCTTAAAAGAAACAAAGTAACTAAAAGAAAATCATAAGTACACCCAGAGAGTACAAAGCAATTAATTTTATTAAATAAAAAATATGTTTAAGCACCTATCCCCAAAGAAACAATGGATGTCACGAAATAATGGAATGATACCTTTAAGTTGCTGAGAGAAAAATGACTGTGGGCTCAGAATTCTGTAGCCAGAAAAAAAAAAAAGAAAGAAAGAAAAAACCTTCAACAATGGAAATGAATGTCCTAAAGATAAGGGCAACTGCCCCAGTAGCACATGCATGCCATGAGCTACAGCACACACTTCAGGAAACAATTCAGAGAAAGTATGGATGGTAGGTTCTCGTTGCCTTATCACACTGGGTGAAGACACAACATGTGTCCGTCTTAGAAGATCACTCAACCCCTGGACTTGGGGTTTTGGATTGTGGGGTAGAGAAAGTGTTGCTCTCGTCCTTGTCAGGACTCAACAGGAGTGTGGCATAGCAGAGGCTTGATTGCAACCCTATGCTGGGAGCTCTTTTTTTGTGTAACTAACCACAAGTCCTCCCTGGCTAGTGTTGATGGCTTCCATTTGCACATATTGTGATGCACCTATGTGACATAACAGCATCAGGAAACATGCTAGCACTCACGGTGGATATAACATTCCCAACATTTTCGTGAGGCCTGGGTCTAAGACTGAGCTGGATGAATATTGATGTCTTCATGCTGGTCCTTAACTAATTTGCCTGGGCACTTTGTAGAAGTTCATTCCTTTTCTGGGCTTCCCAGGTGACACTAGTGGTAAAGAATCCATCTGCCAATTCAGGAGATGCAGGAGACTCAAGTTCAATCCCTGGGTGGGGAAGATCCCCTTGAGGGGGAAATGACACCCCACTCCAGTATTCTGCCCTGGGAAATCCCATGGACACAGAAACCTGATGGGCTACAGTCCATGGGGTCACGAAGAATAAGACACGACTGAGCATAACTCACAATGATTCCTTTTCTGAGACTCCAGCCTACCTGGGATCTTTGTTAGACAAAAACAAACTAATAAATGAACAAATAAAATCACATACCTGTGAGTGAAATAAACACATTTTCAGAAGAAAACACCTGCAGAATGTGCCACCAGAACTGCAATAAACAAGAGAGAGTGGGGATATTATTGGTCAAGAAGGGAAATCATTCTAGTTGGAAACTCAGAAGTGCAGAAATAAAGAGAAAAAGAAAGGAGTAAAAAAAGGCTGAGTGCCAAAGAACTGATGCTTTTCAAATTGTGGTGCTGGAGAAGACGCTTGAGAGTCCCTTTGACAGCAAGGAGATCAAACCAGTCGAACCTAAAGGAAATCAGTCCTGAATATTCATTGGAAAGACTGATTCTGAAACTGAAACTTGAGTAATTTGGCCACCTGATGTGAAGAGCTGACTCACTGTAAGAGATCCTGATGCTGGGAAAGTTTGAAGGCGGGAGGAGAAGGGGACGACAGAGGATGAGATTGTTGGGTGGACTCAGTGGCCATGAGTTTGAGCAGGCTCTGGGAGATAGTGAAGGCCAGGGATGCCTGATGTACTGCAGTCCACGGGGTCACAGAGTTGGACATGACTCAGTGACTAAACAAAAACGACAAAAGTGGGCAGGGACACAGTGGTGAGATTCCAGGACAGTGGAGTCAGAGTCATGGACGACGTCCGTGTGTGTCTGCCAGAACTACGTATTTTTATTTGAATGATTTACCATTTATTTCAACATTCAGGTCGGTCAGTCAGTCAGTTCAGTCGCTCAGTCGTGTCCGACTCTTTGTGACCCCATGAATCGCAGCACGCCAGGCCTCCCTATCCATCACCAACTCCCGGAGTTCACTCAGACTCACGTCCATCGAGTCAGGGATGCCATCCAGCCATCTCATCCTCGGTCGTCCCCTTCTCCTCCTGCCCCCCAATCCCTCCCAGCATCAGAGTCTTTTCCAATGAGTCAACTCTTCTCATGAGGTGGCCAAAGTACTGGAGTTTCAGCTTTAGCATCAGTCCTTCCAAAGAAATCCCAGGGCTGATCTCCTTCAGAATGGACTGGTTGGATCTCCTTGCAGTCCAAGGGACTCTCAGGAGTCTTCTTCAACACCACAGTTCAAAAGCATCGATTCTTTGGTGCTCAGCCTTCTTCACAGTCCAACTCTCACATCCATACATGACCACAGGAGAAACCATAGTCTTGACTAGATGGACCTTAGTCGGCAAAGTAATGTCTCTGCTTTTGAATATACTATCCAGGTTGGTCATAACTTTTCTTCCAAGGAGTAAGCATCTTTTAATTTCATGGNCTTACTTCACTCTGTATAATAGGTCCCAGTTTCATCCACCTCCTTAGAACTGATTCAAAGCGTCTTTTAATTTCATGGCTGCAGTCACCATCTGCAGTGATTTTGGAGCCCAAAAAATAAAGTCTGACACTGTTTCCACTGACTCCCCATCTATTTCCCATGAAGCGATGGGACCGGATGCCATGATCTTCGTTTTCTGAATGTTGAGCTTTAAGCCAACTTTTTCGCTCTCCTCTTTCACTTTCATCAAGAGGCTTTTTAGTTCCTCTTCACTTTCTGCCATAAGGGTGGTGTCATCTGCATATCTGAGGTTATTGATATTTCTCCCGGCAATCTTGATTCCAGCTTGTGGTTCTTCCAGCCCAGCGTTTCTCATGATGTACTCTGCATATAAGTTAAATAAGCAGAGTGACAATATACAGCCTTGACGTACTCCTTTTCCTATTTGGAACCAGTCTGTTGTTCAATGTCCAGTTCTAACTGTTGCTTCCTGACCTGCATACAGATTTCTCAAGAAGCAGGTCAGCCATTCAAAAGCGTACATTTGAATCAGTTCTAATGAGGTGGATGAAACTGGAGCCTATTATACAGAGTGAAAAAATGGTAACAATAACCCTGTATGTGAGACAGCAAAAAAACTCAGATGTATAGAACAGTCTTTTGGACTTTGTGGGAGAGGGCGAGGGTTGGATGATTTAGGAGAATGGCATTGAAACATGTATAATATCATATGAAATGAGTTGCCAGTCCAAGTTTGATGCATGATACTGGATGCTTGGGGCTGGTGCACTGAGACGACCCAGAGGGATGGTATGGGGAGGGAGGAGGGAGGTGGATTCAGGATGGGGAACACGTGTATACCTGTGGTGGATTCATGTTGATGTATGGCAAAACCAATACAATATTGTAAAGTAATTAGCCTCCAATTAAAATAAATAAATTTGTATTAAATATAAATAAATAAATAAAACAATCTGTAGCAAAGGAAAAAAAGAAAATTTGGGCCTTGAAAAGAGCATAGACCAGGCTGTAGAAGCATGGAACATTGAGAAGGCCGAGACACTCAACAATCAGCTAGCTACTCTAGAGCTTGGTGCAAAACCTGGCAAAGCAATTGCCTGCCACAACTTTGTAAAAAGCCAAAAAGCATGATGAAAATTCACATCTTTCGTGAAAAAAAGGAACTTGCTTGGAGATTTGAAGCAAAGAAGAGGTAGGAAAACTAAAGCAACATGGGATATACGTGACTTGCCAGAGTTCTTCAAGAACTTTGAGGCTTTACTTGAGTCTTTAATTGCTCAATTTACTGAGATTTTCCTGCTTATGCCAACTATGTCAGGAAATTGATGAAAACAGAAAAAAAAAAGGCATAAAATTTGGGAGCTGATTATCAAATCATTTTTCAT
The DNA here is from genome assembly GCA_006410675.1 of Oreotragus oreotragus. Lineage (NCBI taxonomy): Eukaryota > Metazoa > Chordata > Mammalia > Artiodactyla > Bovidae > Oreotragus > Oreotragus oreotragus. Next base: position 134,454 of record SJYX01001544.1, read on the forward strand.
TCTTTTTCTAGAGTTCACCCCATTGAAGTGAATGAAATGGAATATTCACTTATTTGTACAAGTAATCTAAATATACATACAGGGGGAAAAAAGGATTTTTTAATTTATTTATATAGACCTCCAATATAAAATCAATTTTACTTTTCATCCATTTTATGTAGCATCGCCAAAGAACTCCTTACTTTCTTATCTGCACTCAATGTAACTGCACTTATTTTGGAGTTGTGTTTTTAAGATTGGCATTTGTTTATAATGGATTAGTCATAAGTGCAAGAAAGATATTGTGTTTACAAATGATTTTAGTGTTATAAAAGTAATTATTGGTTCTTTATTTGAGGCTGTAGAGTTGATATTTCACAGTCACATAATAAAAGCAATTGATTTTTTAAAAATAATAATAAAAGATATTTGCACCCCCATGTTCATAGCAGCAGTATTTACAATAGCCAAGATATGAAAACAACCTAAGTGTCTATCAATGGATGAATGGATAAAGAAAGTGTGTGTCTATATATAGAACAGAATATTATTCAGCCATAAGAAAGAATGAAATCTTGCCATTTTCTACCATATGGATGGACCTTGATAGCATTATGCTAACTGAGATAAGTCAAACAAGGAAAGACACATAACATATGATCTTTTACATGTGGAATCGTAAAAAAAATCTCACAGATACAGAAAACAGATGATGATTGCAAAAGGTGTGGTGAGGATAGGAGAAATGGGTGAATTTTTTTAAATATAAGTAAATTGAATCTAAAGTTTTTTATTGAAGGATAATTGCTTTACAGAATTTTGCTGTTTTCTGTCAAACCTCAACATGAATCAGCCATAGGTGGGTGAGATGCATGGAATTTAAATTTTTTTAAATATACATGGTACTTTGGAAATCATTCATGAACAGGCACAGAGCAGTGAAAAGTTTGAGTTGTCCAAGGTATGTGTTCCCAGTTGAGGTTGAACAGGACAATACCTGTCTCTTATACACATCTAGATGTGTATAAGAGACAGCTCTCCCACAGAGTCCAAAAGTCCGTTCTATACATCTGTGTCTCTTTTGCTGTCTCACATACAGGGTTATCATTACCATATTTCTAAATTCCATATATACGTGTTAGTATACTGTATTGGTGTTTTTCTTTCTGGCTTACTTCACTCTGTATAATAGGTCCCAGTTTCATCCACCTCCTTAGAACTGATTCAAAGCGTCTTTTAATTTCATGGCTGCAGTCACCATCTGCAGTGATTTTGGAGCCCAAAAAATAAAGTCTGACACTGTTTCCACTGACTCCCCATCTATTTCCCATGAAGCGATGGGACCGGATGCCATGATCTTCGTTTTCTGAATGTTGAGCTTTAAGCCAACTTTTTCGCTCTCCTCTTTCACTTTCATCAAGAGGCTTTTTAGTTCCTCTTCACTTTCTGCCATAAGGGTGGTGTCATCTGCATATCTGAGGTTATTGATATTTCTCCCGGCAATCTTGATTCCAGCTTGTGGTTCTTCCAGCCCAGCGTTTCTCATGATGTACTCTGCATATAAGTTAAATAAGCAGAGTGACAATATACAGCCTTGACGTACTCCTTTTCCTATTTGGAACCAGTCTGTTGTTCAATGTCCAGTTCTAACTGTTGCTTCCTGACCTGCATACAGATTTCTCAAGAAGCAGGTCAGCCATTCAAAAGCGTACATTTGAATCAGTTCTAATGAGGTGGATGAAACTGGAGCCTATTATACAGAGTGAAAAAATGGTAACAATAACCCTGTATGTGAGACAGCAAAAAAACTCAGATGTATAGAACAGTCTTTTGGACTTTGTGGGAGAGGGCGAGGGTTGGATGATTTAGGAGAATGGCATTGAAACATGTATAATATCATATGAAATGAGTTGCCAGTCCAAGTTTGATGCATGATACTGGATGCTTGGGGCTGGTGCACTGAGACGACCCAGAGGGATGGTATGGGGAGGGAGGAGGGAGGTGGATTCAGGATGGGGAACACGTGTATACCTGTGGTGGATTCATGTTGATGTATGGCAAAACCAATACAATATTGTAAAGTAATTAGCCTCCAATTAAAATAAATAAATTTGTATTAAATATAAATAAATAAATAAAACAATCTGTAGCAAAGGAAAAAAAGAAAATTTGGGCCTTGAAAAGAGCATAGACCAGGCTGTAGAAGCATGGAACATTGAGAAGGCCGAGACACTCAACAATCAGCTAGCTACTCTAGAGCTTGGTGCAAAACCTGGCAAAGCAATTGCCTGCCACAACTTTGTAAAAAGCCAAAAAGCATGATGAAAATTCACATCTTTCGTGAAAAAAAGGAACTTGCTTGGAGATTTGAAGCAAAGAAGAGGTAGGAAAACTAAAGCAACATGGGATATACGTGACTTGCCAGAGTTCTTCAAGAACTTTGAGGCTTTACTTGAGTCTTTAATTGCTCAATTTACTGAGATTTTCCTGCTTATGCCAACTATGTCAGGAAATTGATGAAAACAGAAAAAAAAAAGGCATAAAATTTGGGAGCTGATTATCAAATCATTTTTCATTCTTTTTCTAGAGTTCACCCCATTGAAGTGAATGAAATGGAATATTCACTTATTTGTACAAGTAATCTAAATATACATACAGGGGGAAAAAAGGATTTTTTAATTTATTTATATAGACCTCCAATATAAAATCAATTTTACTTTTCATCCATTTTATGTAGCATCGCCAAAGAACTCCTTACTTTCTTATCTGCACTCAATGTAACTGCACTTATTTTGGAGTTGTGTTTTTAAGATTGGCATTTGTTTATAATGGATTAGTCATAAGTGCAAGAAAGATATTGTGTTTACAAATGATTTTAGTGTTATAAAAGTAATTATTGGTTCTTTATTTGAGGCTGTAGAGTTGATATTTCACAGTCACATAATAAAAGCAATTGATTTTTTAAAAATAATAATAAAAGATATTTGCACCCCCATGTTCATAGCAGCAGTATTTACAATAGCCAAGATATGAAAACAACCTAAGTGTCTATCAATGGATGAATGGATAAAGAAAGTGTGTGTCTATATATAGAACAGAATATTATTCAGCCATAAGAAAGAATGAAATCTTGCCATTTTCTACCATATGGATGGACCTTGATAGCATTATGCTAACTGAGATAAGTCAAACAAGGAAAGACACATAACATATGATCTTTTACATGTGGAATCGTAAAAAAAATCTCACAGATACAGAAAACAGATGATGATTGCAAAAGGTGTGGTGAGGATAGGAGAAATGGGTGAATTTTTTTAAATATAAGTAAATTGAATCTAAAGTTTTTTATTGAAGGATAATTGCTTTACAGAATTTTGCTGTTTTCTGTCAAACCTCAACATGAATCAGCCATAGGTGGGTGAGATGCATGGAATTTAAATTTTTTTAAATATACATGGTACTTTGGAAATCATTCATGAACAGGCACAGAGCAGTGAAAAGTTTGAGTTGTCCAAGGTATGTGTTCCCAGTTGAGGTTGAACAGGACAATACTCTGTCTTCTTGTTTCAGCTCTCATAATGTAAACAAGAGTCCATTGTGCAATCATCTTATGAAAAGACCCAAATTAACTTTTCAGCCAACCCAATATTTACTGCCATATTTTTTCCCTTTATGTGCTTTTTTTTTTTTTTCCTGGTGATTCTGCTATTTAAAATGGCCTTCATGCACAGTGCTGAAGTTCTGTCTAGTGTTCTTAAGCACAAGATTGTGATATCTTACAGAAAAATTATGTGTGTTTGATAAGCTTTATTCAGGCTTGAGTTACAATGATGCTGGTCATGAGTTCAATATTAATGAACCAACAATTTATATTAAATAAATTATCTTTAAACAGAGGCACACATAAAACAAAACTATATACTGATCAACTGATCACAGAACTTAAGTCTGCATTTCGCTGGGAGCAGTGATTCAGGATTCACTAATTTCATGTTAGCAGCAACTTTATAGAGTATAGCTACTGTGAATAATGAGAATCAACTGTACTTTGGTCATTTCCTTATAGCACCGATCACACATTATAAGTATATGTTTATTTGTATCAGTTTTAAATCTCTGTCTCCTCCAACAGACTGTAAGCTTCAGGGGAACAGGGACTAGGATTTTTTTTTTCATTTGATTAGACCCCCAGTACCTGTTACCCCAGTGCCTAATACATAGCTCGTGCTTGGTAAAAATTGTTGAATGGAAAATTAAATGAATGAATGAGTAAAGTGCCTGTAGTTATGCGGCAAAGAGAAATACCTGGGCAGGGAGCCACACAGATCATTACAGAGAGAGGTTGCAGACTGTGGTAGGAGGGACCATTGATTTGTTCCCATTTTCTATTATAGTAACTTTTGTCCTATAGTGTTGACTATACTCAATGCATAATTGAAGGATTTTCCATTGAGAGTAAGACATTTCAGGAGTCAAAGCAAAACGCCACCTTCCTCTAAGTAGTTTAACATCCTTTCATTGTGCTGATAGTGAAAACAGTCAAAAGCAGTTCCTGTAATCTGGTGGCTACAAACAGTAGACAGATTTAGAAGGGGCATGGGGTTTTCTTCCCCCTTTCTATGGGAAGCCTTAAACTGGCTCTCAGATTCAGTCACAACTTTTGGGGGGGTTTAGGTCTGTTAACATTCCCCATGCAGAAGGCTGGAATGCATCTCCACATCATGTGTATTGAAATTGAATCACTCAGGCCTTTCTAGGTGTCCTGACATAACACAGGTAGGCAGATATGTATTCATTTAGTAACCCCAGACAATGGATGATAGAACATAATCCACCTATCAGAAAGCCATCTTGAGGAGGCAGCTAACTAGGCCATTGTGGAAAGGAAGTCAAAAGAAGCACAAGGACAAATTAAGGAAGGCTTTATCCAACTTAGTAAGGAGTGTTTGAAAGCTGACCTTATGTGTAGGCAGACCTTATGTACACCTATGGCTGATTCATGTTGAGGTTTGACAGAAAACAACAAAATTCTATGAAGCAATTATCCTTCAAATAAAAAATAAACTAATTAAGAAGAAATGGTAAGTAACCTTTTCTATGGTCACCTCTGGAGAATGATTTGAGGGTCATCAGGAAAGGTACTCCCACCCTCATTTCTTAATGAGATCTTGTTTTACACCCAAACTATGTCTCGGTTGTTTTGCTCCTCTGGACTAACCTTTCTTTTTTTCTTTCAACCTCATTAAATCTCACCTATCATTCAAGGCCTTGTTCCTCTAAGAAGTCTCACTTGACATTAGGTCTCAGTGCCCTCTCTGAATTCAACTGTCAGACTTTCCAGGCATCATAGAACTTCTTTGCATGTACTGACTGCCTTTATCAGTGATAAACAGTGATGCAACTAACATTGAATGGCTCTGTTGACATGTCTTCCTAAAGGATTTTATATACTGTTGGAAGAGAGGGACAATGTTCAGCATTTCCTCTGTATTCTCAACGTTTCTTGGCACAATCTTCTGTACGTTTTGACCTTTAGTAAAAATCTGTTCAAAAATAAAGTCAAGATATCAACTTTTGTGAAGCCTTCTCTGCTCACCTTACCTGGAAGGGACTTCTCTTTCCCTAGAGAACTATATTGCCCTGAGAGTTTGCTATATTCTAGAGATAACTCTGGGTAAAGAAAGTCTGGGTGATAGGGGCTGATAGATATATGACCATGATCTGGGATTTACCTTCTCCATTGACCAAGCAAGAGTTGTTTTTGGCACCCGGATAAGCCCAAACACATTTGGAATGCAGGTAGAGATGGTCTTTATTGTCCTGAAATCCCTTTTTAGCCCTTTCACCTCTGAGATTCGGTACCTTCTTTCTCATGATCCTCTTACCCCCCACTGCTGTCCATTCCATTTAGTTGTGTTTATACAGTCCAAATGCATGCAGGTTGCTATCATTTCTGTCCTCGTGGTTGCCCCAGTCCAGACTTAGTTTCTTTCACCTATCTTCTCCAATCATCCTGGCTGGTTCTCCAGGATCATATTTCAAGATCTTCTCTAGGTCTCCCACTACCAGTCCGCCAAAAGTCAGGGTATTTTTCCTAGTGATTAGAACCCAGGATAAAGAGCTAGATTTCTATGTGCCCCAGGTGGACCTAGGAACAGTCCAGGCATCACTAGAATGACCTCTGCAACTCACCACAGGTTAAGGTCAACCCCTGGCTCATTGGTTAGCAAGGCCAGATAACTCTCAACCCTGGTGTTCTTCAGCTTCCTCCTATTTCAGAAACATTGGACTTTTTTAGATTAATTTTTTCCTAGTTACATTACTATTTCCTGAGCATCCAAGTAGAATCCCTTTTGGCTATTTCCTATGCATATTCTGAGGCTTGTTCTCTCTGTGTGATACCCATGTCTCTGTTTTTGTTTCTCACTTTATTTTTCCATGTTCCATTCTGCTGAATCTTCTCTCCTTTGTTAGGGTAAGGTTACTCTCACTCATAACTCATAAGTCACTCTCACTCATAAGTTACTCTCACTCAACATCAGGAAGCTTCCACAAGCCTGTTATCTTTATCCATTAAAGGGCAGACAGAATGGCAACCACAATTACAGAAAACTAACCAAGCTGATCACTTGGACCAGAGCCTTGTCTAACTCAATGAAACTATGATCCATGCTGTGTAGGGCCACCCAAGGCAGACAGGTCATGGTGGAGAGTTCTGAAAAAAAATATGGTCCACTGGAGAAGGGAATGGTAAACCACTTCAGTATTCTTGCCTTGAGAACCCCATGAACAGTATGAAAAGGCAAAAAGATAGACACTGAAACTCCCCAGATCAGTAGGTGCCCAATATGCTACTAGAGAAGAGTGGAGAAATAGCTCCAGAAAGAATTAAGAGGTTGAGCCAAAGTGAGAATAATGCTCAGTTGTGATTGTTACTGGTGATAGAAGTAAAGTCTGATGCTGTAAAGAACAATACTGCATAGGAACCTGGAATGTTAGGTCCATGAATCAAGGTAAATTGGAAGTGGTCAAACAGGAAATGGCAACAGTGAACAGTGAACATTGAATCAGTGACCTAAATTAACCAGAATGACAAATTTAATTCAGATGAACATTATATCTACTACTGTGGGCAAGAATCCTTTAGAAGAAATGTAGTAGCCATCATAGTCAACAAGAGTCTGAAATGCAGTACTTGGGTACAATCTCAAAAACGACAATGATCTCTGTTCATTTCCAAGACAAACCATTCAATATCATGATAATTCAGGTCTATGCTCCAACCACTAATGCCAAAGAAGTTGAAGCTGAGTGGTTCTATGAAGACCTACAAGACCTTATAAACTAACACCAAATAAAATATCCTTTTCATCATAGGGGACTGAAATGCAAAAGTAGAAAGTCAAGAGATACCTGGAGTAACAGGCAAGTTTGGCCATGGAGTATAAAATGAAGCTTGGGAAGGCTAACAGAACTTTGCCAAGAGAACACACAGGTCATAGCAAATACCCTCTTCAAACAACACAAGGGGTGACTCTACCCATGGACATCATCAGATGGTCAATACAGAAATCAGATTGATTATATTCTTTGCAGCCAAAGATGAAGAAGCTCTATACAGTCAACAAAAATAAGACCAGGAGCTTACTGTTGCTCAGATCATGAACTCCATATTACAAAATTCAGACTTAAAGAAAATAGGGAAAAGCACTAGACCATTCAGGCATGACCTAAATCAAATCTCTTATGATTATACAGTGGAAGTGACAAATAGCAATTGGGGATTAGATCTGATAGATAGAGTGCCTGAAGAACTATGGACAGAGGTTCATAGCATTGTAAAGGAGGTGGTGATCAAAACCATCCTTAAGAAGCAGAAAGGCAAAAAGGCAAAATGATTGTCTAAGGAGGCCTCACTAATAGCTGAGAAAAAAGAGAAACAAAAGGCAAAGGAGAAAAGGAAAGATATATCCATCTGAATGCAGAGTTCCAAAGAATATCAAGGAGAGATAAGAAAGCCTTCCTAAGTGATCAACACAAAGAAATAGAGAAAAACAATTGAATGGGAAAGACTAGAGATCTCCTCAAGAAAATTTGAGATACCAAGGGAATATTTCATTCAAATATGAGCTCAATAAAGGACAGAAACAGTAAGGACTTAACAGAAGCAGAAGATATTAAGAGGTGGCAAGAATATACGGAAGAACTACACACACACGAAAAAATCTTAATGACCCAGATGACCAAAATGGTGTGGTCACTCACCTAGAACCAGAAATCCTGGAGTGCAAAGTCAAGCGGGCCTTAGGAAGCATCACTATGAACAAAGCTAGTGGAGGTGATGGAATTCCAGCTGAGCTATTTCGAATCTTAAAGGATGATGTTGTGAAAGTGCTGCACTCAATATGCCAGCAAATTTGGAAAACTCGGCAGTGGCCACAGGACTGGAAAAGGTCAGTTTTCATTCCAATCTCAAAGAAAAGCAGTACCAAAGAATGCTCAAACTACCGCACAATTGCACTCACTTCACATGCTAGCAAAGTAATGCTCAAAATTCTCCAAGCTAGGCTTCAATGGTACATGAACTGAGAACATCCAGATGTTCAACCTGGTTTTAGAAAAGACAGAGGAACCAGGGATCAAATTGCCAACACCCATTGTATCATCAAAAAAGCAACAGAGTTCCAGAAAAACATCTACTTCTGCTTCATTGACTACACCTAAGCCTTGGACTGTGTGGATCACAACAAACTGTGGAAAATTCTTAGAGGTGGGAATACAAGACCACCTTAACTGCCTCCTGAGAAATCTGTATGCAGGTCAAAAAGCAACAGTTAGAACTGGACATGAACAACAGACTGGTTCCAAGTTGGGAAAGGAGTCTGTCAAGGCTGTATATTGTCACCTTGCTTATTTAACTTATATGCAGAGTACATCATGCAAAATGCCAAACTAGATGAAGGACTAGCTGGAATCAAGATTTCCAGTAGAAATATCAATAACCTCAGATATGCAGATGACAATACCCTTATGGCAGAAAAAGAAGAACTAAAGAACCTCTTGATGAAAGTAAAAGAGGAGAGTGGATCAGTTCAGTCATTTCAGTCACTCATTTGTGTCCGACTCTTTGTGACCCCATGAATCGCAGCACACCAGGCCTCCCTGTCCATCACGAACTCCCGGAGTTCACTCAGACTCACGTCCATCGAGTCAGTGATGCCATCCAGCCATCACATCCTCTGTAGTCCCCTTCTCCTTCTGCCCCCAATCCCTCCCAACATCAGGGTCTTTTCCAATGAGTCAACTCTTGGCATCAGGTGGCCAAAGTACTGGAGTTTCAGCATTAGCATCATTCCTTCCAAAGAAATCCTAGGGCTGATCTCCTTCAGAATGGACTGGTTGGATCTCCTGGCAGTCCAAGGGACTCTCAAGAGTCTTCTCCAACACCACATATCAAAAGCATCAATTCTTCAGTGCTCAGCCTTCTTCACAGTTCAACTCTCACATCCATACATGACTACTGGAAAAACCATAGCTTTGACTAGATGGACCTTAGTTGGTAAAGTAATATCTCTGCTTTTGAATATGCTATCTAGGTTGGTCATAACTTTTCTTCCAAGGAGTAAGCATCTTTTAATTTCATGGCTGCAATCACCATCTGCAGTGACTTTGGAGTCCCCAAAAGTAAAGTCTGACACTGTTCCCACTGTTTCCCCATCTATTTCCCATGAAGTGATGGGACGATGCCATGATCTTCATTTTCTGAATGTTGAGCTTTAAGCCAACTTTTTCACTCTCCTCTTTCACTTTCATCAAGAGGCTTTTTAGCTCCTCCTCACTTTCTGCCATAAGGGTGGTGTCATCAGCATATCTGAGGTTATTGATATTTCTCCCGGCAATCTTGACNAGAGGAATTTGATAAAGAAGTTGCCTGGTGAAGCAAAAAAAAAAAAAAGCCCACTAGACTGAAATCAAAACAAATCATTTTTTGCATATTAATCAGGCTCCTGATTGAAACTATGCTTGCTACTTCGAGAGAGAAATATTAAAAGTAAAGCGTTGCTAATTTAAGTACAACTTATTTTAAAAGATGTACCTAGAAACAGCCACATGGGAGAATCACTTAGGCTGTATCAACCACCCGCTTCATCTGATGGGATCTGCCTGGGTTGCAAGCCCCGACGTCACGACACTGGCCTCATGCCTATGGGTAGAGAATGAGGTCAGCCATTCCCTGTAATGTGCCTGTCTCTTATACACCTTTAGATGTGTATAAGAGACAGGTCAAAGGCTTTGGCATAGTCAATAAAGCAGAAATAGATGTTTTTCTGGAACTCTCTAGTTTTTTCCATGATCCAGCGGATGTTGGCAATTTGATCTCTGGTTCCTCTGCCTTTCCTAAAACCAGCTTGAACATCAGGGAGTTCACGGTTCACGTATTGCTGAAGCCTGGCTTGGAGAATTTTGAGCATTACTTTACTAGCATGTGCGATGAGTGCAATTGTGTGGTAGTTGGAGCATTCTTTGGCATTGCCTTTCTTTGGGATTGGAATGAAAACTGACCTTTTCTAGTCCTGTGGCCACTGCTGAGTTTTCCAAATTTGCTGGCATATTGAGTGCAGCACTTTCAGAGCATCATCTTTCAGGATTTGAAATAGCTCAACTGGAATTCCATCACCTCCACTAGCTTTGTTTGTAGTGATGCTTTCTAAGGCCCACTTGACTTCACATTCCAGGATGTCTGGCTCTAGATGAGTGATCACACCATCGTGATTATCCAGGTCGTGAAGATCTTTTTTGTACAGATCTTCTGTTGAGAGTAGATAAGTTGGCTTAAAACTCAACATTCATAAAACTAAGATCATGGCATCTGGTCCCATGACTTCATGGCAAATAGATGGGGAAAAAATGGAAACAGTGAAAGACTATATTTACTTGGGCTCCAAAATCACTGCAGATGGTGACTGCAGCCACAAAATTAAATATACTTGCTGCTTGGAAAAAAATGTTTGAAAAACCTAGACAGCATATTAAAAAGCAGAGACATTACGTGCCAACATAGGTCCATCTAGTCAAGGCTATGGTTTTTCCAGTAGTCATGTATGGATGTGAGAGTTGGACCATAAAGAAAGCTGACCGCCAAAGAATTGATGATTTTGAACTGTGTTGTTGGAGAAGACTCTTGAGAGTCCCTTGGACTGCAAAGAGATCCACACAGTCAATCCTAAAAGAAATCAGTCCTAAATATTCATTGGAAGGACTGATGCTAAAGCTGATGCTCCAATCCTTTGGCCACCTGATGTGAAGAACTGACTCATTTGAAAAGACCTTGATGCTGCAAAAGATTGAACGTAGGAGGAGAAGGGAATGACAGAGGATGAGATGGTTGAATGGCATCACTGACTCAATGGACATGAGTTTGATCAAGCTCTGTGAGTTGGTGATGAAGAAGGAAGCCTGGGGTGCTGCACTCCATGAGGTCGCAAAGAGTTGGACACAACTGAGTGACTGAACTGAACTGAATTCTCACTCATAGTAGTCTTAACAGTTCTAAAAGTTGATGGGAACTGTGGTTCTAAAGAGTTCTTTCAAAACTCCAGAAAAAGGAAGAATTGGTATATCACTTTGGGCTTTTGAGCAAAATGCCTCCACAACTTTGTGAGATCCCTTTGGGCAGGGGCTAGACATTGTGGGGTCTGGGCCCTGACCTTATTTTCTACCTCATTCCTACAATATTCCTTATTTTTTTAGCTAAAATAAGCATAATCTCCCATCTTCAATCATTTTCTTACACTCTAGGTCAAGATTTTGTAACCTTAGCATTCAATGTTTGGGGCCACATAATTCTTTGGTGTGTGTATGTTGGCAGGGAAGGAGTCCCTGTCCTGTGATTATATGATGTCTAGGAGCATCCCTGGCCTCTACTCATTAAATGCCAATAGCACTCCCTACCCAGTTGCAGACTCTGCCCCCGTTGTGACTATTTAAAATGTCTCCAGACATTGTGCAATGTCCCCTGGGGGACAAAAAATGCCCCACATTGAAGACCACTTCTGTAGGTTCTCTTGCCTTGGTCCCTAGTCCCTACCGGATATTCCCTTCTACTCCAGCCCTTCCCCAGCCTCACTGGGAAGTCACCATCACTTGGCTAATAAAGTCATCAACGAAGTAGCACGGGGAAGTCTAGACTTAGGAGGCTTGCTTTCCACTGCTGGATCCATAAGTTAGTAACTATGTGACCCTGAACAAGTTACCGAATCCTCAGTTTTCTCATCCACAAAGTGGAGACAATAATACTCCCACACCACTGAAGATTTGTGCAGATTAAATATCTTTCTTCTTCCTAAAATCATTATTGCTAACCAATGCTTTTACCTTTCATGGCTTGAAAAAGTAAGATGACAGTAAATGGAGCCAAGGGTAGACCAGCAGCCCTCAACAGTGCTATAATTCACAGTGGTATAGGAGAAGAAAGCCACATACCTGGAAGGAATAAAATAGGATTGATTTCCAAAGCTAGTTGAGTATCAGAATCATCTGGAGACATTTTTTGAAAGTACAGAATCTTGAACTATACCCTAGGTGTTCTGAATGCTGATATCTAGGTGTGGGACACAGGATCTGTACCAAACAAATTTTCTAGTGCATTCTCTTAATAAGACATGTTTGGATACCACAAAACGATATGATCTCTAAGGTCCCTTCTGTCTGTAATAGTTGGTGATTGTACATTGCTATTTATCCTGGAAAGTATTATACAAACTGGAATTGTATCTCTGTGCATGATATAGGGAATTTTCATGGAATTTTTTTCATAGACTGGAGTTTTAAAATGTCACCTTATTCCAAGAGAATAAAGCAGCTTCTGGAGGCACATTTGATCTGATAATCAAGGAAGGAGGCAGCTTCAAAGCTTTAACTCGCAGTTGTTTTCACTTCACTATGAGCATAAATCTACAAACTGGCTGGTGAATAAACTTCAGTCAATTGTCCACAGACCAGAGGGCAGACCAGATCAAGATAGACGGTAAGATTTCCAGTGGGCAGAATCCTGAAAATCTCTCTGATTGGCTGGAGAAGTGACTGCAAGTTTGGTGCAGAAGGGTATATAACCCCAAAGACTAATCTTCAGGACAGAAACAGAAAAGGCCTTCCTGTCCAAGAAGGCTAGGGAGACTAGAAGTAAAAAATATGGCCCATAACCTTAGGTTCTATGTCTCAGTGACTTGTTTTCACACTGACTCCTTCACTCCCGGAAGCAGCGCTGAGGTATAAGAAGAAGAGACTGAGATGTTATGTCCCGTTTGCTATGTCAGACAGGCCAACCCGTCTGAGTTATTTTGGGATCAGAGTTCAGTGTTACATAGAATCAGCTGGGCCTGTGTTAGTATTTGTTTTGTTTGCACTTGGTTTCCTGGTAAAAACTCTTCCTGACAAATTCCAAACTTGTCTTCACTGAACTAAGGGAAAAGAATTTTCCACACTGTATTAGTTTCCTATTGCCTTGTAAAAAATTACCACAAATTCAGTGACTTAAAACAACACAAACTTATTATCCCACAGCTTTCATGGTTAGGATCCAAGTACAGATTGGCTGGGTCCTCTGCTCAGGGTCTCACCAGGCTGACATCAAGGTGTCCACAAGGCTGCAATTTTATTTGAGGCCTGGGGTCCACTTCTAAGCTCACTAATTTGGGGCAGAATTTTTTTCCTTGTGGTTGTAGGATTAAGGTCTCTGTTTTCCTTCTGGCTATCAGTTGGAGATGACTCTCAGTTCCTATAAGTTGCCCCCCATGTCTTTGCCATGTGGCCTCCTCCACAGGCACTTCACAACATAGCTGCTTGCCTCTCCCAGACAAATAGGAGAATCTACACTGATCTGAATGCCTCTGACATAGGCCAAGTGCTCACTTGATTAGGTCAGGCCCACTCAGGATAATCTCCCTAAAATAAAGTCAACTGATAAGGGACCTTCATAACATCTGCAGAATGTCTCCACAGAAACACCTAAATTAGTGTTTGATTGAATGAGTGGGAGAAGATGTGTACACCAGGAGCCAGGAATCTTGGGGGACTGTCTTAGAATTCTGCTTGCCACATACAACTTGGTCAAGAAGTGTGACAATGAGGCCCAGAGAGAAAATTATTCAGGGAAGTGGGTGAATTGTGTTCCTTTAGGCTAAGACTAATCTCACTCAGTTATATATAATAACAAGGAGTGAGACTGGATTGTTAGGCAAGTATCTTCAGAAACATGGCTCATCTTGGAGAGAGGAGGAATGCCTTTGGTCATAATCTGTGCACTCCCTCCTTGCTACCCTAAGTTGTTTATTTGGCTTACAGGGTGAATATTCCAGCCGGTTTTTCCCCTGCCTGTGATTTTCAAGTTAGATTGGACTGTGATTTGAAACAGAATCAAGGGCAGTATGGTGTAAAAGAAAGATAATTCCTTTGACAAAGAGTCCTCTAGTCCTTAGTGTTCTGTCCAAGTGACCCTAACTAGGATGCAGCAAAACAGATAACAGAGGAGTCACACAGGCAAGAAGGAAGCTCTAGGGCTTCAGGTCATTGCAACTGAGTGCCTAGAGGTGTGAAGGTTGAAGAAAGCTGTCTCTTTGGGCAAAAAGGATAAACTCCTATTGGTGTCTTCAGAAGACCTACAAGACAATTGATGAACTTGTTTGTACGTGGCAGTAAGAGGGAAAGGAGGAGATACCATACTGGCACACTGGCCTGCTCCTCTTAGAAGCAATTGAATAGGTGGGATTTGCTAAAGTAAAACAGTAATAACTTTTTTGACTACTTTCTATATGCAGGCACTATTCTAAGTGTTTACATGTATTAACAGTCCCCCAAAGATTTTGAGGTAGCTACTATTATTATCCCTGTTTTTTATAGATGATGAAAGTGGCACAGAGAAGTTAAATGCAAATTATTCTAAACAGTTAATAACATGCATACTAAAATGTTTAGGAGTAAGTGTACTATTGCCTATGAGATACAACAACAAGAACAAAAGAATGATCTGATGGATAGAGGGATGGATAATAAATGTGCATGAGAGAGAGATTAAGCAAGTATAGCAAATATTAATGATAGAATCTAGAGTTAGATATATGGGTGCTACTGCTAAGTCACTTCAGTCGTGCCCGACTCTGTGTGACCCCACAGACGGCAGCCCACCAGGCTCCCCCGTCCCTGGGATTCTCCAGGCAAGAACACTGGAGTGGGGTGCCATTTCCTTCTCCAATGCACGAAAGTGAAAAGTCAAAGTGAAGTCGCTCAGTTGTGTCTGACTCTTAGCGACCCCATGGACTGCAGCACACCAGGCTTCTCCAACCATGGGATTTTCCAGGCAAGAGTACTGGAGTGGGGTACCATTGCCTTCTCCGAGATATATGGGTATTCACTGTAAAATTCTTTCAACTTTTGTGTATGCTTGGAAATTTTAAAAAAAAAAAAAAAGTGAATTGTCCAAGATCACACAGTTAGTAATGATACAGCCAGGATTCTAATTCAAATAATCTGGCTCCAAAGTATATGCTCTTAACAACTATGCTAAACTGCTACTCAGAAGCTGGTTTTCCAAGGACTTATTAATATATCAAATACTTGAAATCAGGTTTCTTTCTCAAATCATTTGCTCTTTATAAGCTTTGCTGTGGAAACTATGGAACAATGTAATACAGTCTCTGCCACAAGGAGCTCGGGGTCTTGTTGAGGAGATAAGATGCACACATCTAAATTAGTCTGAGAAAGGATAAAATGAGAGAGCAGAACTCTGGAGGGAAACTAAGAGGAGCTGAATCGAAGGCATGGATTGGGACAGACGTTCTCAAAGACAGGAGGAAAGAGGAGAGTGAGAAGGGTTTGAGATATCTGACAGAGAGCGGTAAGAGTTTGGACCTGATAAGACCACCTTGTAGGTATAGCAGGTGAAATTATCTTCCAAAAAAGAATAGGTGAAAGCCAGTGAGTTAAGAAAAGTGGACAAGAATTGAAACCATCACTTTGGGGAGTAAACATGAAATAGCTGGAAAATGTAGGCAGATCCCAGGTGGTATCAGAAGGCAAGTGTTTGCTGTGGTCTTATATTTCTTCAGTCAAGTTCACTGTAGCTTATTGGAAACAGGATAAAACAGGGCAGGAAGTGGGATAAGCTCAGAAGAAGACAGCAAGGATACCAAGGAGTCTAAAGGACAAAAAGTTCAGCTCTCTCACCCTTTGAAAGTCCTCTGCTTGATGTTGCTGTTCATGTAAGAATCTGGCTGTTCCCACCATCCTATCATTGGTCCACAAATCTTTCAGACCTGGATACCAGCTCTGGTAACCCTACCTCTCAGATATTAGTTCTCTACTGTCTAGATTTTTCCCTCAAGGCTTAATTCTTTCAAAGCTTACCGAATCAAACTTGTATTCTGTGTTCATTTCCTTGACCACTTTTCACTGTGCTTCCCTTCTTTCTAAGAACTTGCCTTGATTTTCATGATGACATTCTCTTAGTTTCCCTTCTACTTTCTAACTGCTCTTTCTCAGTCTCCTTGGTTGAACTATTTTACTTCTTCCTCCCATTTCTCAAAATAATTGGGCTCAAGAGTCCATCCTTGACCCTCTTCCATTCTTGCTCTAGAAGGTATCCTTTCAGTCTCTGACAGATCCTATTTACTCCCTTGGCTTTGGCAATCATTTCTTTAAAGATGAGTCTCAAATCTCTAGTTCCAGACTTTACCTTTTCTTGGAGCTTCAGATGTTCAATTGGCTGTGAAACCTCCATCTAGATGTCCCTTAGATATCTCAAATCAAACATGTCTTAAACAGTGAGACATGTCTTCAAGTCTATGAGTGTCTCTTTCCCTCATTACAGGTATGAGCTCCTGGAGGGCACAACCTGGGCTCCTTGGCTGTCTTCATAGACTGGAGCCAAGCCAGCCTCACAACGAAGAGGAATCTGTTCCCTGCATAAGCCTCAGCAAAGGGTGTCTTGTTGGAGGAGTTAGTTAATAACAGGCAGAAAAGAGGGCTGGGTGAGAATGGGCACTTCTGTGCTTTGTACATGGATGTGACTCATATGCTTTAGGCACATTAGTCATTATAATTCTTGGCATCCCAATTCCCCTATTCCAATGCTTGCTCATACACAAATGGACTCATGCCCAGACCTTTCTCATGTCGACTTGGGAAGCACTCTACACACACATTGTCTTCACATGCCACCTGCAACAGCCTCAATTTAAATAACCTTCAGACTCAGGGGACAGAGTGGAGGGTTCTGGAAAGGCACTGGATGTTTTAACTGTTCCATTGTCCTTGGAGCACTCTTGTTCCCTAATCAAGTACTGAGTGTGCCTTGGAACTGAGGTTAATGGATTGTGGGCTTAACAAATTTATTCCACACCTTCTGTAATTTTTAATAGGATTTTTCATTTCCTGTGTAAACCCTGTAGAGGCAGGCTGAGAAGCCACTATTACCTTTTATTTCTAGATGAGAAAACTCAGACCCCACAAGGAGTGATCTGAGATAGAGGTGAACCTAGGAGTGCTTATCTCCAGCCCAAGGCACTTATCACTGCACCCACACACTAAGTTCAATCAGTTCCTGGAGACCCTGGTTGCTATTTCAGGTAAGCAATAAGCACTTAAGGGAGATGTTGCTGGGGTCAGGCTAAGCTAGGATTCTGTTTCCATTGCTTAGGAGACAGCCTGGCATTCAGAGAACAAGGGCCTGTGAGTTTCTAGGGGAGGAGGGGTTGGGATTTGGACCCAGGAATTCCCATCAGGAATGAAACACTTTCCACCTGCTGCCGCCTAAAATGCCTAACTCCGTCATGGAATTTGAATGCAGACAGTTAGATGGGACTTTGGAAAGAGAGGATGAAAAACGAGTTTCCTTCTTTCTGTTCACAGAGGCCAGCCAAGAGCCAGAGCTGGAGCCAGGTCTCTGGTCATGAACTAAACAGAACCAGTTATCGGTTTCAAGTCTGATTGCCTCTTCTTGTAAGGACTTTGGAACTTGGAGAGGATCCCTGACCCTTTATAAACCAACAGAAAGAACTATAATTGTCAAGACCCCAGATAGAATGGCAGGTATACTCAAAGGTGGAGTGGGAGGCTGAAAATGCTGCTTAGAATGTATTTAATAATTTTATTTTTCTATGTAAAACTTTCTGGGAACGGCTTAATATAGAGGGTGGGGGTGTGGATTGGACATGCAATATCAGGACACTGGGTGCCTTGGAATTAGGGGTTGGGAGCATAAAAAGATATAAATTCCTTGGCCCAGGGATCCCATAGCTAACTGTCACAAGACTGTACCAGGAGACCAATCCTCTAGTCAAGTTTTAACAGGATGGAAGCTGGATATTCAACACGTGTCCCTGTCAAGATACCTGTATTTTACTCGGCTCTTCCACCTAACTCTGGGACAAAAAACATTTCTGATCACTCCTCTGGATCCTGATTGCCCTTTATATGTTAAATGGGGATGATTTCTACAAAACAGAAACAGATGCACAGACATAGAGAAACACACTTGTGGTTGCCAAGCAGTAGTTGGGGGTGGGGGTTAGAGAAAGAAGGATTGACAGTTTGGGATTAGCAGATGGAAACTACATATATAATAATTTGCACCTACTAATAGTTGTGTGTGTGTGTGTGTGTGTGTGTGTGTGTAGTGGAGAAACAACAGGGAACTATATAAAATACCCTGTGATACCATACACAAAAATAAACTCAAAATGGATTGAAGATCTAAATGTAAGACCAGACACTATGAAACTCTTACAGGAAAACATAGGCAGAACACTCTCTGACATAAATCACAGCAAGATCCTCTATGACCCACCTCCCAGAGTAATGGAAATGAAAACAAAAATAAACAAATGGACCTAACTAAACTTAAAACCTTTTGCACTATAAGGAAACAATAAGCAAGGTGAAAAGACAGCCCTCGGAATGGGAGAAAATAATAGCAAATGAAGCAAATGACAAAGAATTAATCTCCAAAATATAAAGCTGCTCATGCAGCTCAATACCAGAAAAACAAAAAACCCAATCAAAAACCGGGCAAAAGAACTAAACAGACATTTCTCCAAAGAAGACATACAGATGGCTAACAAACATGAAAAGATGCTCAACATCATTCTTTATTCAGTTCAGTTCAGTTCAGTTCAGTCGCTCAGTCGTGTCTGACTCTTTGAGACTCCATGAATTGCAGCACCCCAGGCCTCCCTGTCCATCATGAACTCCCGGAGTTCACTCAGACTCATGTCCATCGAGTCAGTGATACCATCCAGCCATCTCATCCTCTGTCGTCCCTTTCTCTCCTGCCCCCAATCCCTCCCAGCATCAGAGTCTTTTCCAATGAGTCAGCTCTTTGCATGAGGTGGCCGAAGTACCGGAGGTTCAGCTTTAGCATCATTCCTTCCAAAGAAATCCTAGGGCTGATCTCCTTCAGAATGGACTGGCTGGATCTCCTTGCAGTCCAAGGGACTCTCAAGAGTGTTCTCTATCACCACAGTTCAAAAGCATCAATTCTTCAGTGCTCAGCTTTCTTCACAGTCCAACTCTCACATCCATACATGACCACAGGAAAAACCATAGCCTTGACTAGACGGACCTTTGTTGGCAAAGTAATACCTCTGGTTTTCAATATGCTATCTAAGTTGGTCATAACTTTCCTTCCAAGGAGTCACAAAGTTTGTGGGAACACAAACTGGTACAGCTACTATGGAGAACAGTGTGAAGATTCATTAAAAAACTGGAAATACCACTGCCATATGACCCAGCAATCCTACTGCTGGGCACACACACACCAAGGAAACCAGAATTGAAAAAGACACATGTACCCCAATGTTCACTGCAGCACTGTTTACAATAGCTAAGACATGGAAACAACCTAGATGTCCATCAGCAGACAAATGGATAAGGAAATTGTGGTACATATACACAATGGACCATTACTTAGCTATAAAAAAGGGATGCATTTGAGTCAGTTCTAATGAGGTGGATGAAACTGGAGCCTATTATACAGAGTGAAGTAAGTCAGAAAGAGAAACACCAATACTGTACATTAACACATATATATGGAATTTAGAAAGATGGTAATGAGGATCCTATATGCAAGGCAGCAAAAGAGATACAGATGTAAAGAACAGACTTTTGGACTCTGTGGGAGAAGGCAAGGGTGGGAAGATTTGAGAGAATAGAATTGAAATATGTATATTACCATATGTATAATAGATGACCAGGGCAAGTTTGATGCACGATGCAGGGCACTCAAAGCTGCTGCTCTGTGACAACCCAGAGGGATGGGGTTGAGAGGGAGGTGGGAGGAGGCTTCAGGGTGGGGGGACACATGTGCATCCATTGCTGACTCATGTCGATGTATGGCAAAAATCACCACAATATTGTAAACTAATTATCCTCTAATCAAAATCAATTAATTAAAAATATATATCCTGGGATAAAACATAATGTAAAAGAATATGAAATGGAATATATATGTATAACTGAGTCACTTTGCTGTACAGCAGAAATTAACACAACTTTGTAAATCAGCTCTACTTCAATAAAATATTTTTTAATGGGGATGATGCTAATCTGCCTCACATGGTGGTTGAGAGGATTAAAAAGTCACAAAAAGACCGGTACAGATATAAGGAGCCAATGTTATTACCACGTGGTCTGGTTTCTACCTAGCACCTCTAGGAGAGAATAAGGAAATCCCAAGATCAAGAGGGAAATATAAAGGAGTCTATTTTAGTCTGGGTGACCTCTAAAGAGGAGAAATGTACGGTTGGTGAGGCTAGAGCTCTTCCAGTGTTATCTATTCTCCTGGGTATATTTTCACCTTGTCCTCAGGTGCCAAGTTGGGCCATCAGTTTGGGCCATCAGTTTGGGTCATAGCTCTCTTTTGGGTTCATCCTCAGTTGCCTCTCTGCCTGATTGGAATTTGAGCAGGCAAATAAAACCAAGTTCAGGAGTTAGAGTCATATCAAAAGCCAATCAGCTTTATATCAAAATGAAGATTGACTCTATAAATACTGGCTAGGTCAACAATCAGCCCAGCCAGAGAAGCAGCATAAATTCAGGCAAGAGAATTTGACTAGGAGTCAAGTCAGAGGTTTGGCTCTGGCTCTGCTCTTGACCAGCTGTGAGACTTTTCATGAGTCTGAGAGTTATATAAGGGAAAGGGAATATGTGAGAACTCCTTCTGAGCTGTAAGGTGGCATATAAATGAAAGCAGGTAACACTATTGCTTATATTATGTAATATAGGAAAGTGTTGTTTTTATTTTATTTTATTTTTTTGGAAAGTGTTATTTTTAGTAATCTAACCTCAGATGTGATGTCTTTGGTTGTAAATGGGATACAGCATGTTGGATTGGTATATCCCATTTCCACTTAATAAAGAACTGAAAATGCAAGATCTATTATTTTTATCATTATTTTCACATTTAAAAACAAGTTTATTCAATAGTGGTGGGGGATCTTAAGGATCTCTTCCCACATACAAAGTTTATTTGAGGGGTAATGGAAATGGTCTGGAATAAAAAGAGGTGATGGTTGTAAAACATTGTGAATATACTAACACACACACACACACTAAAATCACTTGTAAATGACAAGTTTTATCTCAGTTTTTAAAATTACAACAACAAAAACTCATGCCCAGAAGTCATGAGGGCCATGAATCCTAGATCTTAAGCAATGAGAACAGACCCAGAGCAGATAAGTCAAACGTTGCTTCTTACTCCATGAACTGTGTACTTATGAGAGATAGAGGAGTTTTTTGAGTGGTGTGTATGTGAGAGAGAGACAGGCTACTTAGATATAAAAGCAGTACATCCCAGAGATAGTTAAGATGTATTACTATTGATAATGGGTGAGGAAATGGTGTCCCCAGAATGGTTTTGAAGATCTTGACTGGAGGATCCTTATTGGCTCTAGGGACTAGTAGCCCAAATTTATTTATCTGAGAGTTAAGGTAAATGACAAAGGATGAGATGGTTG
Organism: Oreotragus oreotragus; assembly: GCA_006410675.1. Classification (NCBI taxonomy): domain Eukaryota; kingdom Metazoa; phylum Chordata; class Mammalia; order Artiodactyla; family Bovidae; genus Oreotragus; species Oreotragus oreotragus. The sequence goes on from SJYX01001544.1 coordinate 156,443, forward strand.
GATGGAATCACCAACTCCATAGACATGAGTTTGAATAAACTCTGGGAGTCGGTGATGGACAGGGAAGCCTGGCATGCTGCAGTCCATGGGGACGCAAAGAGTTGGACACAACTGAGAGACTGAACTGAACTGAATGTAAATGCAAATTTAAATTGGCCAACCATTCTGATTTGCCCAGAATTGAGGGGTTTTCTGAGATGCGACAATGTAGCTTCTTTCTTTTTGCAATGTTCTAAAAGACTTTATTTTCAGCTTTAGTGAAGTATGATTCTCAAATAAAAATCAATATATTGTGTTGTACAATGTCATTTTTAAGGTATATGATGTGATGATTTAATGTACAGTGTGAAATTACTACCACAATCAAGTTAACACATCCATCACCTTACATAGCTACCATTATTTTTTGTGTGTGGTGACAACACTTAAGACCTACTCTTATAGCAAATTTCAAGTATACAATACAGTATTATTAACTATAGGGACACCTCAGAGATATTTTAGGATTCCAGACCACTGCAATAAATTGAATATCATAATAAAGTGAGTCACATGAATTTTTGACTTTCCAGTGCATAAAAAAGTTGTGTTTACAGGGAAGGCAATGGCACCCCACCCCAGTACTCTTGCCTGGAAAATCCAATGGACGGAGTAGCCTGGTGGGCTGCAGTCCATGGGGTCGCTAACAGTCGGACAGACTGAGCGACTTCACTTTCACTTTTCTCTTTCATGCATTGGAGAAGGAAGTGGCAACCCACTCCAGTGTTCTTGCCTGGAGAATCCCAGGGACGGGGGAGCCTGGTGGGCTGCCGTCTATGGGGTCACACAGAGTCAGACACGACTGAAGTGACTTAGCAGCAGCAGCACACTATACTGTAGTCCTGTCTCTTATACACATCTAGATGTGTATAAGAGACAGGTCGTGTCTGACTCTTTGAGACTCCATGAATTGCAGCACCCCAGGCCNAGACACGACTGAAGTGACTTAGCAGCAGCAGCACACTATACTGTAGTCTGTTAAGTGTACGATAGCACTATGTCTAAAAAATGTACATAGCTTAATTTAAAAATAGTTTATTACTTTAAAAAATGCTTACATCATCTCACTGAAGCAAATTGTAATCATTTTGCTGGTGGAGGTCTTGCCTCCATGTTGATGGCTGCTGACTGATCAAGGTGGTGGCTGCTAATGATTGGGGTGGCTGTGGCAATTTTTTTTTTCTTTTTCCTTTTTTTTTTTTTTTTTTTTTTTTTTTTCCCATATTTCTTGGAACTTTCNTAATCATTTTGCTGGTGGAGGTCTTGCCTCCATGTTGATGGCTGCTGACTGATCAAGGTGGTGGCTGCTAATGATTGGGGTGGCTGTGGCAATTTTTTTTTTCTTTTTTTTTTTTTTTTTTTTTTTTTGGTCAGCACCACATAGCTTGTGAAACTTCCCCAACCAGAGATGGAAACCATGCCTATGCAGTAGAAACTTGGAGCCTTAACCACTGGACCACCAGAGAAATCTGTGGAAATTTCTTAAAATAAGATAACAATGAAGTTTGCCACATCAATAATGGCTCTTCCTTTCGTGAAAAATTTCTGTGTGTCATGAAATGCCGTTTGGTAGCATTTTACTCACAATAGAACTTCTTTCAAAATTAGAGTAAAAACTCTCAAACCCTGCCACTGCTTTATCAACCAAGTTTACTAAATGTTTTAAATCCGTTGTTGTCATTTCAACCACAATCTTCACAGTATCATCACCAGGAGCAGAGTTCATCTCAAGAAACCACTCTCTGCTCATTCATAAGAAGCAACTCTTCATCCATTAAAATTTTATCATGAGATTGCAGCAATTCAGTCACATCTTCAGGCTTCAATTCTAATTCTAGTTCTCTTGCTATAATATTGCCACCACAACAACAGTGATTTTCTCCACTGAAGTCCTGAACCTTTCAAAAGCATCCATGAGGGTTGGAATCAACTTCTTCTCAACTCCTGTTAATGTTCATATTTTGGACTCTTCCATGAGTCACAAACGTTCTTAATGGTACCTAGAATGGTGAATCCTTTCCAGGTGGTTTTCAACTGACTGTCCATCAGAGGAATCTGTATGTCATCTATAACATTACACAATGTACTTCTTAAACAATAATACTTGAAAGTCAAAATGACTCCTTGATCCATGGCTTGCAGAATGGATGTTGTGTTAGCAGGCCTGCAAATATAATCTCATGATGCATCTCCATCAGAGCACTTGAGTGGCCAGGGGTATTGTCAATGAGCAGTAATATTTTAAAAAGAATCTTTTTTTCTAGTCAGTAAGTCTCAAAAGTAAGTTTAAAAGACTCAGTAAACCATGCTATAAACAGATGAGCTGTTATCCAGTCTTTGTTGATCCATTTATAAAGCACAGGCAGAGTATATTTAGCACAATCCTTAGGGCTCTAGGATTTTAAGAACAGTACATGAGCACTAGCTTTAATTTAGAGTCACCAGATACACTAGCCCCCCAGCAAGAGTCAACCTGTCCTTTCAGGCTTTGAAGCCAGGCATGGACTTTCTCCTCCCTGATGATGAAAGCCCTAGATGGCATCTTCTTCCAATATAAGGCTGTTTGTCTTCCAATATAAGGCTGTTTCTGCCTGTTGTTTAGTGCAGCCACCTTCATGAATTATCTTAGCTAGATCCTCTGGCTGACTTGCTGCAGTTTCTACATCACCACTTGCTGCTTCATTTGTCCTATTGTGTTATGCAGATGGCTTCTTTCCTTAAACCTCTGAACCAACCTCTGCTAGCTCCAAACTTTCCTGCTGCAGCTTCCTTGCCTCTGTCACACTTCTTATAATTGAAGACAGTTAGGGCCATGCTCTGGATTAGGCTTTAGCTTAAGAGAACATTGTGGTTGGTTTGATCTTCTATCCAGACCACTACAACTTTCTCCATATCAGCAATAAATAAGCCTGTTTCACTTTCTTATAATTCATGGGTTCAGTGCAGTAGCACTTTTAATTTCCTTCAAGAACTTTACATTTGAATTCATAACCTGGCTAGCTGTTTGGAGTAACAGGCCTAGTGTCAGCCTATCTTGGCTTTCGATGTTTTCCTCATTAAGCTTAATCATCTCTAGCTTTTTTTTTTTTTTTAAGTGAGACACAAGTGAGTCTTCCTTTCACTTGAAGACTTAGAGGCCACTGTAGGATTACTAAATGTCCTGATTTCAATGTTGCTGTGTTAGTAGATAGGGAGACCTGGGGAGAGGGAGAGACATGGGGAAAGGCCAGTCAGTGGATCAGTCAGAACCCACACAGCACAGCATTTATTGATTAAGGTGCCTATCTTACATACGTGGTTCATAGCTCCCCGAAACAATTATAATTGTAACATCAAAGATCACTGATCACAGAGCACCATAATAAACATAACAGTAATGAAAATTTTCAAATATTGCAGGAATTACCAAAACATGACGAGAGACACAAAGTGAGTAAATGCTGTTGGAAAAATTGTGCCAATAGACTTGCTTGACATAGATTTCCTGTTATTCTTCAATTTGTTAAAAAAAAATTGAGGCACAATAATGTTTTTACTGCTTTTGTCTTCTAACCTTCACACTAGTTTTATAATTAATTAATCTGCTACCTTTACTATGTATTCACTTTTCCAGTGAGATTCATTCTTTCATTTTGTGTTCTTGTTAACATAATTAGCACCCTTTCTTTTCAGCTTAAAGAAGTCCCTTCAGCATTTTAGTGGTAATAAACTTCTTTAGCTTTTGCTTTTCTTGGAAACTCTATTTCCTCTTCGATTCTGAATTACAATTTTGCCAGACACAGTGATCTTGGTTGGAAGGCTCTTTTTTTTTTTTCAGCACTCTGAATATATTGTGACACTCCCTTCTGGCCTGCAAAGTTTGTGCTGAAAAAATCTTCTGGTAGTCTTATTAGGGTTCCATTGCATGTAACAAATTGTTTTTCTCTTGATGCTTTTAATATTTCTTCCTCATCTTTAATTGTTGACATTTCAATTATAATGTGTCTTGGTGTGGGTCTCTTTGGATTCATCTTTTTTGGAATTCTCTGAACTTCCTGGATCTGGATATATGTTTCTCTTCCCCAAGTTAGGAAAGCATTCAATCACCATTTCTTCAAATAATATGTTTGCCCCTTTCTCTCTTCTCCTCTGGGAACCCTATAATTCAAGTATTTGTCTGATTTTGTCATATGTCTTTAAAGCTATCTTCACTTTTTTCCATTCTTTTTTGTCTTTTTGCTGTTCTGATTGGGTGAGTTCTACTGCTTTGTCTTTGAGTTGAGTGATCTTTTCTTTTGCTTCATCTATTGTGTTCTTGAACCCCACTAGCATATTTTTTAGTTCAATCATTGTATTCTTCAGTTCTGTGACTTTCATTTGATACTTTTTTATATTTTCCATCTCTTTGTTTAAGTTCTCACTGTTTTCATCTATTCTTCTCCCCAGTTCAGTGGACATTTTTATTACCATTACTTTGAACTTTTAATCAGGTAAACTGCTGCTGCTGCTGCTAAGTCACTTCAGTCGTGTCCGACTCTGTGTGACCCCATAGACGGCAGCCCACCAGGATCCCCCATCCCTGGGATTCTCCAGGCAAGAATACTGGAGTGGGTTGCCATTTCCTTCTCCAATGCATGAAAGAGAAAAGTGAAAGTGAAGTCGCTCAGTCTGTCCGACTGTTAGTGACCCCATGGACTGCAGCCCACCAGGCTACTCCGTCCATTGGATTTTCCAGGCAAGAGTACTGGGGTGGGGTGCCATTGCCTTCCCCGAATCAGGTAAACTACTTATCTCCATTTTATTGATTTTTTCCTGAGATTTTTGTCTTATTCTTTCATTTGGAACACATTGCTCTGTTTATTCATTTGCTTGACTCTGTGTTGGTTTCTGTGCAGTAGATGAAACAACCACTTCTGCCAGTCTTGAAGGAGTGTTCTCATGTAGATGAAACTTCATTCAGCCTTGCACAATTCCTTTGTCATCTGTCAAACTTCTGGGCTTGTCCAAACATTCTATTATATTTGTAATAGCTTCCAGTAGTTGAGGATGTGCCAAAACCTGTTAGTGTCCAAAAGGGAGGATCTCAGCACCTGATCCAGGCTAACTGGAAGCCAGATGCTAAGGAAGAAGCTTTTAAAAGTATGCAAATCCATACAGTCCTGGGGGACCAGAAGCCTAAGTCATGTCAGCTGCCAGAACCAGGTGATCTTGGAGATGTCCCCTGGGTGGCAGTCACAAAACTAGGGTCTCCAAACAAGTGTATAAGGTTTTTTTTTGCGGGGGGGGGGGTGGAGATACTGGCAAGCTGGAGTAAGACAGAGGGAGAGCACAAAGATTGGTGTACACAGCTCTATGTTCCTTGAGAAAAGCTCCATAGGCCACTAAATGTGTGCAAAACCAGAAGTCTGCCATTAGTTCAAAGCTCCAAGATGAGCAAAGTGGCCTCCTTCATAGAAAGACTAGGGGAGAGGGCATGCCTTAGTTCACAGTCTGTGCAATGCCCTGGGGGAGGTAGTCTGCCAAGAACCATACCTCTGATTGTCACAGTTTTGTCAAGAACACAAACCCCTCTGGCTTCTCAAGCCAGGTGAACAAGGAATGTCCCCTAGCATCAGCCACAAAACCCTGGCATTAGATGCATGTAAAACTCCCGTCCAGGAGACACTGGCTCTGTGGAGCATACCAGAGGGTTAGGGTAAAGATAATATTTACTCTCTGAGGTCTCTGGGAAGAATTATAGTCAGCACCTAGAGACATATTTAATTAGAACCCTGCCCCCGGGCCACAGTCATGATGGTTAGCTAATATGCCCTCACAGAAAGATGGAGCTCTTAGGTTCATTGCCTCTTGCTGTGTCTGAGGATGGTAGCTGTTTAAGAATTCTTTCTCCCTTGGTTACAGTCCTGAGGGACCCACAAGTGGCCCCATTGGCCACCAGAGCAAGATGATGTATAGGTGTCCTCTGCCAGGAGTCAAAAAACTGGGGCACCAGACAAGGGTGGAAACTGCTTTCTGGGTGATACTGACTATTACAGTCCCATATGACCAAGAATGCAAGTTATCCTGGCCTCCAAATCCAGGTTATCAAGAGGTATCCCCTGGTTGCAGCCACAAAAATTGGAGCACCATAAATAGATAGGGAAACAATGGACACAGTGGCTGATTTTATTTTGGGGGTCTCCAAAATCACTGCAGATGGTGACTGCAGCCATGAAATTAAAAGACACTTACTCCTTGGAAGGAAAGTTATGACCAACCTACACAGCATATTAAAAAGCAGAGATATTACTTTTTCAACAAAGGTCCATCTAGTCAAGGTTATGGTTTTTCCAGTAATCATGTATGGATATGAGAGTTGAACTATAAAGAAAGCTGAGTGCCAAAGAATTGATGCTTTTGAACTGTGGAGAAGACTCTTGAGAGTCCCTTGGACTGCAAGGAGATCCAACCAGTCCATCCTAAAGGAGATCAGTCCTGCATGTTCATCTGTAGGACTGATTTTGAAGCTGAAATTTCAATACTTTGGCCACCTGATGCGAAGAGCTGACTCATTTGAAAAGACCCTGATGCTGGGAAAGATTGAGGGCAGGAAGAGAAGGGGACGACAGAGGATGAGATGGTTGGATGGCATCACCGACTCAATGGACATGGGTTTGGGTGGACTCCAGGAGATGGTGATGGACAAGGAGGCCTGGCATGCTGCAGTTCATGGGGTCACAAAGAGTTGGACACGACTGGGAAACTGAACTGAACTGAACTACCTATACCACTTTAACTTAGGAAAGGTTGAGGATCTCCTCTGATTTAACCACTCTCCTCAGGCAACTCATAAATAATACTATATCAGTTCAGTTCAGTTCAGTCACTCAGTCGTGTCCAACTCTTTATGACCCCATGAATCATAGCACGCTAGGCCTCCCTGTCCATCACCAACTCCTGGAGTTCACTCAAACTCATGTCCATTGAGTCGGTGATGCCATCCAGCCATCTCATCCTCTGTCGTCCCCTTCTTCTCCTTCCCCCAATCCCTCCCAGCATCAGGGTCTTTTCCAATGAGTCATCTCTTCGCATGAGGTGGTCAAAGTATTGGAGTTTCAGCTTCACCATCAGTCCTTCCAATGAACACCCAGGACTGATCTCTTTTAGGATGAACTGGTTGGATCTCCTTACAGTCCAAGGGACTTGCAAGAGTCTTCTCCAAAACCACAGTTCAAAAGCATCAATTCTTCAGTGCTCAGCTTTCTTCACAGTCCAACTCATCAAAGAAACCAAATTATCTCTAGCAATTCTATTTTATAACATAAAAGAACAAAATCTTTTCCCCCAGGGGCCCTCTGGGAAATCTGAAAGACAATTGTAGGTGCAAAAGATATCATTTAGAATTAGACTCTGGGAATCCAAAATATCAAGAGTTGTCAGGATATTTGAACACTTAAGATAGGATCCTGCGTTACTGAAAAACAGTACTTGGATGCCTATATGATGAAACTGACAATAAAAGATCTAAAAAGTAAACATAAGATATAACATGATTGTAAAGAACCATAGCTCTTTCCTAAGAAGGGAAATACTTTATTTTCTTTGATAATCAAGGACATCAAAAAGTCAACATATACCAGAGAAGGTTACTCTAGTAAGACACAGAATCTTTATCTTCTAAGCAGAATACATAGAAAGTAAAGAATAATCTTTTACAACCTCTTACTAAGAGCAGACCAATAATCCAAGAAAAATTTGATGTTTTAACAGAAAGAAAATCCAATTCTAGTTTTGTATCAGAAAGATATTTAACACTAAAAGCTCCTTTTGAAAATCTTATAAATAAGCACATCCAGCCTCAGCCAGCTTTGAACTTAACAAAATAAATTTCCTTTACATGAACATTCTACAACTTTCTATATCTATATACAACCCCATTACAACTTTCCAAAGTAGCAAAAGCAAACACATTTATTAACAGGCCCAAGTATATATAGCTTCTCTGTAGCAGTAAAAATATGGAAAGAAAGGTATACAGTCTTAAAATTGTACTTAGTAATTAATGTTTCAGTATTCAATCTTAGAATTTATCTAAGGTATCTAATGAATATTCATTAATCAACTCAATTTAGTATCATATCAAGTATTTTTTTTTTAAGATTTTAAGTTTCCTAAATATTTTATAAATTATCTTCAAGGTGATATGCTACAAAACACAGTTATTCTTTTTTTAATAAATTTATTTATTTTAATTGAAACAGTTATTCTTGAACTAGAATTCATCAGAATAATGATGTGATTTGGTTAAATACAAATTTACATTCTTCATAATCTTAAACACTTAGTTGAAGCCATACTAGCTTATTTGATCAGTAAATTTATAAAAATTTAGTAAGAACATATCCAAGTAGACTAAAAATATATACTTATAGCATATTCAATACTGATAAATCAGAAAGAGCATAGCTGACTTTATTAAATCAAAAATATTAAACTATTCTCATTTGCTATATTTACCTAAATTATATGAACTTGAATTCTTAAATATTTGAATTAGTTTCTGTAAGAACAATTTTGTTTAGCATATTGAAAATGTCCAATACAATTTCCTTAATTTCTGGGAATTCTAGGAACATTCAATTTATTTTGTTGTTGTTCACTCAGTCGTGTCCGACTCTTTGTGACTTCATGAACTGCAGCACTCCAGGCTTCTCTGTCCTTCTTTATGGCCCAACTCTCACATCCATACATGACTACTGGAAAAACCAGAGCCTTGACTAGATGGACCTTTGAAAGCAAAGTAATGTCTCTGCTTTTGAATACACTGTCTAGGTTTGTCATAGCTTTTCTTCCAAGGAGCAAGTGTCTTTTAATTTCATGGCTTCTGTCACCATCTGTAGTGATTTTGGAGCCCAGTCACTGTNCTGCTTTTGAATACACTGTCTAGGTTTGTCATAGCTTTTCTTCCAAGGAGCAAGTGTCTTTTAATTTCATGGCTTCTGTCACCATCTGTAGTGATTTTGGAGCCCAGTCACTGTTTCTATTTTTTCCCCATCTATTTTCTATGAAGTGATGGGACCAGATGTCATGATCTTAATTTTTTGAATATTGAGTTTTAAGCCAGATTTTCACTCTTCTCTTTCACCTTCATCAAAAGGCTCTTTAGTTCCTCTTCACTTTCTGCTATTAGGGTGGTATCATCTGCATATCTGAAGTTATTGATATTTCTTTTGGCAAACCTTATTTCAGCTTATGTTTCATCCAGCCTGGTATTTCGCATGATGTCAATTTATACAAGAACTAATTTATCTCTAAGCCAACCAGAATACAGTTCCTTCAAGTGAGGCTGCAGGAGTATGTGAATGGAAAACTTCCAGATGTACAAGCTGGATTTAGAAGAGGCAGAGGAATCAGAGATCAAATTGCTGCCATCCATTGGACTATAGAAATAACAAGGGAATTACAGAAAACATCTACTTCTACTTCATTGACTACACTAAGCCTTTGATTGTGTGGATCACAACAAACTGTAGAAAAGTCTTAAAGAGATGGGAATAATACCAGACCACTTTACCTGCCTGCATGCAGGTCAAGAAGCAACAGTTAGAACCAGACATGGAAAAACAAACTGGTTCAAAATTGGGAAAGAAGTACATTAGGGCTGTATATTGTCACACCACTTATTTAACTTCTATGCAGAGTACATAATGCAAAATGCCAGGCTGGATGAAGCTCAAGTTGGAATCAAGATTGCCAGGAGAAATATCAGTAAGCTCAGATGTGCAGATGATACCACCCTTATGGCAGAAAGCGAAGAGGAACTAAAGAACCTCTTGATAAAGGTGAAAGAGGAGAGTGAAAAAGCTGGCTTAAAACTCAACATTCAGAAAACTAAGATCACCCGACTCTTGAGAAATCTATATGCAGGTCAGGAAGCAACAGTTAGAACTGGACATGGAACAACAGACTGGTTCCAAATAGGAAAAGGAGTACGTCAAGGCTGTATATTGTCTCCCTGCTTATTTAATTTATATGCAGAGTACATCATGAGAAACGCTGGAATGGAAGAAACACAAGCTGGAATCAAGATTGCCGGGAGAAATATCAATAACCTCAGATATGCTGATGACACCACCCTCATGGCAGAAAGTGA
>SJYX01001544.1:168509-192238 GCA_006410675.1 Oreotragus oreotragus
GTGGTCATGTATGGATGTGAAAGTTGGACTGTGAAGAAAGTTGAGCACCGAAGAATCAATGCTTTTGAACTGTGTTGTTGGAGAAGACTCTTGAGAGTCCCTTGGACTGCAAGGAGATCCAACCAGTCCATTCTGAAGGAGATCAACCCTGGGATTTCTTTGGAAGGAATGATGCTAAAGCTGAACCTCCAGTACTTTGGCCACCTCATGCGAAGAGTTGACTCATTGGAAAAGACTCTGATGCTGGGAGGGATTGGGGGCAGGAGGAGAAGGGGACGACCAAGGATGAGATGGCTGGATGGCATCATGGACTCGATGGACGTGAGTCTGAGTGAACTCCGGGAGATGGTGATGGATAGGGAGGCCTGGCGTGCTGCGATTCATGGGGTCGCAAAGAGTCGGACACGACTGAGTGACTGAACTGAACTGAAGATCATGGTATCCAGTCCCATCACTTCATGGCAACTAGATGGGGAAAAAAATGGGAAGAGTGACAGACTTTATTTTCTTGGCTCCAAAATCACTACAGATGTTGATTGCAGCCGTGAAATTAAAAGACACTTGCTCCTTGGAAGAAAAGCTATGACAAACATAGACAGTGTATTCAGAAACAGAAACATCACTTTGCTGACAAATGTCCATATAGTCAAAGCTATGGTTTTTCCAGTAGTCATGTACAGATGTGAGAGTTGGACCATAAAGAAGGCTGAGAACTGAAGAATTAATGCTTTCTAACTGTGGTGCTGGAGAAGACTCTTGTGAGTCCCTTGGACAGCAAGGAGATCAAAACAGTAAATCCTAAATGAAATCAACCCTGAATATCCATTGGAAGGACTGATGCTGAAGCTCTAATACTTTGACCACCTGATATGAAGAGCTGACTCATTGGAAAAGACCCTAATGCTGGGAAAGATTGAGGGCAGGAGGAGAAGAGGACAACAGAAAATGAGATAGTTGGATGGCATCATCGACTCAGTAGACATAAGTTTGAGAAAACTCCAAGAGACAATGAGAGACAGGGAAGCCTGGTATGCTGCAGTCCATGGTGTTGCAAAGAGTCAGACACGACTGGGTGACTGAACAACAAATCTTACAATCTAATTTGGTAATACCATCCAGAAGTATAAAAATAGTACATGGTCACACAATGAAACATACAGACTTTTTGATTTATGTGTAAACATACAGACATAAATAGAAAGACAATCTATAGGTTTAATTGTAAAATTTTAGCCATTGGTCAAATATAAACACAGATTATAAAACTCACTGATCCGTATTAAACAGCTCCAGCTCTTCTCTTCCTGATAGGCATGGAATTCTTAATTGATTTGAGTTTGAGTTTGAAATAGAAAAGACCAACCAGATACTATCATCTTTCACCCAACAGAGATAAGATCTCTATAAACCATTACAAACAGCCCTAGACTTTTAATGGTTCACCTTAACGTTTTTTTTTTTTTTTCTGGCTTTATTTTGGTATGAAAGCAAAATGTATTCAGAAGAATCCATACTTCAGATTTTGATGTTTTATCTTTTCCTGGGTTGGCAATATGTGGTGCAATACCCTTCCATGATGCTGGGTAGCAGCAGGGAGCTATAGCTCACAGTCAACCACACAATCATGAGGGTAAACAACTGACAAACTTATAAGCATTATGTTTTTCATTTTCACTACAGTATTCAATAAATTACAATAAATTACACTTCATTATAAAGTGTAGGCTTTATAGATATATTAGATGATTTTCCTTAAAGTAAGCATTTTGAGCATGTTTTTAAGGTTGGCTAAATTATGATGTTCAGAAGGTTAGGTTATTAAATGTATATTCAACTTGTAATATTTTCAACTTACGATGGATTTATCAGAATGTAACCCCATCATTCTATAAGGGCTTCCCTTGTAGCTCAATCAATAAAGAGTTTGCCTGCAATGCAGGAGACCTGGGTTCAATCCCTGGGTCAGGAAGATCCCCTGGAGAAGGAAATGGCAACCCACTCCAGAATTCTTGCCTGGAGAATCCCATGGACAAAGGAGCCTGGCAGGCTACAGTCCATGGGGTCCCAAGAGTCAGGCATGACTTAGCGACTAAACCACCACCGCAGCCCCATCATAAATCGAGAGCTGTAATCCACTNCAGGAAGATCCCCTGGAGAAGGAAATGGCAACCCACTCCAGAATTCTTGCCTGGAGAATCCCATGGACAAAGGAGCCTGGCAGGCTACAGTCCATGGGGTCCCAAGAGTCAGGCATGACTTAGCGACTAAACCACCACCGCAGCCCCATCATAAATCGAGAGCTGTAATCCACTACAGAGATCACTGAATAGTCAGACCAAGAAACCAAAGAAGGCAACACTAGAAATGATGCAAATACTCAAAAATAACCAAAATCAAATCCTTAGAGTGCTAACAGTAGACAAGAGTCTGAAACCCAGGATCTGGAGCTGGAGTCACTGTTGGGGCCCCTGGCCACCAGTCAGAAGAGCATAAGCAGTTCTGAGACCTGAGTGGAGTAAATATGGATCTGAAGGTGAGTTCCAATCCCATTCAAGTCATGGCACCAAAAACATGAAAGACAAAATGCAACAGATGGTTAAGGTGATGATTTTATTTAGGTTACTGCAATGGGAATAATGTTCATGAACTAAGATTATATCAAAAGAGAGGGAGAAAACTTGGGGTAGATCTTAGCTGAGTCATTTAGAAAGGGTAAAGGAGCGAGCGTCTCATTATTTATGAGGGTGAAGTGGTCTTTTGCAGTCAGCCATTTCTTAAAACACAAAAGAGTTGCAAAAGGATAAGGGGTTTTCTAGAAGTATGGGGCTCAAGATAAAGCTCAACATCATCAGGCCAAACCATATAGCACCTTGCTGACCATGGTAAGGCTGTTTGTCTTTATCCTTAGAACAAAGGAAACTCATCAATAGTTTACGTAGGACTATGGTGGAGTCAACTGACCTCAGATCATCTGGCTCTATCCTCCTTCCTTTCAGAGTATCCCTTCCCTCAATGCTCCCAACCCAGGTCTTTACAAGATGCTACATTCTGGGCTCCCTATTACTGTGATCCCTCTGCCTTCAGTTCAGTTCAGCTCAGTCCCTCAGTCGTGTCTGACTCTTTGCGATCCCATGAATTGCAGCGTGCCAGGCCTCCCTGTCCATCACCAACTCCCAGAGTTCACTCAGACTCACGTCAAGAATTTTCCCCAGTTTATTGTGATCCACACAGTCAAAGGCTTTGGCATAGTCAATAAAGCAGAAATAATGCCAAATCATAACATCTGGCTGCCTCTCTCAGGTTTTCTGATTACTTTCCAGTCCTGCTACTCACCTGATCTCCCACCCCCTGAAGCAAAATCTCCCCCAAAGGCCTATTCCACCATGATGAGTGTTGAAAGTTCATGGATCAGACTGCTCTATAGGAGCCAGAAAGGTAGTCTAAGTGAAAGAATCACACAGGGTATAATGCAACCAATAAGGAAATGGTGGACTATAGCAAACTGGAAAACACAGATCCTGCCCAAATGTGGCAGCCATTACTCATTACAACTGATTATTGTTAAGCAGGCAACTTGCCCAGTATTATGTGAACTTAATATTTTCAAGTTTTGAATTTTTAAATGGGGGAAACAATTCAAATGTTTTAAAACACTGTTCAAGTCACATGGGGTGTGAATGCTGGCCTTCAGATTCCCACTTGGCAACTACTACTCTCATCAACAAATCCTGCTCCTCTTAGCTTACTCCCAACCCCCACCCCACCTGTCAACAGAGCTCTGAGCTCCTGTTCTGATGTCTTTGGCACAACAAGGAATTAGCCCACAATCCCACTGCACTGAAAGCAAATCACCTGTCAATCCCCTCTTGGCCCATCAAAAACATTAGTATCCACATTTACATATTAAGCCTGCCCCACTGAGAGACTACATCCATCTGAGTCTACTACAGAGAGAAGGTACAATTCCAGTACAAATATGGGTGAAGCTTCATCAGCCCTTTTGGAAGGGGCTGAAGTGTGTGGCAACCTGGTGACCTCTGACCCTACAAAGACTGGGAAATGAGACATTTTCCAACTGAAGGGAAGTGATGTTCACCTCTTTTCCTTTTTACTCTTCCTCTGAGTAATTGAGCAAGAGAAGTGACCAAGAAGCAGACTGGTAAAAATGGAAGACAAGCCCTACAATAACCCACCAAGCCACAAGACAATCAGCCCCTGGAAAAGTCAGATCCTCTGATTCAGCATCTCCTGGTTCATTTTCCCAAAATATATCCAAGGTCCCCACATTCTGAACAGAGAACATTGATATCCAGAGTGGCAACCTATCACGCCTTGGATATTTTCAGACCTGAACACAATCAGGAACAATGATCCAAGAAGATTAGACAGTGACTTTACTCACTCAGAGGTTAAAGCGTCTGCCTGCAGTGCAGGAGACCTGGGTTCGATCCCTGGGTTGGGAAGATCCCCTGGAGAAGAAAATGGCAACCCACTCCAGTACTCTTGCCTGGAGAATCCCATGGACAGAGGAGCTTGGTGGGCTACAGTCCACTGGGTTGCAAAGAGTCAGACATGACTGAGTGACTTCACTTTCATTTTTACTTACATATAAGGTGGCAAGGATGAACCCTTTCTTTTCATAGTGAACTCTTATATTAGAGAATCCTGAAAAGAACCAAAGGGCAAATTTGCAGATCATTTCACAGCACATACACAGTCACAATACACAATTATGCCCACAACCCACAAAGGAACATTCCCCTGCCCCTTTGCCTTGCCCGTTCCTACAAACTAGCCTCAGCCAGTAAACCCCTCAGCTTCATCCCTTGGTCCTCAATACTCATGAGATCCTTGGAATTGGTATTTCAGGCATTAAAACTTATTTCTGTTAGACATTAATAGCACCAGAGGAACTTTTAACCAGGAATTACACCTCTCTCCAAAGGAGTTTAGAACTGGACCCCAGCAAAGGCCCCCAGGCTATTCTATGAGCATGTGAAAAGCCTTAGGAGCTGCTTAGGGGATTAGTAGAAATAATCTTTCCAGACTAATGGCTTTTCTGGGCCACAGGTCTGATCTCCAAGACTGGAACAGAGCTCATCAGGTCTCTTGAGTTGGTGTGACTCAAAACTCAGGGAAGGAGCAGGTAAATTGCTAGAAATTCATTCTTTATGCTTTTGGAGCCCTCACAAGAGAGAAGCTCCCAGCATGGTCCTAGAGGCTTTAGGCATTTTCTGCAGGCAAACCACAATATGTGTTGCAGAGCAAGCCTTGTGTAGAGGGTAAGTAGTGGGCCCTACCAGGGCAGTCTGAGAAATGTCTTAAGAGGCCCCCTAATAACAACAAAAAACCCAGCCCTCCTGTGCCTGAGTACCTGGAATCCTCCATTACTCATTCTTTCTGAAGCAGGGAAAGCTCCCTGTTGAAATGTAAATATATCATCCAGTTAACACCCATTAAACATTAGCATGGAATCCTCTTCCTGATCTGATAACAAAATAATCTAGAGGACAGGAAGTAGAATCCTAAAAGGATGTAGTTTTAGGTAAAGGTCAGAAGGACTGGGAGGGAAGGGGTGGGTAAGAGCCCTCAAAGGCAGTCAGTAACTATGATTCTCTTACAGGTTATAGAGTGTTGGGCCTCACAGTAACCTTGGTACTTGGAAGAAAAGCTATGACAAACACAGAGAACCCATTAAACATTAGCATGGAATCCTCTTCCTGATCTGATAACAAAATAATCTAGAGGACAGGAAGTAGAATCCTAAAAGGATGTAGTTTTAGGTAAAGGTCAGAAGGACTGGGAGGGAAGGGGTGGGTAAGAGCCCTCAAAGGCAGTCAGTAACTATGATTCTCTTACAGGTTATAGAGTGTTGGGCCTCACAGTAACCTTGGTACTTGGAAGAAAAGCTATGACAAACACAGAGAGCATATTAAAAAGCAGAGACATTACTTTGCTGACAAAGGTCCACCTAGTCAAAGCTATGGTTTTTCCAGTAGTCATGTATGGATGTGAAAGTTGGACCATAAAAAAAGCTGAGCACTGAAGAATTGATGCTTTTGAACTGTGGTTTTGGAGAAGACTCTTGAGAGTCCCTTGGACTATAAGGAGATCCTACCAGTCAATCCTAAAGGAAATCAGTCCTGAATATTCATTGGAAGGACTGAGGCTGAAGCTAAAGCTTCAATACTTTAGCCACCTGATACGAAGAACTGACTCATTGGAAAAGACCCTGATGCTGGGAAAGATTGATAGAGGATGAGATGGTTGAATGGCATCACCTTACCATTGATGGACTTGATGGACATGAGTTTGAGCAAGCTCCAGGAGCTGGTGATGGACAGGGAAGCCTGGAGTGCTGCAGTCCATGGGGTTGCAAAGAGTCAGACATGACTGAGCAACTGAAATGAACTGAACAGAAAATTGTTTGTCCATCCTCCTCTTATAAGCTTAAAGAGGTTAATTGATTTGCCCAAATCTAATCAATGGCAAAACTCAACAATACATCAGCTCATCACTTGAGCTGAGCTCTATAAACATTCCCTATACATCTGCTCCACTCAGGCAATAAGCTCTTTGTCCAGGATACAGAGATGGTCAAGACATTGTCCTCACTCTCAAGGAGCTCAGCCTACTGTAGATGACAGTCAGGAGGTAGTGACAACAAAAGTAAATACAATGATAAGGGAAATAGTAGACACTGTGAGCACAAAGAGGTACCTGACCCATATAAGGAGGTGGGATACAGCAAGGTCAAGGAAGTCTTCCTGCAAAAACTAAGACTTGAACACAACATTCTCACTCCAAATTCCATACTCTCTCCATAGTACTGATGATAAACATCATGATGCCTTGACACTTTGGTTTTCCCAGCCCACAGATAAGGTATAGCATGTCCTGAAATCCCAGGCCATCATTCCCAAGTTCTAACTCAGGTCCTCACAGTTGTGGCTGTCAGAAGAGCCAGGCTTCCAGACCCTGCCCTCAGAGTCAGGGCCTCTGTGGAGTTCCCAAAACATTGATTTTCTTCCCCTTTGATTTGTGGTCAGTGGGAAAGAGGGAGACCTGAGGAGTCTAGGATATGGTTGAAGTTCATATTCTGCTTCACTGAAAATTAATTATTCGCTCCTCATTGGGATTACATTATTAAAAACAGAGGTACTAAGTGTTTACTATGTGCCAGACACCATATTAAGTTTTTTGTAGACATTATCTCATTTCATCTTCCAACAGCCATGTGCAGTAAGTATTATAACACCTCCAATTTACAGATGAGAAAATGGAGAGTTGGAGAGATCACATGACTTGGCAGAGACTGGGATTCTAACCCAGGCCTGTATTCTGGTCCGCTACGCTGCTATCTTTGATCAGAAGATTCCACTCTCCTGCCTCCCATCACTCACTCCATTCAGTCACTCATAGGTTTTTATTAAGCACCTCCTACATTTAAGGTACTACACTTGAATATGTTGTAATTGAGATTCTATGATATACCAGCCAAGGAATTTACCTTCCAGGATTTCATAGAATAAAAACTTGCTGATTTTTAAAAATTTTTAAAAAGGTCACATTTCCTGACCTCTCCATCTTAAAAAGAGGAAACAAAAGGCCAGAGAGGACGAGTCATTCAAAGTTGGTTAGTGACTGAGCCAGGATGAAGATGAGTCTCCCTAAATCATCAGCTCTCAAACTTTGTGTATCAAAAGGGTCTTCTTTCAAATGCAGATTCCAGAGGTCCACCCCAAGCTATTCATTCTGAACCTGTGGAGGGAGTATCTGGGAATCTGAATTAAAAGAAGAGCTGCTTGTTGTCCTTGGACCACACAAAGATAAAACTGTTTCCTGTGTCCTGCTGCATCGTTTGTATTACTGAATAAGCACAAACTCATTTTTATTCCAAAGTGAGACAGAAGAGTTAGACCAGATCAAAAGCAGAAAATGCTGTGGATACAATCTATTGGAGAGGTAACATCAATAGAAAGGAAACAATTGGGAAGGAACACATGACAGTAAACAAAGAATTAGTAAAATATATAGCAAAGACAGTCAAGGCTATAGCAGTCAGAGAAGGAAAAGTGCTCTGTGGGCTGAGGTGATCAGGGAGGCCTTTCTGGAAGAGGTGGGACTTGAGTCCAGTATTGCAGGACAAGGATTGGACAAACATGTAAGAATACATTTCAGGAATGGGAAGTACTTTGAGCAAAGGTACAACATGAGGACCTACATGTTGTATTCAGCAGACAGAGAAGAGGCCTACTCAATTATGCCAGATTCAGGGGACATCAGTTCAGTTCAGCCACTCAGTCATGTCCGACTCTTTGCAACCCCATGGACTGCAGCACTCCAGGCTTCCCTGTCCATCACCAGCTCCCGGAGCTTGTTCAAACTCATGTCCATCGAGTCGGTGATGCCCTCCAACCATCTTATCCCCTATCGTCCCCTTCTCTTCCTGCCTTCAATCTTTCCCAACATTAGAGTCTTTTCCACTGAGTCAGTTCTTCACATCAGGTGGCCAAAGTATTGGAGCTTCAGCTTCAGCCTCAGTCCTTCAATGAATATTCAGGATTTATTTCCTTTAGGATTGACTGGTTGGATCTCCTTGCAGTCTGAGGGACTCTCAAGAGTCTTTTCCAACAACACAGTTCAAGAGCATCAATTCTTTGGTGCCCAGCTTCTTTATGGTCCAACTCGCACATTCATACATGACTACTGGAAAAATCATAGCTTTAACTATATGGACCTTTGTTGGTAAAGTAATGTCTCTGCTTTTTAATATGCTGTCTAGGTTTGTCATAGCTTTTCTTCAAAAGAGCAAGCATCTTTTCATTTCATGTCTGCACTCACCATCTGCAGTGATTCTGGAAGCCAAGAAAATAAAGTCTCACTGTTTCCATTGTTTCCCCATCTATTTGCCATGAAGTGATGAGACTGGATGCCATGAACTTCGTTCTTTTAATGTTGAGTTTTAAGTCAGCTTTTTCACTCTCCTCTTTCATCAAGAGGCTCTTTAGTTCCTCTTCACTTTTTTCCATAAGGGTGGTGTCATCTGCATATCTGAGGTTATTAATATTTCTCCCAGCAACCTTGATTCTAGCTTGTGCTTCATCCAGCCCAGCATTTTGCATGATGTACTCTGCATATAAGTTAAATAAGCAAAGTAACTATATACAGTCTTGACGTATTCCCTTCCCAATTTTGAACCAGTCCATTGTTCCATGTCTAGTTCTAACTGTTGCTTCTTGACCTGCATACAGATTTCCCAGGAGGTAGATGAGGTGAGCTGGTATTCCCATCTCTTTTCAGAATTTTCCAAAGTTTGTTGTGATCCACACAGTCAAAGGCTTTAATATAGTCAATATAGCAGAAGTAGATGTTTCTCTGGAACTCTCTTGCTTTTTCTATGATCCAACGAATGTTGGCAATTTGATCTCTGATTCCTCTGCCTTTTCTAAATCCAGCTTGAACATCTGGAAGTTCTCGGCTCACATACTGTTGAAGCCTAGCTTGGAGAATTTTGAGCATTACTTTGTTAGCTTGTGAGATGAGTGCAATTGTGCGGTAGTTTGAGCATGCTTTGGCATTGCCTTTCTTTGGGATTGGAATGAAAACTGACCTTTTCCAGTCCTGTGACCACTGCTGAGTTTTCCAAATTTGCTGGCAGCACTTTCACAGCATCATCTTTTAGGATTTGAAATAACTCAGCTGGAATTCCATCACCTCCACTAGCTTTGTTTATACTGATGCTTCCTCAGGACTACTTGACTTCATACTAGATGTCTGGCTCTAGGTGAGTGTTCACACCATCATGATTATCTGGGTCATGAAGATCTTTTTTGTATAGGTCTTCTGTGTATTCTTGCCACCTCTTCTTAATATCTTCTGCTTTTGTTAGGTCCATGCCATTTCTGTCCTTTATTGTGCCTATCTTTACATGAAGTGTTCCCTTGGTATCTTTAATTTTCTTGAAGAGCTCTCTAGTCTTTCCCATTCTATTGTTTTCCTCTATTTCTTCAGGGGACATAGCAGGCACCAAACATAGTCAGTACCTGCTCTCATGGTGCATACATAGGACAGGATGGGGAGGGACAAGAAACAACCAAATAACCAAATGGAGATTTGAGGTAGTAATAAGTGCTATGAAGACAATAAACAGAGTGATACGGCTGAGTGTTGGTGGAGCTATCAAACTAGTGAAATGAGGGAAAGCCTCTGAGAAGGTGTCACGTTTGCCACAGCCGCAATAAAGGTAGATGCAGGAGAGCAGTGAAGACTATGATAGTAAAAATGGTCATTGAGACTGTAACTGGAGTCTCTCCACCCTAGCTTTCATTTAAGCCCAGGTGAAAAATACATAGGATAGCACTGAACCTGTTTTTTTTTTTTTTGTTTGTTAAAAATAGAGTGGGGTACAGAAAAAGGCAAAATATATTTCTGGGTCACTGGATAAAGTCAGGCTAGGGGTTTAGCCTGGCAGAACGGGCTATATCTAAAGACACACTTTGCCTAGACATTCGGGTCTCTTACTGAACCCAAGTCCTCACACACTCTCCTCCTCCCAAAAAATACCTAGAAGTTCCCAAGTTGGTTCATCTCTCTCAACTCAGTGGGAATCAGAGGTCCTACAGTCAAAGCCTGATCCACAGGATTTGCCCAGTGCCCAGGGGCTCAACTAAACTGGGCCAAATGCATGAGCAGGCAGTTGTCTCTCCTGTTTTGAGACTGGGATCTGTCACTCTAGAACCAGGGTCTGAAGCCCATGCTGGAAAATGGCTCATTAAACTTAAGTGTGAAACTTCATTTTACCCCCTTCCCTTCTTGCTCCCCCTACCCCAGGCACAGAACCCCTGCAGTAGTAGCCATGACCTCTGTGAACAAATAGTCTGTGGAAAAACCATCCGATTGGTGACCTGTTTGCAGTGTCCTAACATCCCCTTTCTATGCCTTTCTCTTCCCTTGAGGGTGATCTATACCTGGCCAGATGTCCAGGACCTTCATGGTCTACTCCTTTCAGCCCCATCTCCTTCTCTCAGGAAACAATAGTAAAACCCCATTAATGTTAAGATCAAAGTGACTAATGAGGCATTTGAATCTTGAAAATGTAAGTAATTAGGAAATAATTGTGGAAGTGTGTTTTTTTTTTAATTATGTGCTTTACTGCATCCCTAAAACTGATATTAGAATGGCAGTGTCCTATTCTGGCAATATGGAGTTAAACTCTAGTTCCCTAAGGCAAGAGCTAAAAGAAAGACAATGCAGGGGCAAGAAAGAGCCAAGACACAGATTTGTCATAACTGCAGGATGAGTTTATTTGTTTTTAACCATAATAATGATTAATATTATGGCAACACCCTGTATTGCGGGTATAAAAACACAATCCTCTCCCAAAATATGACTCAGCCTCTGTGCTCCCAGATACACTGAAATTCCTTGGAAGGCAGCTGCAGGCCTTTGTGGAGACTCCCATTCTTTCTTCTTTCACAGCTGGACAAATGAAAGACCCACAACCCTGCTGCTAGGTGCCCAGTCATATGTAAAGAGTCGCTGGGCCAACAAATCCCCACACAGTACAGTTAAGAATGTCTTGTTTAGACTGATAGTTACCTACCTCCAACTACCACCCAGAAACAGGTAGCTTCCTGACCTGACTTGAGTTTAACAGCAATCCAAATACTTCATCCTGGATCTGTGAGTGGAAGGCCTCAGGAAAGGTCAGGGGGATAACTATTTGCATTACTCACAAAAATCCTAGAATCCTACCCCTGCCCTCTTCTTGCATGGTAACTCTGTGATTATATCGTTTACAATAAAAAAATGAAAAATAACTCAGTCCTTCTACTCAGACAGTACCCTTGGGTGTGGCCTTTCAGTTAACTAACTACTTCCTGGGAGGAGGAGAGATAGGAAGGAGCAGGATGGGGCAAGAGCTAGGAAGATCTTAGAAGTCCCAGTATTCTAATTAGCATCACTTTTGAGTGTGTGCTCCAAAGGTATTCCTTTCTATTTATCAACTTTATTGGAAGGGAAGCTAAGACCTCAAAGAGGGCAGGAACTTGCTCAAAGTCACACCAAAAGTATAGAGTGAGCTTCCCTGGTGGCTCAGATGGTAAAGCGTCTGCCTACAATGCGGGAGACCTGGGTTCAATCCCTGGGTTGGGAAGATCTCCTGGAGAAGGAAATAGCGACCCACTCCAGTATTCTTGCCTGGAAAATCCCATGGACGGAGGAACCTGGTAGGCTACAGTCCATGGGGTCGCAAAGAGTTGGACATGACTGAGCGACTTCACTTACTTACTTACTTACTTACTTACTTAGAGCTTGGTAACAGGAGCCAGGTCCTGTCTCCAGCCAAGTGCTCCATCCAAAAAAGATGTGTGATTCTCCCCAGTGAGTCAGGGAAAATGAGAGAAACAGGGTTATCAGAGGAGAAGGTTACAGTTCATATGCTTTCATTCAGCCTTCCCAAAATGAACAGGAAGGAGAGACACAAACAAGGCCTGAATGGATACACTAGAAATCCAGAATTGTGGAGGTAATGGGCATCGAGGTGACGTTTCAAAGATGCTGCTCCAGGATTGGGCCACTTTAACTTTCCAGATGTCCTTCACGATCCTGAAAAGAATCGAGGAGGGGAGTGAGAAAAGGGTAGAGAGGGAGACAAGGAGAGGGAGAAGTGGGGGAGAAAAGAAGAAAGAAGTTGAAGGAAAGATATGGAGGAAAAAAAGGCGGCCAAAAGAATGTTTGAAAAAGAACAACACTCCATGCCAGGATGGTTTAGGGCCCTAAGTTATAGCCCAGGTTGCTTCCCTTTCTCGTCTCTCCCTGCCTATATTCTGCACTGTCGGGTGCATGCACACACACACACATTCATTTTCATTAGTCTCCCTTGGGCCTGCCCCTTTCTTTTGCAGACATGCTGGCCCAGGCTCTAGAGCCTCGGGCTTCAACTGTCGTGAAGGGATTTCTGGGCCAGCTCAGCCTGTATGCTGCTTGACCCATGTATTTCACAGATGTTAGTTCCCTCTGCCATTCCCCAGGGGACCTGAGCTGAGACAGATTAGCTGGAAAACATCTATACCAAAAAGGGTTTCATTATAATCAAAAGGAAAGGTGTCACATCTCCTAATCCCCATAACTCCCATCTACTACCAAAAGAAAAAGGCCTTTTTCTATGCCTCTAGAGACTACCCCATTGAGGAAGGTTCACCTAGAGAGTTGGACTAAAACTACATCTACAACCTTACAATCTGACTGCTGGTTTGACCCTTACCAGTGGGGCTTCACTGCTCACAGAGGAGAAAGTGGTAAAAGCCAACCATAAAATTGCTGAAGGAAGGTGAGAGCCACTCTCTAGAACCCAAATGACTAACATCTCACTCATCCAGAGGTCACTTCCCTGGTAACCTCATATATCTGGAACAAAGCAGAGAATAAAGAAGTGAGAAGGGGAAAAAAGCCTCCAAGAAGTCAAAATAGATGTCAGCATCCATATAGTGAAGTTTTCAGCATTTACACATAAATCTTTCTAGAAGCCAATTTACCTTACTTCAGACTAAATCCTTACAAGGGTGCTTATTGTTTTCATAGTCACAACAATTGAGAATCAGCAAATTGTAAGGAAGCAGAAGTGACAGTTGAATATAGATGTAGACAATGAATCAAAGCCTTAAGGTTTTGTCCTCTTAATAATACAACATGACTGACTCCTGTTGTCAAAGATGGAGCAATTTGCTGAGCAACAAGAAATTTGTCAGGTTTTATTGGCCACCCTGTCCAGCTATCCACTTTAGGCACTGTTAGTTGTCTCTAGACCATCCTTTCAGCCTGACCATTTGCTTGAGGGTGATGAGTTATGATGATGACGATTCAGCTAAGTTTCCTTCTTACAAAATAAATAACTACAATGCTGTGTTAGTTTCAGTTGTACAGCAAAGTGATTCAGATTTATACACACACACACACACACACACACAAACATATATATATATATATGAACATCTCTAGTGGTTCAGATGGTAAAGAATCTGCCTGCAATGCCAGAGACCAGGGTTCAATATCTGGGTCAGGAAGATCCCCTGGAGAAGGAAATGGCACCTGCTACAACCCATTCCAGTATTCTTACCCGGAGAATTCCATGGACAGATGAGCCTGGCAGGCTACAGTCCATGGGGTCACAAAGTGTCAGACATGACTGAGTGACTAACATGGCATATATATATATATAGCTGGGAGGGATTGGGGGCAGGAGGAGAAGGGGACAACAGAGGATGAGATGGCTGGATGGCATCACTGACTTGATGGACGTGGGTCTGAGTGAACTCCGGGAGATGGTGATGGACAGGGAGGCCTGGCGTGCTGTGATTCATGGGGTTGCAAAGAGTCAGACACGACTGAGCGACTGAACTGACTGACTGACTGAACTGACTCAGTTGCTAAGTCATGTCTGACTATATATATTCATTTTCAGATTCTTTTCCCTTATAGGTTATTATAAAATATTGAGTATAGTTCCCTGTGCTATACAGTAGGTCCTTGTTGGTTATCTATTTTATATATAGTACTGTGTATATGTTAATCTCAAACTCCTAATTTATCCTCCCCCACTTACCCTTTGGTAATCATAAGCTTGTTTCCTATGTTTGTGGGTTTATTTCTTATACTTAAATAAAAAGTTCTTAAAAATTAAAAATAAATAAAATAAAACTCCTTAAGCCCAGCTAAGGTAAATCCCAGCCTCACTGTCAGAAATGATCCATCATCAGATGAATGGATAAGAAAGCTGTGGTACATATACACAATGGAGTATTACTCAGCCATTAAAAAGAATACATTTGAATCAGTTCTAATGAAGTGGATGAAACTGGAGCCTATTATACAGAGTGAAGTAAGCCAGAAAGAAAAACACCAATACAGTATACTAATGCATATATATGGAATTTAGAAAGATGGTAACGATAACCCTGTATGTGAGACAGCAAAAGAGACACAGATGTATAGAACAGTCTTATGGACTCTGTGGGAGAGGGCGAGGGTGGGATGATTTGGGAGAATGGCATTGAAACATGTATAATATCATATGTGAAATGAACCACCAGTCCAGGTTCGATGCAGGATACAGGATGCTCAGGGCCTTGCAGTAGGATGACCCNCTGTGGGAGAGGGAGAGGGTGGGATGATTTGGGAGCATGGCATTGAAACATGTATAATAATCATATATGAAACTAGTCACCAGTCTAGGTCCGATGCAGGATGCAGGATGCTTGGGGCTGGTGCACTGGGATGACCCAGAAGGATGGTACGGGGAGGGAGGTGGGGGGATGTTCAGGATGGGGAACACGTGTACACCCTTGGTGGATTCATGTTGATGTATGGCAAAAGCAATACAGTCTTGTAATTAGCCTCCAATTAAAATAAATAAATTTATATTTTTTAAAAAAGAATACTTGATAGGTATTTGTGAGTGCTCTATGTTGGATCATTTAAGAGGTACAGTATCTGGTCCTACTTGGAATTATGTTAAAATTTATTAAAGGCTCAAGTGGTGATAGCCTGGTCTTCTCCTCTCCAATTGTAAGGTTTTCTGTCAAATCTGTCATCTTATTTATTGATGATTAGTACTTAACAGCATCTTTTCATTAGGGCTCTGTGCTGTCATGTCCAACTCTTTGTGACCCTATGGACTATAGCCTTCCAGGCTCCTCTGTCGATGGTATTTTCCAGACAAGGATACTGGAGTGGGTTGCCATGCCCTCTTCCAGGGAATCTTCCTGACCCAGGGATCGAACCTGCAGTTCTTAGGTCTCCTTTATTGGCAGATGGGCTTTTTATCACTAGTGCCATCTGAGAAGCCTCTTCATTTAGACTGTGGTTCTCAAATTCTAGTGTACATTAGAATCACTTGGAGAGTTTGTTTAACAAACACACAAGTTGCTTGGCCCTATCCCCAGAATTTCCAGTTCAGTAGATTTGGGGCATAGCCTGAGAATTTACTTTTCTAGTGCAATTTATTAAAAAAACAAAAACACAGTTCCCCAGTGATCCTGTTGGTACAGGACCATACTTTGGAAAGCACTTTAATTAGGAGTTTGAAAGCAGTGATTTCTGAATTTCTAGCATTGCTTCTCCACTTACTAGCTAGAATCATTCAGTAAGGGACTTCTTTTTAACCAGGACTGTTTGGGTATCTTGAAATAGTTTGTACAGAAAAGTTATGAATACATGTAAATTTTTATATATTAATATACATATTATATATATTATATACTTGTATAATTTTTTTATATATCCATTATATTTCAATTAAGTTTTTTTTTCTCTTCTCTTATTGTCCTATCTTTGATCAATGATAATCGCTTTACATTGGCTCCTGTCTCCTTTTGGTACTACTCATTTGTCTCTGATAACTTCCTTTCTGCTTTGAGTAAGATGTCTCAGGCTAGTCTACTAACAATAGACTTGGATCAGTAATCCTGCCTCTCATTCTCTTTGCTGGGAAATAGTGTTTAGAAACCATTTTCTGGTCATTGGATATGCTCATTGCTATTGAATTAATAATGTCTGTATTTTAACAAATTATCACAAAGCTTAGCTGCCTAAAACAGCAAACATATTTTATTTCACATAGTTTCTGAATGTCAGCAATCCAGGAGCCTCTTAACTAGGTGGTTCTTCCTTAGAGTCTCTTAAGCAGTTGCAAAAAGATGTTGGCTAGAAGCAGGAGTTATCTAACCTGGGGCTGGTGGATCTGCTTCCAGATTCAGAGCTGTTGGCAGGATAGTTCTGGTCAGAAAAAGTCAGCTGGCTTTTCGCATAATGAGAAACAACCTAAATGGAAGCCACAGTTTGTTTTACAGTATAACCTTTGAAGTAACCTAGCTTCATTTCTGTCATTTGCTGTTGATTATGTGGAGCAAATGAAACCAGGAGGCAGAATCATTGGGGGCCATCTTAGAGCCTGGCTTATTTACATTTTCCTATAATGTGTATAAGATGTTTTCAGAATATTTGTGCTCTAACTGTTGCTCTACAAGATAAAATTTAAGATTTCTTTAGTATCTCACTAAGAATTCTTTTAAGTGTCAGTTTTCAGAGTCAGGAATTGCTACCCATGATACTTTGAAAATACCATTTTCTGTAGTCACTGAGTTAGGTCAACAATTGGACACCTAGGTAGGTTAACCTGATTGAACTTGTTAACATTTGTAATGATAATTTTTTTATTATTTTAATTTTATTTTTTACATGTGGAATATTTATTTTCAAAGTGAAAATTACATAAAAAGGTTGTTTAGAAAAGTCTTGTTTTCATCCCAGTCTCTTACTTTGTACTTTCCCTCATCACTTCCATCCTATTAAGTGAATTGTCCCTTCCACCATTAGCAGCTGATGATTTAAGATTAATTTCTGTTTATCCTTACAGTATCTATTTTACAGTTGTTTCCTTGCAGGTGTTCTGTTTTTTAAAAATGGCTATGTTTGGATTGTTGACCTCTCGTTTATATAGTTGACCTTTGAACAACTCGGGAGTTAAGGGTACTGACCTTCTGTGCAGTCAGAAACTGAATATAGTTTATAGTCAGGCCTGTGTGTTCATAGTTACAGATCATCCAACAGTGGATGGTTTAGTGCTGTAGTATTTACTGTGAGGAAAAAAAATCTGTGTAAGTGGACCCACACAGTTCAAACTTGTATTTTTCAAGGGTCAACTGTAATTCAAAAGCCATAAAATTCATCTCCTTGAAGTACATACAGTTCAGTGGTTTTTAAGATTTTCTCAGAGCTGTCCGATCATCACCAGTCAATTTTAAAACATTTTTATTACTCCAGGAAGAAACCCCGTATCCTTTAGAAACTGTTTTCCTCTCACACCATGCATGTACACACTCATATCCTAGACATGCTAATACACTTTTCTCTGTAGATTGCCTGTCCTGGATATTTCATGTGAATGAAATCATATTGTATGGAGTCTTTTGTGACTGGCTTCTTTCATTTAGCATGTTTTCAAGGTTCATCCATGTTGGAACATCTGTCGCTGTACACTTCATTTCTTTTTATGGATGTATAGATAACAGTAACATTTCACTTATTCATTAGTTGATGATTCTTTGGATTGTTCCACTTTTTGATTATTATGAGTGATGCTGAACATTGTACAGTTTGTATGTGGACTTAGGTTTTCATTTCTCTCAGAGTGGAATTACTGTGTTCACAGTGTGCCACACTGTTTTCCAAAGTGACTACACCACTTTTTATTCCTGCCAGTAGTATACAAGAGTCCCAGTTTCTCTACATCTTCCCCAACACTTGTTATTGTCTGTTACAATCCTCGTGGTTATAAAATAGTACTTCATTATGATTTTGATTAGTATTTCTCTAGTGACTAATGATGTTGAGCATCTTTTCATTGACCGTTTGCATACTGTTTCTGGAGAATTGTTTATTCAGATATTTGACCTAGTTTTAATTAAATTATTTGCCTCTTAATCACTGACTTGTAAGAGTTTTCTATATATTCTATATACAGATCTTCTATCAGATATAAGATTTACAGATATTTTATCCATTTTATGTTGGTTTTTTTTTTTTTTTTGATGGTGGGCTTTGCAGCACAGAAGTTTTTAATTGTGATGATGGAACCTCAGTTTATTTGTATTTTGGATTGTCACTTTTGCTTTTGGTGTCATACTAAGAAACCATTTCCTGACTCAGGATCACAGAGATTTACCATGATTCCTTCTGAGAGCTCAGCTTTAACATTTGGGTTAGTGATACATTCTGAGGTAATTTTCCAGATGGCACTAGTGGTAAATAATCCACCTGCCAATGCAGGTAGACATTAAGAGATGTGGGTTTAATCCCTGGGTCACAAAGATCCCCTGGACAAGGAAATGGCAGTCTGTTCCATTTTTCTTGCCTGGAAAATCCCTTGGACAGGGGAGGCTGGAGGGCTACAGTCCATGAGGTTACACAGAGTTGGGCACAACTGAAGTGACTGAGCAAGCACGCATGCATAAGGATAGAGTCCACATTCATTCTTGCCTGTGTATATCCAGTTATCCCGGCACCATTGTTTGAAAAGTGTTTTTTCCTCATTAAATTGTCTTGGCATCTTTGTTGACATTTACTTTTCTTCCCTCGTATGCAAAGTGAAGCACACTGTATGTACTGTACTGCACCCATGGGAGTTTTGTTTGAAGACATTGTATTTCCTAGAAATTACCATGTATTACTGTATCAAGATTTTCCTTAGACCTTTTTTTAATGAAAACTTGTACATTTGTATATTTATTTGGCTGTATTGGGTCTTAGTTGCAGTGGGCAGCCTCTTTGTTGACCTGCAGCTTGTGGGATCTTAGTTTGCAGGCCAGGGATTGAACCCATGTCTCCTGCATTGCAAGGCAGATTCTTAACTGCTGGACCACCAGGGAAGTCCCTCCTTAACACTTTTTTTTTTTAGATGATTTGGGAGAATGGCATTGAAACATGTATAATATCATATGTGAAATGAACCACCAGTCCAGGTTCGATGCAGGATACAGGATGCTCAGGGCCTTGCAGTAGGATGACCCAGAGGGATGGTCTGGAGAGGGAGGTGGGAGGGGGCTCAGGATGGGGAACACCCATGGTGGATTCATGTCGATGTATGGCAAAACCAATACAATATTGTAAAGTTAAAAAAAAAAAAAAAGAAATGACAGAGCCCAGAGGTGTGATTGATAGCAGGACATTTGGGATGGGATTCCGAGAATCATACTCTCTTTACAAAAGGAGCTACCACAAACAGGACATGAGTCTCTTCCCTGGAATAGTCCTGCCAAATCATTGTAGCTGATTTGTAGCTTTCCACAGAGACTTCCTCTGGAAAGAAAAGTGCTGGACTGAAGGCTGGACCAAATAGCTCCACTTGCTCTACATTTGTCTGTCAATGTTGCTTTTAGCACTAGAATCTTACCCAGAGCAGCTAGTATCAATGGTTTCTGGGTATGCTCTTTGCAGAAAGGGCAGGATAACAGGATTACACTTTACTGTCAACTTGAGTGGGTTTGGGTGTGAGACATGCAGTATCGACCAGTGGAAAGGAGGAAGACATTAGTAGCAGGTGAGATGAGAACTAGGAGTCACCATCCTGACCACTTAGGCTGGGCCCTGAGGGAGGAAGCAGTGGAACAGGACAATGCAACTTGGCTAAAGGGCATGTGGATCTCTGGTGTCTGTTAGGTGCAGAATGTAGGGTCTCAGAGGGCAAGTAGGCACAGGAGCAACCCCTCCCAATCACAGCTAGAGAAACAGGCAACAGATAGCAATCCTCCAAATTAGACAGATGGTAGCATTGAGTTCCAGAGAAGGCAATGGCACCCCACTCCAGTACTCTTTCCTGGAAAATCCCATGGATGGAGGAGCCTGGTAGGCTGCAGTCCATGGGGTTGCTAAGAGTCAGACATGACTGAGAGACTTCCCTTTCACTCCAATGTTCTTGCCTGGAGAATCCCAGGGACGGGGAGCCTGGTGGGCTGCCATCTATGGGGTTGCACAGAGTCGGACACAACTGAAGTGACTTAGCAGCAGCAGCATTGAGTTCTTTCACAGCTGAACCTCAGCCACTGGCAAGGGAGGACAAGAAAAAGCATTCAGCCTCCAGAGGAAGAACTTGGCCAGAGCCAGGTAGAGAATTAAGGTCCCAAACTAAGGTCCAAAGGGGCCTTAGTCCAAGCAGAGAGCCAGAACCCAGGCAAATGAACTGAGCCACACAGTGGGAAATAAAGAATGGCTGTCATAAGAGGGCTTCAGGGTACTTGGGTCTTTCTTGTGCCTCACTCCAGTCACCAAAGGGCTGGGACAGCTGAGGTGTCCCCATACCCCATTCAAGAATGGCTCAGGACAGGGGGACTAGAAAAGCCTGGGGAAAGGCAGAGGCTTGTAGTCTTCTTGAGCAAATAACAATTCCACCATTAGGGTCATCCTTTGTGGGCCAGTAATTTACCTTGGATTTCTTAGTCAGCTTCTCTGAAAATGCTGCATCCACTTTACCAGCTTTACTGAGATATACTTCACAGTTTACCTATTTAAAGTGTATGATTCACTGTGTTTTAGTATATGCCCAGTGATTGCCACAAATTACCCACTTTTAAAATTAAATTTTTATTTTGAGATAATTGTAAATTCATGTATAGTAGTAAGAAATAAAACAAAGAGATCTTTTGTACCCAGTTTCCCCTCAACAGTAGCATCCTGTAAAACTGTAGAACCATATCACAAGCAGAACATTGACATTGGTAAAATCTACCCATCTTTTTCAGATTTCTCCAGTTTTATTTGTAGTTATTTGTATGTGTGTTTCATTCTATGCTATTTTATCACCTGTGTAGGTTTATGTATCCACCACCACAGTCAAGACACCGAATGGTTCCATCACCACAAGAATCCCTCAGGTAGCCCTGATTCCTCTCACTGACCTCACTCCCCCTTCCTTCTCTAAACCCTGGTCACCACTAATCTGTTCTCTATTTTTACAACTTTGTCATTTCAAGAATGATATATAAATGGAATTATACAGTATGCAACCATTGGTGAATGACTTTTTTTTTACTCAGCCTAATTCCTTTGAGATTTATCCAAGTTGTTGTATGTTGGATAGCTCATTCCTTTTTATCTTGCGCTCACTTTTAAGTCAGGGAAATCTGCAAGTGGCTTAATATACTGAAGGAGAGGTCCTGGGGCTGGCATTTCAGCACAGTGAAAGAACTATAGAAGCTGAGGGCATGGGTCTAAGTGGAATTCTTCCTGCCTTGAAGACATGCCTGGAGTCTTGAACTGCACTTAAGCACATGGCTCCCTCTTTTAGTTGAAAAGTACACAGTACTGTTCTTTAGCAATCAGCCACCAGCAATTGTCACCACAAGACTTTTGGCATTCAGGAGTTCCACCAAGATCAGACTCCACTTTCTAGAGGAAAAGCTTCAGAGGTAAGAAATCTTTAATACTAGCAGAGTCCAACTATCGAGTGCTTAATATTCTAGAAACTCTCCACATATTGAGCTACAGTTGCCTTTTGGGGAAGAAGAAATCCAGCAGAAGCCAAGGAGCCTCTGGAAAGTCAAAAGCAAGAGCTTGATTTCTTGAGTTGTCTTAAGGAAGATATACTCCAGCAGTCTTTGTGGTACTGATTTCATATTTCTCTCCTTTCACTCATACTGAAACCCTAAAGTTTCTGCTTCTTCATCTTCTATTGATTCCAGGATCATCAGAATGAGACATCTGCTATGATGTCTATAATTTACTTTAAAATATTAAAGCAGAGACAGTGTAATGTTCTGCATGATTAGTTTAAATATACACTCTATGTAGAGTGTATATGAAGACCTCGCACTCAAAATCACACTCCAGAGATGGCTACTACAGCTACCAGCTTCAACTATCATTATTTTCTAATAACACCAGAGGCTACGGTAATTAGCATAAAAAGTTTTAGAAATAAATTTTCATTGGAGAAAACAGAGACATGTTAGTTAATATGATGCTTTTTAAAATGGGTTATTGGTGAGATTCAGTTCAGTTCAGTCGCTCAGTCATGTCCGACTCTTTGCAACCCCATGAATCTCAGCACGCCAGGCCTCCCTGTCCATCAACAACTCCCGGAGTTCACTCAGACTCATGTCCATTGAGTCAGTGATGCCATCCAGCCATCTCATCCTCTGTCGTCCCCTTCTCCTCCTGCCCCCAATCCCTCCCAGCATCAGAGTCTTTTCCAATGAGTCAACTCTTCGCATGAGATGGCCAAAGTACTGGAGTTTCAGCTTTAGCATCATTCCTTCCAAAGAAACCCAGGGCTGATCTTCCTCAGAATGGACTGGTTGGATCTCCTTGCAGTCCCAGGGACTTTCAAGAGTCTTCTCTAACACCACAGTTCAAAAGCATCAATTCTTCGGCACTCAGCTTTCCTCACAGTCCAACTCTGAGATTAGTGGTATTCAAAATATATGGACAGACTAGAATATTCTACCTTGAACAGGGTATTAAAATCTAGTAGTCTCTACGTTTTAGGGAGGGTACTCTTGAATTGATTCTTAAAGGGTCCTGAGTCCTGCTGATGTTTTCAGATAATTCTTGGTTCCCTGACTCCAATAAATGTTTTATTGAATCTATGGCTGGAATATTATTACATTTTCCTCAGGTGAACATTTCATGTAAGAGTAACCAAAAAGGACAGAGATCTGAATATCAGTGAGCTTCTAGAACAGGTTTTAAGACTGTTTTGTACCTGCCTGCTAATAAATGTTTATATGTGTGGCAGATTTTTGTGTGACACTTGCTTTTATTCTAAACTGGCAGCAAGGTTGTGGGGAGGTAGCTAAACCCTTCACTTTTTTCCAACTGTTTGTAACTACCAAGACATACTCATAAAACTAAAAGTTGTTCGGTTCAGTTCAGTTCAGTCACTCAGTCGTGTCCGACTCTTTGCGACCCCATGAATCGCAGCACGCCAGGCCTCCCTATCCATCACCATCTCCCGGAGTTCACTCAGACTCACGTCCATCGAGTCCGTGATGCCATCCAGCCATCTCATCCTCGGTCGTCCCCTTCTCCTCCTGCCCCCAATCCCTCCCAGCATCAGAGTCTTTTCCAATGAGTCAACTCTTCGCATCAGGTGGCCAAAGTACTGGAGTTTCAGCTTTAGCATCATTCCTTCCAAAGAAATCCCAGGGCTGATCTCCTTCAGAATGGACTGGTTG
>SJYX01001544.1:192391-206441 GCA_006410675.1 Oreotragus oreotragus
AATTAAATAAGCAGGGAGACAATATACAGCCTTGACGTACTCCTTTTCCTATTTAGAACCAGTCTGTTGTTCCATGTGCAGTTCTAACTGTTGCTTCCTGACCTGCATACAGATTTCTCAAGAGGCAGGTTAGGTGGTCTGGTATTCCCATCTCTTTCAGAATTTTCCACAGTTTATTGTGATCCAGGACCAAATTTGTTGAGGTCAGTTCACCACAGAACCTTAAGAATGCGAAGAAGAAGCCCTTATGGTGCCTCTTGGGGTTTTTCAGAGCTTTATGGAGATCTTCATACAGCTCTGAGAAAAAAACCATTAGCCACAGAAATTCTGAAGGGAAGATATTGAATTCAGTAGCAAACAGCAGTCTTTGTCACATGAGCAACTAAGGTATCTAGATGTCAGATGAGGAGACCTGCAACTTTTGAGTCTGGGTCTTTGTTGGGAGGCATGTTTCTGTGGCATAATTTCTCAAAGTGGATCTTCTTGAAAAATCAACATTTCAAATCCTTGAAATCATGAAGTTCTAATAAGCCTTGCCAAACCTAGACAGTGTATTAAAAAGCAGAGATATCACTTTGACAACAAAGGTCTGTATAGTCAAAACTATGTTTTTTTTCTGTAGTCATGTATGGATGTGAGAGTTGGACCATAAAGAAGGCTGAGCATTGAAGAAATGATGCTTTCAAATTGTGGTGCTGGGAAGACTCTTGAGAGTCTCTTGGATTGCGAGGAGATCAAACCAGTCCATCCTAAAGGCAGGTTAGGTGGTCTGCTGAAGCTGAAGCTTCAATACTTTGGCCACCTGATGCAAAGAGCCACCTCACTGGAAAACTCCTTGATGCTGAAAAAGATTGAGGGCAAGAGGAGAAGGGAATGACACAGGATGAGATAGTTGGATGGCATCACTGACTCAATGGACATGAGTTTGAGCAAGATCCAGGAGATAATGAAGGACAGGGAAGCCTGATGTGCTGCAGTCCATGGGGCCACAAAGTCAGACATGACTGAGCGCCTCAGCAATAACAATAAGCCTTGCACCGTCTTAGCTAACCCGCAAATGTTTAAAAATCTAAAATTTCTGAACAAGCATTGTTAGAATAAAAACTTCTCTGTATATTTAAGTGCCAGGCATGTCACACCCATTATCTCTTTGGATTCTTCAAAAAAAAAAAAAAAATCCTTCAAGGAAACTGAAGTTTAGAGACATTAACATGACTTATCTGGGGTTCTGTGGCCTATAAGTGACAGAGTTGGGGCTCAAGCTCCATTTGTCCAACTCTTCCTGCTCCACATCATGCTGCTTCTCATTCTTTGAAAATATAATGGGTGAATAGAATAGAAAAAGTCAAACAAGGAAGAAACTTGCATTTGTAAAAGAGTCCTCCATTACTGCAAAGTCACTCTAACCCACCTCTCAAAAACTTTGCTATAGGGACTTCCTTGGTGGTCCAGTGGCTAAGACTTTACCCTCCCAATGCAGGGGGCCTGGGTTCCATCCCTGGTTGGGGAACTAGATCCTACATGTTACAATTAAGAGTTTGCATACCACAACTAAAAAAAAAAAATCCTAAGTGCTGCAACTAAAGACTTTTGCCACACAAAATGCCTTTGATCAAAGATCCTGTGAGGTGCAACTAACACCTGGTACAGCCAAATAAATACTAAAAACAAAATTTTTTTTAAAAAAGAAGCCAATTTTGGGCTTCCCTGGTGGCTCCATGGTAAAGAATCCACCTGCCAATGCAGGAGACACAGGTTCAATCTCTGATACAGGAAGATCCCACATGGCGCAGAGCAATTAAGTTTGTGCGCCACAACTACTGAGCCGGTACTCTAGAGCCTGTGCTCGGTAACAAGAGAAAACAGTGCAATGAGAAGCTGGCACACCACAACCAGAGAGCAGCCCACACTTGGCACAACTAAAGAAAAGCCCACCTGGCAATGAAGACCTAACACAGCCGAAAATGAATAAATAAAATTATTTCAAGAGCTAATTTTTTAAAAAAGACACTATAGTGAGCAATCATGGAAATAAAAGAGAATCAAAAGGGACCTAGAGATTGTCATACTGAGTGAAGTAAGTCAGACAGAGAAGGAGAAATATAATATGACATACCTGATATGTGGAATCTAAAAAGGAATGATACAAATGAACTTAACTTACAAAACAGTAAGAGACTCACAGACTTAGTGGATGAATTTATGTATGCTAGGGGAAGGACAAGGGGTAGGAATAGTTAGGGAGTTTGGAATGGACACGTACACACTGCTATATTTAAAATGGATAACCAACAAGGACCTACTGTATCACACATGGAACTCTGCTCAGTCTGTGTGGCAACCTGGAAGAGAGGGGAGTTTGGGGGAGAAGGGATACATGTATATGCATGGTTGAGTCCCTTCACTGTTCACATGGAACTATCACAACATTGTTAATCAGCTATACCCCAAAACAAAATAAAAAGTTTATTAAACAAGAATCAAAAGATCTATTAATGTAGAATGATACAGTCCCTGGCATTCATAAGCCTGTATAACTGTGTTAGTCACTGTGAGATCTTCAGACAAATATATCTAGTTATATTTTAGACTTGATATTGTCTAAGAGGTAGCTTCAGTTATTGTTTCAATTTTACAGCAAGAGACAGAATTGGAAGGAATTCTCTGGTGGTCCAGTGGTTAAGACTCTGCAATTGCACTGCTGGTGGCCCAGGTTTGACCCCTGGTAGGAGAATTAAGATCCAACAAGCTGCACAGGTACAGCCAAGGGAAAAGAAAAAAGAGACAAATTTGGAGAAGACTCACTGCCTTGCCTAAAGCCACAAGTCAGTGATAGAACCAGGAGTCAAACTCAAATCTGTCTGATTCTACATCCAGCACATTCCACAGCTTGCTAATGCTTTACTTGATATATCATACCTTCCACATATTCACTCCTGGATTCAGAGAAAGCCTGAAACTCACCAGTTATCATGTGTATCTAATTTTAAGACTGCCAGCCCCCAGGATGGCCCAGCCCCAAAACCTTGCTGGAGGGCAAGTCATCCTGCCCCATGCAGGCAGCCAGCTGGCCCCAGTTATGGTTTAGGAGGCTGAGCAATTTCTGCTGGGATTTTCTCTTTCTCTTACTACTTTTTTCCAGGTTGGGGTCAGTAGGTTAAGCACCCTCTGCTTTGGACATCTTTGACACACTTGAAAAGACAAAAGTTTTTTTTTATATCTGCAGAAGAGGAGACCCCTGTCACATTAGGGGAAACCATGAGTATTGGTCTCAACCTTGAACTATCTGGGCCTTGCTTGCCTCCCTCAGCTCTCAGCTCTTCCACTCCCACACCACCATAACCATCCCCTGATCCACACTTGGTTCATAAGAAAGTCAGAATTTTACAAATAGCTTCATGGTCATTGCTTTGAATTACACAACCCCTTGGGTAAACTTTGAGATTACAAAATTTAGCTTAAAAGCAGTTGTTTTATGGGCAGCCAAGTCATGATACTGTCATTTCATCTCACACCAGGGTGACCTAATCCTCCACTGTGGGCCTGAGATGCTAATCAAGAAAGGCCTGGGTTTAGGGAGGTCCAGACAGGAAAGAGCCAGTGAAGTTAACGCCCTGAAAGGACAATTTGGTGCTCCATTCTTGGAGTGGTGTCGACAGGGGCAGGGGCAGGGGGCTATGAAGAAACATATGCCTCTGGATCATGTAGCAGAGATTTTGAGCAGCAGTATGGGTCACATTGTCCAGCTTCATGGCCCTTCTAAGGCCACCTAACCCCAACTGATAGATTTCTCCCCATTTCTACAAAGCTGGACTCTGGGATTCATTCTGCCCTAAATCAGGAGGGAAATATATCTCCATCCATACCTTATCAGCTAAAGTGAGTGGCATCTGGCCCTACTCTGATCTCATATTTTCAGTTTCAGTAACAGGAATCTTGTACAGGTTTCTGTCTTGCACCCAGTTCCTGCAATTGGGCTCCTGTCGTATTCCTTCTATATCAGAGGCCCTGTAATTCCCTAGGTCTCCAAATTCTTCCAGCACTTAGGAAAGAGAGGGCTTTCTTGCCAATCCCTTCAATGCCTATCCAACCTAGGGCCTTTCTGAGAATTGGAGTCCTTTGAAATTTTAAAATGTATATATTTCCATTTTAGATGTTATAAATTGGCTCCCTAGTAGGAAAGATTAAGAAATCCACACTCAGTTATGCTAGATGAAAAAGTCCTAGAGGACAACTCTGCAGGGTAGCACCTTTGGTTAATAATACTATATTGTATACTTAAATTTTTGTTAAGACAGTAGATCTTATGTTAAGTATTCTTAATAGCAAAAATAATAATAATCAAGAGGATAGGAAGACATTATTGCAGGTGATGGATAGGTTTATTGCATAGATTGTAGTGGTTTCATGGGTATATATATTTATCTCCAGACATATCAAGTCATATATCTAAATTTATACAGGTTTTTGCATGTCAATCATGCCTCAATAAAGTATTTTTTAAAAAATCAGCACTCATTCATTTCTGCTTATTTTATTTTCCTTTACCTCCTTATTTCTGCTAGTCATGTTAATATTTTTACTTTTTCTGGATTTCGAACCTATTGGTAATGTGTCCCTGCCGCTTGCAACTATACTTCCTTGACACCAGCTCATCTCCTAGACACTTATCTGAAGCCTGTCACCAAACTCCCAAGATGCTGCCTCTGCCCTGTGACTGCCTGCTGCCTAATTCCCTGGTCCTGTGACCACTGGCCTAAAACCTCGTTCTACCTGAACCTACTGTTGAAACATCCGCTTGCCACCAACTCTGCTCCCCTTGGGTGTATTTCTCCTTAGGCTCTGAGGTAGTGCTGGCATCACCATCTCCAGCCACCAACACATCCTAGGCAGGTTCCTTCACTCCAGCCTTCACCCTCTGCTCTGACAGAAGCAAACAGGAGCTCCTATTGCAGACAGGAGCTGGAAGCTCCCCCATGCTCTAGGCTGCCCTGAACCATAGATGCTGTGCAGGTACTATCCAGGCCCCCTTAAAGTAAATTTTTACCACTAAATTTTAAAAAAAAGAACAGAAGAAGGAGCATGCACCCCAAAGACCAGAAATGTAATGTTTTCAGTTCAGTTCAGTTCAATTCAGTTCAGTCGCTCAGTCGTGTCCGACTCTTTGCGACCCCGTGAATCGCAGCACGCCAGGCCTCCCTGTTCATCACCATCTCCTGGAGTTCACTCAGACTCACGTCCATCGAGTCCGTGATGCCATCCAGCCATCTCATCCTCGGTCGTCCCCTTCTCCTCCTGCCCCTAATCCCTCCCAGCATCAGAGTCTTTTCCAATGAGTCAACTCTTCGCATCAGGTGGCCAAAGTACTGGAGTTTCAGCTTTAGCATCATTCCTTCCAAAGAAATCCCAGGGCTGATCTCCTTCAGAATGGACTGGTTGGATCTCCTTGCAGTCCAAGGGACTCTCAAGAGTCTTCTCCAACACCACAGTTCAAAAGCATCGATTCTTCGGCGCTCAGCTTTCTTCACAGTCCAACTCTCACATCCATACATGTTTTACAGAACATTATAAACATACATTTAATCACAGATTGGATGGGATGACAATATATGAGGTCATTTAGATTTCTTTTTATCTTTCACTCTCTCCCATAGATCCCTTTTGGAAGGTTGTTTTGGGGTTTTTTCCAGGGATTTCCTACTCCCTGAAGGAGAGGAAGTTCAGCCCTAGTCACAACTTCCTTTAAAAAAAAAAAAAAGACAGTTTCACTAAGTATTAATAGAATGCTAGATATCTACTCAGAACTTTTATATAGTTCCATTTATTCTGGCATCTAGTATTACTGCTAAAAGTCTAGAAACCTTATTTTCTTAATGATTTTTAAAAATTTGAATGAGGCTTGAAACTATTAATCCAATATAAAGAAATATTATATGGTTTAAAAAAAAAGGAAATAAACATGTGATACAGCATTAACTGAAGTATAGATTTTGTTCAAATTTCACAAAATTTTATGCTAGTGTCCATTATTTGTTTTCACATCTTATTTAAAATTCAACATTATATTTAGTTGCACTGAGCAACTTCAGCTGCATGCAACAAATTCTGATAAATTCTCTTTTCATTTTATTGTTACAAATATTTTATAATTTTCCTTGTTATGGTTTCTTAGATACACACATCATTTAAAAGTGGACATTTAATTTCAAAATACATAGGGTTTTGTTTAAAGTATCTTTGATATTAATTTCTTATTTTGATATTAATTTCTCACTTAAATGCTTTCTTCTCTACAATCACCCTCTGTGTTTTTTCATTCTTCTAAATTTATTGAGGCTTTCAATGGCTAAATCAAAGATCTCTCTTGGTAAATATCACATTGCACTTGATTTCTATTGATTTCTAACATAATTCCACAGTGAAAAGAGAACAAACTCTGTATGATTTCAATATCTTTAGACCATGAAATTTTTGCTCCTTGTTTTATGTCTCTGGCTATGTTCCAGTATCTCCTAGTTTATAGTCTATGGGAACTTGAATGAATTTGTATTCTGCTATTGTGTGAAAATTGTATAAATTTTAATTATGTTGAATTGGTTTTTAGTGCTTTTCAGGTCTATTATAGCCTTCTACTTTTTTGTCTATTCATTCTATTAATTTTTGAGAGCTTGGTGTTAAAACATCAATTAAAAATCTTAATTTATCTACTTAAAAATAATTGTAATATATAGTAGAACTATATGTAACTTTGTTCTGTATTTTCTAAGTCCTCTATAAGTGTGTTATCATACTTTCATAATTAAAAAAATAAGAAAAAAAGACAGTGAACTGAAAAATAAGAAAAAAAGACAGTGAACTAATAAGTAGATAATGATTTATGCCAAGGGGAAGAAAGATCCCATTTAAGCTTTCTGTGCTTCCTGCCACTGAGCAAGACCCAGGCTATGATCCTGACAACTTCTAGACCTTAACTCTTACCCTCCTCCCAGCTGGATTGCCCCTCTACTTCCACTCCATTTATCTGAACTATGTTCATTTTTCAAACTCCTCCAGGTATCATATTTATCTACTTCTCAATCTCATGCTGCACTTAAAATCTACACCACACAGTTTAGTACTTAACTCACCAAACTCTTAACCCCTGTTGCTTCATGAAAATTAGGCTAAGCTCCACAGTAGTGCCATAAGAATCTGCAGGACAACTTAGAATAAGCCTGGTCTTGTATTTGGGGCTCAGCAACGAAACACTGGAGATGCCTATTCTAGAAACAAAATCAGAGGTTTCCATTCTTTTTGGATAACTGGCTAGCAAATGGAGTCCTGAGATGGAGTCATTTAAAAAAAACAAAAAACAAACCTGAAGCATCCTGAAGAGCAGTTACCAAAGACACCACAGGTATTCCTAGGTCATTGAACCAGTGTTAGAGTGGAAAGGAATCGTAATCATTTACTCCCAAACTTTTAAACTGGGATATGCATACCCCCGGGGCGGGGGGACTTTTATGGCAGTGTGCCAAGGGGGTCCACAAAGTCACAGGATAAACATAGCATGTTCTTAGAGTGTCAATTTTACTTGAATATAAGAAACTTAAAACATTTTTATATCAAAACAAATATGGCTATATCATGGTAGTGAATGCAAATCTTGAACACAATTTTAGAATAAAACATGAAACCTCTAGGACACTTTGACTATAGTAGGCTGCTTTGGATAATCCAATCCATCCCTCTTTTCTACTCATACTGGGAATTTCATTCTCCCTCTCCTCTGTTATTGGGTTACTTAAGAAATAAATGTTTGAGAAGACTGATCTAGTCCAACCCTCTCTTTACACAGTTAGGAAAACTGAGGCCCACAGATAAGAAATAATTTGGCCAAAGCCCCAGACAGTGAGTTGAGGGAGAGCTAGGACCACAATCCACCCCCTCAGAATGTATCTTTTTTCCCAGTGATTTGCTCAGGTGACTACTGACTGTGAACTACACTTCCTTGCTAACTCTGTTCCACCCTTTGTACTCTTCAACATTTTTTTAGAATTTGCCAAGGGTTCTATCACTTATATTTGTGGCACCAGCATCTCTGAAAGCAGGCAATAACTTTTAGTCCCTTTCTAAATCTTCAAATGCAGTGAATAACGCTGCATTTCCCAGAAATCAGAGTGTAATGATGAGATGAAAATCCCTTGCAGAAACAAGATAAAGTTCATAGTTTTAGGGAGAAAGAGGCAAAGCAGGGAAGGAGGTCCTGCTAATCAGAGGCCATAGGCCAGGAAGCAAAGAGCTGATCTTAAGACTCTGTTTTATTCCTTGGTTTATGTAAGAATTACATAATTACATAATATTAGCCACCTCCTCAAGGCTCTAAGGAAACTGGGCCCACAGCGGTGTACCCCAACTGGCTTTCCTATCTCCTGAGGTGAATTGTACCCTCAGGCTGTAGAACTAAAACAATCATCTCAGGTTAAAAATAAAAAAGGAAGTGACTTCAGATTCAGATGAACTCAGCTTCACAAACATCATATATATTCTTTTTGCAAATTAGCAGGGGCTGCCTGTAGATTCACATACTTAAACCTACTTTTTCACACCTTAAACCCACAACTCTTGTTGTTACACAGACATATGCAAACACTTCTGCATCCTGTCATAAACACAAACATAAGCACACATTTGTACTGGAAAAACCAATACACTCATACTCTCTGTCCATACTTCTCCACCAACACCCAGCCCCAAACATACACAGCCACCATTATGCCCACATTCACAGTCACATACATGAGGTTAAAAAGTAACCCAGATTGCCAGGTTTAGAGCCACATTCCACAGTGTCCCATTCCTCTCAGAGAACTAACAGATCATTTCACAAAGGTGTAATCACCTGCTGACTAATGGCAAGTTACAGCCAGAATAAATGGCTCATTATCCATCCCCACTACAGGCAGACCTGGAGAAGAATGACAGCAGAGACAAAAGAAACTTATGGCTCAGTGTCACTGCAGAAAACTGACTGGAAAGGTAAGATGAGGGCTCATTTGAACCAAAGAGATTGCGTTTCCTCTCTGGGCCCTAGAGATGGGGATGGGGAGACTGGAAGGTAGTCTGGGTTTTTGCAGATTTCTCAAACTCAAGATACAAATCACCTGGGGTGGGGGCAGAGGTGGAGGTGGGGAGGAAGATTGCTCTCTTGTCCTGAATTTTCCTCGTCTGGAAGAGGATTGTGTTGTATTATAATACTTTCTCTTTTGTAAATATTTATTTATTTATTTATTTATTGGCTTCGTCAGGTCTTAGTTGCAGCATGTGGGCTCTCTAGTTGTGTGCGTGGGCTCAGTTGCCCCATGGCATGTGGGATCTTAGCTCCCCCACCAGGGATCAAACCGACATACCCTGCATTGTAAGGTGAATTCTTAACGACTAGACCACCAGAGAAGTCCCAATACTTCCTCTTTTGAAGAAGGAGAAAAGGAAAGATATACCCATTTGAATGCACATTTATAAAGAA
Source organism: Oreotragus oreotragus (assembly GCA_006410675.1). Taxonomy (NCBI): domain Eukaryota; kingdom Metazoa; phylum Chordata; class Mammalia; order Artiodactyla; family Bovidae; genus Oreotragus; species Oreotragus oreotragus. The sequence goes on from SJYX01001544.1 coordinate 201,897, forward strand.
TAGCAAGGAGAGATAAGAAAGCCTTCCTCAGCCATCAGTGCAAAGAAATGGAGGAAAACAACAGAATGGGGAAGACTAGAGAGCTCTTCAAGAAAATTAGAGATACCAAGGGAACATTTCATGCAAAGATGGGCTCAATAAAGGACAGAAATGGTATGGACCTAACAGAAGCAGAAGATATTAAGAAGAGGTGGCCAGAATACACAGAAGAACTGTACAAAAAAGATTTTCACAACCCAGACAATCACGATGGTGTGATCATTCACCTAGAGCCAGGTATCCTGGAATGGGAAGTCAAGTGGGCCTTAGAAAGAATCACTGTGAACAAACCTAGTGGAGGTGATGGAATTCCAGTTGAGCTATTTCAAATCCTGAAAGATGACGCTCTGAAAGTGCTGCACACTCAATATGGCAGCAAATTTGGAAAACTCAGCAGTGGCCACAGGACTGGAAAAGGTCAGTTTTCATTCCAATTCCAAAGAAAGGCAATGCCAAAGAATGCTCAAACTACTGCACAGTTGCACCCATCTCACATGCTGGTAAAGTAATGCTCAAAATTCTCCAAGCCAGGCCTCAGCAATATGTGAACCGTGAACTTCCAGATGTTCAAGCTGGCTTTAGAAAAGGCAGAGGAACCAGAGATCAAATTGCCAACATCCGCTGGATCATTGAAAAAGCAAGAGAGTTCCAGAAAAATATCTATTTCTGCTTTATTGACTATGCCAAAGCCTTTGACCGTGTGGATCACAATAAATGGTGGAAAATTCTGAAAGAGATGGGAATATCAGGTGACCTGACCTGCCTCTTGAGAAATCTGTATGCAGGTCAGGAAGTAACAGTTAGAACTGGAAATGGAACAACAGACTGGTTCCAAGTCAGGAAAGGAGTACGTCAAGGCTGTATATTGTCACCCTGCTTATTTAACTTACATGCAGAGTACATCATGAGAAATGCTGGGCTGGAGGAAGCACAAGCTGGAATCAAGATGGCCGGGAGAAATATCAATAACCTCAGATATGCAGATGATACCACCCTTATGGCAGAAAGTGAAGAGGAATTAAAAACCTCTTGATGAAAGTGAAAGAGGAGAGTGAAAAAGTTGGCTTAAAGTTCAACATTCAGAAAACTAAGATTATGGCATCTTGTCCCATCACTCATGGCAAATAGATGGAGAAACAGTGGAAACAGTGTCAGACTTTATTTTTTTGGCTCCAAACTCACTGCAGATGGTGATTGCAGTGAAATTAAAAGACGCTTATTCCTTGGAAGGAAAGTTATAACCAAGCCTTTGACCGTGTGGATCACAATAAATGGTGGAAAATTCTGAAAGAGATGGGAATATCAGGTGACCTGACCTGCCTCTTGAGAAATCTGTATGCAGGTCAGGAAGTAACAGTTAGAACTGGAAATGGAACAACAGACTGGTTCCAAGTCAGGAAAGGAGTACGTCAAGGCTGTATATTGTCACCCTGCTTATTTAACTTACATGCAGAGTACATCATGAGAAATGCTGGGCTGGAGGAAGCACAAGCTGGAATCAAGATGGCCGGGAGAAATATCAATAACCTCAGATATGCAGATGATACCACCCTTATGGCAGAAAGTGAAGAGGAATTAAAAACCTCTTGATGAAAGTGAAAGAGGAGAGTGAAAAAGTTGGCTTAAAGTTCAACATTCAGAAAACTAAGATTATGGCATCTTGTCCCATCACTCATGGCAAATAGATGGAGAAACAGTGGAAACAGTGTCAGACTTTATTTTTTTGGCTCCAAACTCACTGCAGATGGTGATTGCAGTGAAATTAAAAGACGCTTATTCCTTGGAAGGAAAGTTATAACCAACCTAGATAGCATATTAAAAAGCAGAGGCATTTCTTTGCCAACAAAAGTCCATATAGTCAAGGCTATAGTTTTTCCAGTGGCCATGTATGGATGTGAGAATTGGACTATATAGAAAGCTGAGCACCAAAGAATTGATGTTTTTGAACTGTGGTGTTGAAGAAGACTCTTGAGAGTCCCTTGGACTGCAAGGAGATCCAACCAATCCATCCTAAAGGAGATCAGTCCTGTGTGTTCATTGGAAGGACTGATGTTGAAGCTGAAACTCTAATACTTTGTCCCCCTGATGTGAAGAACTGACTCATTTGAAAAGACCCTGATGCTGGGAAAGATTGAAGGCAGGAGGAGAAGGGGATGACAGAGGATGAGATGGTTGGATGGCATCACTGACTTGATGGACATGAGTTTGAACAACCTCCAGGAGTTGGTGATAGACAGAGAGACCTGGCGTGCTGCAGTCCACGGGGTCACAAAGAGTCGGACACGACTGAGCAACTGAAGTGAACTGAACTGAATACAACAATAACGTATCCTTGTTTGAGGACAGTTTCTGGAAAATACCTTCTGGCTAATCCTATTATCTTAAAATGTAAATTATGGGAGTGGGCCTAGTAAGGTCTTTACAACCTCCAGACATCCTTTTGATTCATTGTAATAACTAATTAAAAGGATATAACTCCATTGCTAACACTAGCAAGGGGGCACTCTTTCTGCCCACTTCTGATCTCTATTTCAGAAGCTTTCTCTATACTTTTTATACTTTAATAAAACTCTATTACACAAAAGCTCTGAGTGATCAAGCCTCATCTCTGGCCCTGGATTGAATTCTTCTCCGCCAGAGGCCAAGAGTCCCAGCATCTTTCATGGTTCAGCAACAACCTTTCAGGTTGGGGGCTCATCGTGGATTTTTCAGGACAAGGTAAGGATGCTTGGAGCTCTAGTTCTTTGTTCTCCTAGCGAACACATTTTCTACTGTACTTTACTAACACTACAACGTGCTTGTGTGAATGAATGACGTGCCCTGTGTGAAGCAAGTGAGGAGCCCTGCTCTGCAGTTCCGCAGTGACCTCATACGGCTTATGACAGAAACCTATCAGGGGATTATACTGACTTTCCAATGCTAGAAGGCACCCAATGTCTCCTTCAGGGACTGACAAGAAATGGGCAAAGCATGTGGACTGAACTCTCCTTTCTTGGTCAAACTTTCCGGTCTTTTTGACCATTTCATAACTTCTTAGGAATTAGAACTACTAACCTGTCTGTTGGATCATAGACTCTTAAGGGACTTGTGGTCTATGCTATTACTGTGTACTGTTACTTAGGTCCCAAGCTTGCATTGGTAATCAGGAAGTGCCTAGCCTCGCTAGGAGTTGAAAGTTCGGAAGTTAGATGGAGCTCTAGCTCCAAGAACATCTCTGAAGTTAAAGGTTACTTAGATTGGAAGCGCAATGTGTTTCTTCCTTTGGTAACACTAGCTCTTAGTGGACCACAGGAGGCTTTCCAGTGGCTTTTGTCCCAACTCCTTAGATATTCTTTCTGTAGAATCTGTGGGATTGAACTGGAAGGACTGGCCCTAATAACTTGAGGACAAAAATCACTTTTTCCTCACTGTCCAGCTTTTCATCACCTCTTTTGCTATCGCTATACTGGTGTGGTGACACTTGGAAGGAACATTTCAGTTTTATGTTCATACCAGTTTTATTGTGGTCAGGAATATACTCAGGGTTGTGCACAGGCACTCAGGTAATGACTGTTTCACTCAGCGGACTTAGCTTGGGAGGCATTCCAGAAAGTTACTCTGATTGCACCCCGGGTGGCATCAGAGACAAGCAAGGTTTTAATGGTGAGGAACTGGACATCAGTCTGGGATGCCATCAGGTCTACCCCTGGTGCATCTCCACCCCATCTAAGTGGTAGAACAGGGAGGGACGAGTATAGCACCTGCATCAGTAAGGGACAGACTAAGTCCAACCAGGGAAGGAAAGCTTCAGTGTAAAGTCTGTCTACATCCCCATCTAGAGCAGGGAGGGACACCTCTGGTAGAAAGATGGTGCTTGTTGCTTTTTTTCTCTCTTACAGAGGAAAGTGAAAGTGAAAGTTTAGTCGCTCAGTCGTGTCCGACTCTTTGCAACCCCATGGATTGTAGACTACCAGGCTCCTCTGTCCATGGGATTTTCCAGGCAAGAATACTAGAGTGGATTGCCATTTCCTTCTCCAGAGGATCTTCCTGACCCAGGGATCAAACCTGGGTCTCCTACATTGTAGGCAGACACTTTACCATCTGAGCCACCAGGGAAGTCCCTTCTTACAGATGGGAGTTAACAATTCCAGCCTCACTCCTTTGAACTGTATTCTGAAAAACTGGGATATATTTTATCCCCAGAGCTTAAAGAAGGCACTCCTCCTGATCTTCTTCTGTGATACTGAATGGCCACAGTATTCTTTAGAAGACGGGGAACGCTGACCTGTTGAAGGATCTCAATTATTACTATTTTACAATTAGGCTGGTTCTGTAGAAAACAAGGAAAATGGCTAGAAGAAGCATATGTGTTGCCCTTTTTCTCTCTTGGAGGTATGCCAGACTTATGTCGTAAGGTTACAGATTTGAGTGTGAAACCTTCAGCTCCCTCCTGTCCTCCTACTCTGCTCCCATACCTGGGGCTCCAAGCTGAGCAAACTGAAAGTCAGAGAAACCATACACCCACCC
>SJYX01001544.1:207186-239051 GCA_006410675.1 Oreotragus oreotragus
CCAAGAAGAGTTGCCTTGCTCTCAGCAGAAACCTAAACTGAGATTCAAATTGCCCAAGTAGAGGTCCAAACAATCCCTGTATTAACACGACCTCAGACTACTATGGTTTCAATAGAAACTCAGACCATCGAAGTAAGAGATGAGATGGAAGACAGGAGACAGAGAGATCAAGAAAAGCAGGTTTCTCCAATCTATCCTTGGGATCATATGCACAGAGGAGCCAGAGAGGCTGAGGAACACCTACACAAGCTGTTGCCTCTTCATGAAGCACCCACCAGAAGAAATAATCAGCCTATGAGAGTTAATAAGCCCTTTTCTTATCAAGAAATACAAAGAATCAAGGAGGATCTGGGAGACTATTCAGAGGACCCAGAAAAATATATTAGAGATTTTAAAGGTGCTACTCTGCTTTATGACCTTACTTGGAAGGATTTGATGTATATCTTAGGACAAACGCTGACTCCTGACTCAAAAACTTAAGTTTTGGGGAAAGCTGTTGCTTTTGGAGATGAATGGCTTAATAATGAATCAGTATGGAAGAGGGAGGATGAGATAGCCGCCCTCCCCCACTGGAATTCAGGTGGTCCCAACTATAGAACCAGATTGGGACTATAACACAGCTAAAGGAAGATGGGAGCAGAGTAATTTTGCCAGATGTATTCTTGAAGGACTCAGGTAAGCATGTGCTAAGACTTTAAACTATGCCAAATTGGCAAACATAGAACAGGAGGAGAAGGAAGCTCCTGGTAAATTAAGAAACCTAAACTGAGATTCAAATTGCCCAAGTAGAGGTCCAAACAATCCCTGTATTAACACGACCTCAGACTACTATGGTTTCAATAGAAACTCAGACCATCGAAGTAAGAGATGAGATGGAAGACAGGAGACAGAGAGATCAAGAAAAGCAGGTTTCTCCAATCTATCCTTGGGATCATATGCACAGAGGAGCCAGAGAGGCTGAGGAACACCTACACAAGCTGTTGCCTCTTCATGAAGCACCCACCAGAAGAAATAATCAGCCTATGAGAGTTAATAAGCCCTTTTCTTATCAAGAAATACAAAGAATCAAGGAGGATCTGGGAGACTATTCAGAGGACCCAGAAAAATATATTAGAGATTTTAAAGGTGCTACTCTGCTTTATGACCTTACTTGGAAGGATTTGATGTATATCTTAGGACAAACGCTGACTCCTGACTCAAAAACTTAAGTTTTGGGGAAAGCTGTTGCTTTTGGAGATGAATGGCTTAATAATGAATCAGTATGGAAGAGGGAGGATGAGATAGCCGCCCTCCCCCACTGGAATTCAGGTGGTCCCAACTATAGAACCAGATTGGGACTATAACACAGCTAAAGGAAGATGGGAGCAGAGTAATTTTGCCAGATGTATTCTTGAAGGACTCAGGTAAGCATGTGCTAAGACTTTAAACTATGCCAAATTGGCAAACATAGAACAGGAGGAGAAGGAAGCTCCTGGTAAATTCCTAGATAGAGTGAGAGAAGCCTTTCGCAAATTCACTGAGATTGATCCTGAAAGTGAAGAGGGGAGAGTGATCTTAAAAGATAGATTTCTCACTCAATCGGCTCCAGATATCCTCCGTAAGCTATTAAAACAGGTGTATGGACCAAATCAGTCTTTAGATAATCTGTTGCAACTGGCTCAAACAGTCTATTATGGTAGGGAATATGAAGGAAAGAAAGAAAGTAGAAAAAGACAAAGGAACAAGTGGAAGTCCTTGTAATGGCTGTCAGAACCGTTCTTAAACAGCCTGAGAAAAATGCTCAGAGAGACCCAGGTGAAAAAGGATGGGCTTGCTATTACTGTGGAAAGGAGGGGCACCTCAAGCAGGAGTGCCCTCGGGCATCTAAGCTGCCCCTGGCTCTATGTCCAGTCTGCAAGGGACCACACTGGAGGAGAGACTGCCCACAGAGGCAAAGGTTTCAAGGTTCGGACTCTCAAGACAATCAGGACTGAAGGTGCCCAGAGGTCTCCACACAAGCTCCCATCCTAATTAGAGGCTCAATAAACGACAGAAATGGTAGGGACCGAACAGAAGCAGAAGATATTAAGAAGAGGTGGCCAGAATACACAGAAGAACTGTACAAAACACATCTTCATGACCCAGGTAATCACAATGGTGTGATCATTCACCTAGAACCAGGTATCCTGGAATGGGAAGTCAAGTGGGCCTTAGGAAGCATCACTGTGAACAAATCTAGTAAAGGTGATGGAATTCCACTTGAGCTATTTCAAATTCTGAAAGATGACGCTCTGAAAGTGCTGCACTCAATATGCCAGCAAATTTGGAAAACTCAGCAGTGGCCACAGGACTAGAAAAGGTCAGTTTTCATTCTAATCCCAAAGAAAGGCAATGCCAAAGAATGTTCAAACTACCGCACAATTGCACTCATCTCACACACTAGTAAAGTGATGCTTAAAATTCTCCATGCCAGGCTTCAGCAATACGTGAACCATGAACCTCCAGATGTTCAAGCTGGTTTTAGGAAAGGCAGAGGAACCAGAGATCAAATTCCCAACATCCGCTGGATCATCAAAAAAGCAAAAGAGTTCCAGAAAAAACATCTATTTCTGCTTTATTGACTATCCCAAAGCCTTTGACTGTGTGGATCACAATAAACTGTGGAAAATTCTGAAAGAGACAGGAATACCAGACCATCTGACCTGCCTCTTGAGAAATCTACCGTCTATGGGGTCACACAGAGTCGGACACGACTGAAGTGACTTAGCAGCAGCAGCAGCAGCAACAATTGCATGGAGGACATTATTCAGATTTTTGTCACGCTGTTATTATTATAGAAAATGTAAAACTAAGATTTAAATGAGAGCTTGGAAAACTGCTTCAGTGAATTCAAAGACACCTTTACCCTAAGACCTTGACAAAGTTTTAATTTGTGTTTTATTCCATTAATTGCACAGGCGGCGTAGTGGGACAGCGCCTTTCAGAGCACCCTGATATCCGCAAACTTGGTTTCACTGGCTCCACTCTGATTGGCAAACAGATCATGAAGAGGTATTGGCGTTAGTGTGCTGATTTGCTAAGGAGCCTGTTAGACCAGGTCTTTAGCTTTGTTTTTACTTTTTTAAATAAGGTGTTTTTGGAAGGAGAAAAATCACATCGAAAGTGGAAGAGAATTCCTATCACACCAGGGTATTGAAATGTTTGAATACAGTAAAATACTTTCTAAAGTGTAAAACCCAAAGTCAATAAAACCAGAGATGTATTGAAAGCCTGCAGGCTTCTGGCAGCTTTAACAATCTGGCACAAAAATTTTTGATACTAAAACTGTGGCCCAAATTGGTGTTGGAAGCCTAAGTAAGAAACTGAAAAGACATATAAAAGACAAATCTGGATTATTTATAAAATGCATTCCTGAAAAATAGTAACATTAGTTCAAAAACTGCAAACCATCTAAATGTCTAAAATAAGGCAGTGGTTAAAGTTTGTTAACATAATGGAATACTGTGCGGTCAGGGAGAATTTTTAATAACTCTAGACTGTTATTAAATGGTAAATGGAAAGAAAAATAAGGTACAAAGTTGTACATATTGGGTAATCCTAACTATTTAACTCAGGCAAAGGCTGTGTTTGGAAACAGACCAGAAATAAGTATATCAAAATGGTTTAAAAAAAGAAAATAGTCATCAATGAGCCATGGAATGGAACTTTGTGATTTTTTTCCTTCTTTCTGAATTTTTAAAAGTATTTTTAAATGCTTTAAATAACATTTTTTTTTGCAAATAGGAAGTAATAAATGGAATTTTTAATAACTTCTAAAAATGGATATTTTCCTCCAATGTGCCAGTAATCTAGTTAAATGTTAAATTCTTTGCCAGGCCTTTATGTAATCAAAATTCTTACACCCAAAGAATCTGTATTTACCCATGAGAATCTCTAATTATTTGACCACAGAATTTTTTAAAGAAGCAATTTTTACAGAAGATTTCTAATAGTCACAAAGCTCACAGAATAGTGTAATGAACCTCCATGTATGTGCTCATCACCCAGCTTCAGCTATCATCACCATTCTACCATTCATGTTTTGTCTTTGATAAGTTTCTTAATATTTCTGAGGCTCAATTATATTTTCCATGCTAAGTAGTAATTGTGTCCAAGAAATAAGAGAAAGAAACTGAGAGAGTAAATGCTCATATTCCATTTATTTTTCTCCAGCTGTGCTGTGAGCAACTTGAAGAAAGTTTCCCTTGAACTTGGTGGAAAATCCCCACTTATAATATTCAATGACTGTGAACTTGAAAAGGCTGTGCGAATGGTAAGAGCACGTCAAGTCCAGTGAAATAGGTGCCTATTTCTGAAACACATTTCAGCTTCTTGTTTATCAGGAGCCTTAAAATGAGGTCTGGTTTTATCTGACAATAAACAGAACCCATTCTCTTTATGCTTAGATTTGGGATTGCTCAGGGCACTTAATTTAAAAAATTATGTCATTATAATCAAAGGTCTTTTTAAAACTTGGAGGCCAGCTTTTTACAAACAGATGAAGAGATTTATAAACATTCATGATTTATATAAACTGATGTAGAGATTCTAAAAGCAAAATTTGGTATACAAATATTACATTTAAAGGTATAGAGTAGTCTACATTTTCTTATAACACAAAATCTTTTTATCGGTATGTCATCCTTGATAGGTACAACTCTTGTAAAGTACTCATGGATAGAAAAGGGGAATGGAGAAATAAAATTTCTAAAAATATCAAGAAATGACAAACAAATAACAAATAACAACAGTATTTTGTCTTTTGCTGCCAAAGGGCATGGGGGCAGTATTTTTCAACAAAGGAGAAAACTGTATTGCAGCTGGTCGGCTGTTTGTGGAAGAATCCATCCATGATGAATTTGTGACAAGAGTGGTAAGCATCTTCAGATCTGCTATGTGAGTGGGATAGAAATTGTCTTTATTTTCAAAGTACTTCTGGGATTATTAGTGGTGATAGTATATTTTTTAAAAGCAACACAATCCTTATTTTTTAGAAGTACTTCCTGACATATTTACAGATTAGATTATGATATCTGGACTTTGCTCCAAAATAATGCAGACGGGGAGGAAGTAAGTCAGGGAATATATTGATCATGGGTTGGCAGTTGTTGAAGCTGACTGATGGGTATGTGGAGTTTCATTATGTTATTTGCCCACTTTTATATGTAATTTTATAATTTTTCATAGTAAAAAGCTATAGGTCTATGTTAAAAAACCTGATAAAGTATACTGAAGAGCTATTATTACCTTTATCTTGCTCTGTATGTATAGTATATTAGATCCTTGATATTTATGGAATATATACTCCTAGGTTATTATAAATCCCTAAATTGCCTATGAGAGACCACTAGATTCTTACAAATCCCAAATTCACAGTAAAATGACAGCATACATATTTCCTCCACTAAGATAGATACATATGTACATACCCCCTGATGTTGGACATGATTCCATAAATATGAGACTAGAAGCATTTATAGAACTATTAAGATGAATTCTGTGGTAAAAATGAACTCTGAACATACTACAGTGTATCATCATGGTCGTAGTAATCACAAACTTGTTTCTAGTTGAAAAACCACACCCAGCTTTTCTTTTCCTTCAGAGCCAATTCCCCAGTTCCACCCCCAAGAAGCAAAGGCATCTTTCCTCATGAGAGTAGGAAACAAGGAAGCCGTACAGAAGGGCAGACGGCGGGCAGTGTCTGGCTCATGAGCAGCCCGGAAATTCACTTTTGTGCCTTAGTAAAATACAGGGCACAGCATGACACATCATGGGCTTTCCCAACTACAACTTGTTGAAATTTCAAATGCTAAGACCATGAAAACGAAGATCATGACATCTTGTCCCATCACTTCATGGGAAATAGGTGGGGAAACAGTGGAAACAGTGTCAGACTTTATTTTGGGGGGGCTTCAAAATCACTGCAGATGGTGACTGCAGCCATGAAATTAGAAGATGCTTACTCTTTGGAAGAAAACTTATGACCAACCTAGACAGCATATTGAAAGGCAGAGACATTACTTTGCCAACAAAGGTCTGTCTAGTCAAGGCTATGGTTTTTCCAGTTGTCATGTATGGATGTGAGAGTTGGACTGTGAAGAAAGCTAAGCACCGAAGAAATGATGCTTTTGAACTGTGGTGTTGGAGAAGACTCTTGAGAGTCTCTTAGACTGCAAGGAGNCATTACTTTGCCAACAAAGGTCTGTCTAGTCAAGGCTATGGTTTTTCCAGTTGTCATGTATGGATGTGAGAGTTGGACTGTGAAGAAAGCTAAGCACCGAAGAAATGATGCTTTTGAACTGTGGTGTTGGAGAAGACTCTTGAGAGTCCCTTGGACTGCAAGGAGATCCAACCAGTCCATCCTAAAGGAGATCAGTCCTGGGTGTTCATTGGAAGGACTGATGTTGAAGCTGAAACTCCAATACTTTGGCCACCTGATGCAATGAGCTGACTCGTTGGAAAAGAGCCTGATGCTGGGAAAGACTGAGGGCAGGAGGAAAAGGGGATGACAGGGATGAGATGGTTGGATGACATCACCAACTCGATGGACATGTGTTTGGGTTGACTCCGGGAGTTGGTGATGGGCAGGGTGGCCTGGTGTGTTGTGGTTCATGAGGTCACAAAGAGCCCAACACGACTGAGCAATTGAACTGAACCCCAGGTATTAATAATTGTGGGGGGCCAATCCGTCTATTTCCTTTTAGATACGGGAGCAACTTACTCTGTGCTTACTGAAGCCCCTGGCCCACTTTCTTCCTGATCCGCTTCCACAGTGGGACTGTCTGGACAAGCCAAAAGGTATTACTTCAGTTGTTCTTTAAGCTGTAACCGGGACTCTGTACTCGGGGAAGGCAATGGCACCCCACCCCATTACTCTTGCCTGGAAAATCCAATGGACGGAGTAGCCTGGTGGGCTGCAGTCCATGGGGTCTCTAACAGTCGGACAGACTGAGCGACTTCACTTTCACTTTTCTCTTTCATGCATTGGAGAAGGAAGTGACAACCCACTCCAGTATTCTTACCTGGAGAATCCCAGGGATAGGGGAGCCTGGTGGGCTGCCGTCTATGGGGTCACACAGAGTCCGACACGACTGAAGTGACTTAGCAGCAGCAGCAGGGACTCTGTACTATTTTGACACGAGTTTCTGATACTGCCAGAGTCTCCCCCACCCCTTTTGGGGCGGGATATACTGAACAAGGTCTATACCTCTGTTTTCATGAATATGGAGCCCTCGCTTTCTCTCCCTTTAATTGAAAAAAATGTAAATCCTAGAGTGTGGGCTGATGAAAAATCTGTGGGTCAAGCACAAAGTGCTATTCCTGTGGTTTTCAAGCTCAAAGACCCGTACTTATTTCCACATTAAGAAGCAGTATCGGGTGGGAGGTGGGAGGAGGGTTCATGTTTGGGAGTTCATGTAAAAAAATAAATAAATACAAAAAAAAAAAGAAAAAAAAAAAAAAGAAGAAGCAGTATCCACTGAAACCTGAGGTTAAGGAAGGGTTAAAAAGCATCATTGAGAATTTAAAGGAGCAGGGACTATTAATTCCCTGTAACAATCCATGTTACACTCCTATTTTGGGTATAAAGAAATCAATTGGCAACAGGAGAACCTACTAAGCATTTCAGAGAAATTGAGAGACTTTAAACTGCTATATATTGTCCTAAAGAAGTAGCTGTTGTAAAGTAGCCGCAGGTAATCAGCTGGCTGACTGTCAAGCCAGAAAAGCGGCACTTTATGAAACCCCTTCACTGCAGACGCCTTTGATCTGGACAGGTCCTGTGGAACAGGAAAAACCACAATATACTGAGGAAGAATTAAAAAGATATGAAAAAAGAGGAGTGAAGGTTACTGATACAGGATGGTTACAGTCCGCAGATGGACGATTACTAATTCTTGAAAATGCTCAATGGAAAAATTTTCCTAAAGTCTTGGAATTAACTAATTATGTAACTCAGCTCTCAGCTTTTCAACAGGCATTAATGGAACTCCGGGAGGTGACTCCTAACCCAGCCTCTGAGTCAAGCAAGCCTCTATTTGAGCCAGGAACTGAGGTCCTGATAAAAACATTGGGATCTGGGGGCCAATCCCTCAAGCCACTAAAGTCTTGGAATTAACTAATTATGTAACTCAGCTCTCAGCTTTTCAACAGGCATTAATGGAACTCCGGGAGGTGACTCCTAACCCAGCCTCTGAGTCAAGCAAGCCTCTATTTGAGCCAGGAACTGAGGTCCTGATAAAAACATTGGGATCTGGGGGCCAATCCCTCAAGCCCCTCTGGGAAGGCCCTTACCAGGTTATCCTTTCTTCTCTCACATCTGTCAAAGTGCCAGGAATTGATTCATGGGTGCATCACACTTGAGTTAAGAGGTGGCACCCTGACCAGAACTAAATGATGTCATTTTATGCCTTTACTTTCTATGCTCTGACTTTGCACTTTTCAGATGGGCCTGATAATCTATGTGAGCCTACTTCTGCTGAATCCAAAGGTCCTGAGTCTGGCATTTGACCCTCAAGACAACACCTTCCTGTCCTGGGATCATTCCTACACCACATTCCACATCTATCTAATTACTGGGTATGTGGAGCACTCGCTTCCTCATCAATTGAAGACTTCCCTGGTGGGTTTCTCCACTTCAAGGAAAGGACTCTCTTCAACTCTGTGAGGACATCTAACAACCCTAAGACGGGATGATGTAACTATGGGTATAATGTAACTTTTAATTTTGATTAGGTTTTAACTTGGCTTAATGACATCTGTAACTGTAAAACAGGGTTTGTTTCTAACTGTCTGAAAGCTTTTAAGTTACAAATGGTTGTCCAAGCTCCTACGAGTGCCACAGCCTCCTCCAACTATTACTTGGGGCCCCTGAATCAGAGACCCTCAATATGAGGTTTAGGAGAATATGTTGCCTAAACAATTTAGGGACCACACCCCTCATCAGCAGGAAGTAGTTATGGAACAAAAAAGATGCCTGTTTCCCTTGGCAACATAATTCTCCTAAAAGAAAAGGGGGGAATGAGAGAGTCAATTCCTAGGCAGGTTGGTAAGAAGTCTCCCAAGGAGAGAGGGGTCTGGAATTCTCAAGGAGGAGGAAAGGACAAACTTTTTTTCCTCTACATTCCTTAGGATTATATAACAATAATGTATCCTGCTTGAGGACAGTTTCTGGAAAATACCTTCTGGCTAATCCTATTATCTTAAAATATAAATTATGGGAGTGGGTCTAGTAAGGTCTTTACAACCTCCAGACATTCTTTTGATTTGTTGTAATAACTAATTAAAAGGTATATAACTCCATTGCTAACACTAGCAAGGGGGTACTCTTTCTGCCCCCTTCTGATCTCTATGTCAGAAGTTTTCCCTATCCCTTTTATATTTTAATAAAACCCTAGTACACAAAAGCGCTGAGTGATCAAGCCTCGTCTCTGGTCTCAGATTGAATTCTTCTCCTCCAGAGGCCAAGAATCCCAGCATCTTTTGTGGTTCAGCAACAACATTTGGGGCCAGTGCAAGAGACATAAGAGACACAGGTTCGATTTCTGGGCTGGAAAGATCCCCTGGAGAAGGGCATGACAACCCACTCCAGTATCCATGCCTGGAGAATTCCACAGACAGGGAAGCCTGGTGGGCTACAGTCCATGGGGTCGCAAAGAGTTGGACACAACTGAAGCAACTTAGCACGGGGAGGAAGTAAGACTGGGGACAGATAGGATGCAAATAATATTAAGAACAATGACCACTTAATATGTACCTGGCACATATTAAGTACATTCTGTGTATTATTTCACTTAAACCTCATAGTACCTCTATGCAGTTATGATCATCATTACCACCAGCATCTTACAGAAGAGAAAACTGAAGCTCTGACACCTAGAATGGCTTTAAGCTGAGATTTGAAATAGGCAGTCTGACACCAGAGATAGAATGTGCAACTGCTGCATTATACTGCTGCCTACAAGGAAAGCAGGAAAGGGGAGAAAGAAACAAAAGACAAAGGAGCAATACATTCGACGTATATAGATTGAGGCAGCATAGTGTCCTGATTAGATCTGAATTTAAGATCAAAGTTTTATCTAAGATCAGAGGTTCTACCTCTGCTTCTAGTTCCTGAACATTTCTGAACCTCAGTTTCCTCATCAGTAAAATGGGAATAAAACTATTTCTTAGGGGCTTCCCTGGTGGCTCAGTGGTAGAGAATCCACCTTCCAATGAAGGAGATGTGGGTTCAACCTGTGGCTGGGGAACTAAGATCACACATGACACGGAGCAACTAAGCCCATGCACCTCAATTTTTGAGCTTGCGCTTCAGGGCCCACGAGCCAGAACTACTGAGCCCACATGCTGCACCTACTGAAGCCTGCATGCCCTAGAGCCTGTGCTCTGCAACAAGAGAAGCCACCGCAATGAGAGGCCCTCACACCACAACTAGAAAGTAGCCCCTGCGTGCTGTAACTAGGGAAAAGTCTGCACGCAATGACAAAGATCTAGCTCAGTCAAATAAATTAATAAATAAAATTATTTTTTTAAAGAAAAACTATTTCTTAGAGGAGAATTCCCTGGTGGTCCAGAGGTTAAGACTCCATAAAAAGGAGCAATTGATGGAATTAACTGCGTTCCCTGCTGGATTTGCCAGCAGTACAGCTCTCGCTGCCCCTTATCAGGGAAAATACATGAGGAAGGGAAAAAACATTTACAAGCTGTCAGGGAAATGAAAAAGTGGGTAGACCAACAATTTCACACATCCTATTCCCTTTCCTAGCTGTGTGTTGGGGCAGGGGGAGGCAGAAGTGAGCATCAGCAGTATTAGCTTCAGCATCTCCTTCCTCAAGGAACAGATCTCAAAAGGCTGCCCTCAGCCTCTGGTCACTTATAGCCTGGGTCAGAATTCCCATTCTTCTTAAAGAGTTTTGTTTTCCCATGTCCTTTTCACATCAGTTCAGTTCAGTTCAGTTGCTCAGTCGTGTCCGACTCTTTGCAACCCCATGAATCACAGCACACCAGGCCTCCCTGTTCATCACCAACTCCTGGAGTTCACTCAAACTCATGTGCATCAAGTTGGTGATGCCATCCAGCCATCTCACCCTCTGTCGTCCCCTTCTCCTCTTGCCCTCAATCCTTCCCAGCATCAGGATCTTTTACAATGAGTCAGGTCTTAGCATCAGGTGGCCAAAGTACTGGAGTTTCAGCTTCAACATTAGTCCTCCCAATGAACACCCAGGACTGATCTCCTTTAGGATGGACTGGTTGGATCTCCTTGCAGTCAAAGGGACTCTCAAGAGTTTTCTCCAACACCACAGTTCAAAAGCATCAATTTTTCAGCACTCAGCTTTCTTCACAGTCCAACTCTCACATCCATACATGACCACTGGAAAAACCATAGCCTTGACTAGATGGACCTTTGTTGGCAAAGTAATGTCTCTGCTTTTCAATATGCTATCTAGGTTGGTCATAACTTTCCTTCCAAGGAGTAAGCATCTTTTAATTTTATGGCTGCAATCACCATCTGCAGTGATTTTGAAGCCCCCCAAAATAAAGTCTGCCACTGTTTTCACTGTTTCCCCATCTATTTGCCATGAAGTGATGGGACCAGATGCCATGATCTTTGTTTTCTGAATGTTGAGTTTTAAGCCAACTTTTTCACTCTCCTCTTTCACTTTCATCAAGAGGCTCTTTAGTTCTTCTTCACTCTCTGCCATAAGGGTGGTGTCATCTGCATATGTGAGGTTATTGATATTTCTCCCAGCAACTTGATTCCAGCTTGTGCTTCCTCCAGCCCAGCGTTTCTCATGATGTACTCTGCATATAAGTTAAATAAGCAGGGTGACAATATACAGCCTTGATGTACTCCGTTTCCTATTTGGAACCAGTCTGTTGTTCCATGTCCAGTTCTAACTGTTGCTTCCTGACCTGCATATAGGTTTCTCAAAAGGCAGGTCAGGTGGTCTGGTATTCCTATCTCTTTCAGAATTTTCCACAGTTTATTGTGATCCACACAGTCAAAGGCTTTGGCATAGTCAATAAAGCAGAAATAGATGTTTTTTCTGGAACTCTCTTGCTTTTTTGATGATCCAGCGGATGTTGGCAATTTGATCTCTGGTTCTTCTGCCTTTCCTAAAACCAGCTTGAACATCTGAAAGTTCATGGTTCACGTATTGCTGAAACCTGGCTTGGAGAAATTTGAGCCTTACTTTACTAGTGTGTGAGATGAGTGCAATTGTGCGGTAGTTTGAGCATTCTTTGGCATTGCCTTTCTTTAGGGTTGCTTAATTTTTCACATTTTCCCTGTAAGGTGTTGGGAAAGGAGGATGTAATCTCAGATGTATTGAGTATCTTCTGTGTGCCAGACAGAATGCTGGGAACGTTCCACCAGTGATTTCATTTCATCTTCACAATACCACTGTGAAGGGATACAGTTAACTTCACTTTAAAAGTAACATCCTGAATCCAGAGAGGACTGCTTCTCTTTTATGTACACTTTCCTCCCATTCCATACATCCAGCACAATGCTGCCCTAAGGTTGTGTCCTGCTGAGGATTTTCTGTAAAACGAATATATTCTGAAATGTCACCATCCTTCACATGCCAATCTTTGCATAATCCCAAAGCCCATACATTGAGAGTAAATTGCCCCCGGTGGATCCGAGATTAAATGATGACTCTCTTCCTTATTAGCTATATGATTTTGTGCTAATCACTTAACTTCACTTCTAAAATAGGGAGAGTGGTATCTTCTACTTCACAAGGTTGTGAATATTAAATAATTTTCATGAAAGGGCTCTGTCAATTGGGATACTTCATGGAAACATTACTAAAAGAGAACTATCAGTCAGCTTAATCTCAAAAGAACCCCAGAAGGACAATGTAATGCTGACATTCGAACAGGTAAGACTCCAGATCTGCAACTGGAGTTGGTGACTTTGGGAATGTTAGGAGACAAAGAATTTGTAGAAATTCCCTGAAGTGATTGTTAAAGAAATGGCCTTTGATCATTATCAATGTGTGATTTATATAATCATAGAGACATCTAACTCCTTCACATCACATACTTCTCAAAGCCATTTTATCAACTTTATTTCATATGACATTCACCAAAACCCCCAAGAATGTGTGTACCAATTAAAATTGTTCCACCTGCTTTATCACTATTTTACTCTTTCTAGAAGTGGCCCATCTGAATTTGCAAAATCTTCCCCATCTTCCCTTCAAGGCCTATCCATCACAAAGGCGTCTTTGGTCCAGAACTCCCTCTAAACCCCCAGAACAATAGTCTCTCTGCCTTCTGAATCCACACAGCACTGTACACCTTAAACTGCCTCATATTCTAGCCATTTGTATTCTTGTCTTAACCTCTGCCCCACCTCCCCCACCTTCTCACTAAATCCAAAAACTCTTTGAAGGGAAGAATGAAGAAGAAAAGAAGGATTTCTTTGTTGTTTTATAGCAGTCCCATTTTTTAAAGCTTTTATTATGGACATTTCACGTTTGTGTGTTTACTGAGAGAATAGAGGAAATATATAATGAGCACCCATGTACTCATCACCCAGCTTCAATAATTAGTAACATGAACAATATTATCTCATCTAAACTTCCATTCCTTCTACCTTCTCACTCTAGATTACTTTGAAACAAATCACAGATAGCTTGTCATTTCACCCATATATACCCCAATACAGCCACTAACTTTCACATTTCTGTGTCCTGTACAGTCGGAAGATTATTTGCATCTGTGTTCCCCACTACTCGGTGCACATCAGAAGACGATTTCTGAGCACATACTATGTGCCAGACCTTGAGCTCTGCTGTGGAGGTTCTGTCTGAGCTAGAGAGGCACACCATGACCAAGCCTCAGTGTCCCACACCAAGAATTGCTGCCGTTTTTGAGAGTGAGCACTGAGAACCCAGGAGCAGGACCTTTAATTGCACTAACTCAATTGAACTGCAGGACTTCCCTGTAGCTCAAGTGGTAAAGATTCTGCCTGCGATGCAGGAGACCAGGGTTCAATCCTCTGGAGAAAGGAATGGCAATCCACTCCAGTATTCTTGCCTCGAGAATTCCATGGACAGAGAAGCCTGGAGGGATACACTTCATGGGGTCTCAAAGAGTCGGACACGACTGAGTGACTAACACATACAATTAAACTGAAAGGGTTTTCCCTTCCAGAGACTGAATTCCAACTCGCCTGGAGACACAGGTTCTCCAGCAGGAGGCGCTGCAAAGGAGTGGCGGGAATGAGGTGGCTCTCAGTTCGGTTTTCTCCTGCTGCAGCCAGAGCCGGAGAAGACAATCAGAGCACCCGCGCGGGTGCGAACTGTAGACAACGCAGTTTAGTCGGCGAGCAGGACGCTGAGCGCCAGGCCCTGAGAGGGGCCCCAGAGTTCAGGTGCCAGGCAGGGGCGCGAGGCGTAGGGCAGGCCGGGCACCAGCTCCCCAAGCCTCCTCAGCGCTACCTGTTCCCCTGGGTGCCTCCAATTCCCGCCGCAACTACCGCTCTTCCTGATAGACTCTAAGGAGGGCACGGGACAGAGCAAGGAAACACCTGTTTCCAACAAGAAAAGAGGTGGAGGGAAACCCCCACCAGACTTCCAGTGGCCTCTCATCAAGCTTGTTCTCGAGAGCCTTGTAAAAGCGCGCCCAGAAAGCCAGAGGAGATCGTTTTTCAAAAAGATCGCTATTTCTTACTCCCCCTCCTTTTCCTAAGCTGTAACGTCCCTTTTTTAAAAATGCCTCTTTCTTCTGTGGGGCTTCCCGCTCCTCCCAGACCCCTTAAGGCCCCCCGCCTGGGTGGCTGCAGGAACAGCGAAACCCCCCAGATCCCACATTTTGCAACTGCATGTGTTTCCAGATTCTTCACTTCCTCAGCCCCCTGCCGACATACAGGTGGGGAGTGGGACTGGGGGTCAACAGAACAAAGAAACCAGGGACCCAGGCCAGGTGCCCCTCTGCAGCCTCCGACCAGCCCGGGAACAAGCGAGGACTCACGAACGAGTGAACCCCCCACCCCAGGTCTCACACCATTTTCGAAAGGCAAGCAGCCGGAGGCCGCGCGGGAGGTGGGTGCTGCCCCCGCGCAACAGACAGACTTCCACGCAACAGGCCCGAGTGGCAATGGACGCCAACAGCCTCCACGCACTGGGCTCCAGTTATTTCATCAGCAGTTTCAGAAAAACCTGCCAAAAGCAGTTATGCCTCACTGCAATGTGTAGCTTTTTCCTGCCATTTTTTCATAATAAAAGAGGGAGTGAAGCTCGCTCGCTCTCTCCCCCTCCACCCCCCTCTCCCAAAAAGAGCCAAAAGGATACGAGGAGGGGAAAAACACACACACACACACACACCAATCTCCGAGGGGATGCCATTGAGGTGTGGCTTGTATTTAAATATCCAATATGTCAATGTAAGGGGAGTGGGTATGTATATAAAGTCCCGTTTGCATCTGATAGCTCGACGAAGCCAGCTATGAGAGGCCTGGGGAGATGGATGCGGAGGGGAAGCGGCACTTTGACTGAGCGCAAGGTCAGGAGCGCGCTGCCCCACGCTCCCCGCGGCTGAGAAGTTCCTTGGACGCGAACAGACGTCGACTGCAGCTCCGTAGAGTTCGGAGCGAGCGAGCGAGCGAGCGCCGCCGAGTCGCCCGCGCCCGCGGCGGGGAGAGGCAGTTCGCGCCCCGCGGCCCGGCTCGGCCCCGAGCGCCCCGCCATGGCGGAGGTCGGGGGGGTCTTCGCCTCCTTGGACTGGGATCTGCACGGCTTCTCCTCGTCTCTGGGAAACGTGCCTCTAGCTGATTCCCCGGGTTTCCTGAACGAGCGTCTGGGCCAGATTGAGGGCAAGCTGCAGCGCGGCTCGCCCACCGACTTCGCCCACCTGAAGGGGATCCTGCGACGCCGCCAGCTGTACTGCCGCACCGGCTTCCACTTGGAGATCTTCCCCAACGGCACGGTGCACGGCACCCGCCACGACCACAGCCGCTTCGGTGAGGACGCGGCGGGGAGGGAAGGGAGGCGAGCGGACGGCGCCCTGGGGAGCCGACGGCTCGAGGCTGCGGCTTGGGGCCGGAGGACCAGCCGCTCCCGCCCCGCCTGGCGCTGTCTGGGCTCGTCGAGGCGGGAGGCCGCTGAAGACGCGGGCAGGCGGGACGTGAGGGTGCGGACTTGAGCCGGGCTGCGGCGTCGGGGCGCCTGGCACCCTCGGATGCTCTCAGGAGGAGGCGGGGGCACCTTGAGGTGCGTCCTCTCCTTTCTCCACCCCACCCTACCTCCTCCGGGAGCTAGAGGGATTGTTCTGGGACCTGGACGCTGCGCTTCCCCTTGCAAGGAAAGCAGGTGGAGCTGGGTGGGCGGGGGGGTGGGTAGGAGTAGGAGCATCCACCGAGGAGATCGGGGAACGTGGCTACAGCGTGAGGCTGAGCCTTGACGGCAGAAAGGTTGTCGCGGCAGATTACCTGAAGCAGGAGCCTTCGTCGGCCGTGGACCCTGTGTGCGGACGGCCCGCGCCNGCTGGGTGGGCGGGGGGGTGGGTAGGAGTAGGAGCATCCACCGAGGAGATCGGGGAACGTGGCTACAGCGTGAGGCTGAGCCTTGACGGCAGAAAGGTTGTCGCGGCAGATTACCTGAAGCAGGAGCCTTCGTCGGCCGTGGACCCTGTGTGCGGACGGCCCGCGCCCAAGTGGCTTTTGGCCTATGGGGACGCGGCAGCCTTGGCACCTGCCTGTCTCTGTGTTGCTCTGCCTGGGTTAGGGGCCAACCCAGACAGCACGGCGGGAGCTGGGTATTAGAGAAACTAGGAAAGCCTCCCGGTGGCCAGTGTGTAAGGGCATAAGCCCTGGGGCACATTTTGCCCGGGAGCTACCTCTGGACTCCTTGCCTCAGTAAGGAAACAATCCTGGGCCCACTCCCAGCCCCCCAAACAGGTGTCTCCTGGGCCCAGGGCAGAAAACACCCCACCTCTATCAAGGATTTTCTCTGCCTGTTCAAAGGGCACAGCTGCCTGTCTCACATGCAGAACACAATTAATATAAACCTTGATCTGGGACAGAGATCATTGTGTTACCAAGCAAATGTGTTCACTCCTCAAAAATTTGGCCGTTTTTATTTTCAATTTCCTGTCCTCTACTAAACTATTCAGGTGCTGTGACAGCTACCCTTCCTTGGGTCCCAGCATCCCCCAATGTCCTCACTTCCTCCCCAAGGACCCTATAGGCCAAAGATACCTTCTGTCCCTAAGCCAGTGAGAAGTTTTGCCTACTGGCAGGTCTGACACCCTTTCTTTCCACCCCCAATCCTCCTCCACTCCCCCCAAACTGCCTCATCCTCCTGTTCCCCATGTCTTGCTAGAGCTGCCTCCAAGTGCACCATGGTAAGAAGTTGGGGTGGATGAGGGTGGTGGGGCGACAGAGGCCTATAGCTGGGCAAGGCTAAGTCTAGCAGACATCTTGGGCCAGGGCTGGTCTTCCTTGTGGAGCAAGCAGGAACCCTAATGAGGTCTATGTCATCTTGGAAAAATGTACTTGAGAGCTGGAGTACAGTAGGTTGTGTGTGGGGTGGGAGTAATGGAAGGGTACAGGTGTCTGTATAAACTTGCAGCAGGTCCTCAAAAGGGTGATAAGGTGGGGTGGGGTGAGGGGAGAGGGAGGGTTAACTTGGCTCCTTTCCCTTCCATTGCCAGTGACTTTGTAGTCCCATTTTGTTCCTCTTCAGAAGGAATGGGACTCCCACCCTGGCCTCAGAGCCCCCCAAAGCTCCCAGAAATGGCCTAAAGATATTGGGGTAGCTCATTCCTGAGCTATAGAAAAAAAGTCCTGAAATGATGGAGAAATGTGAGGCTGAGGGGGGGAGTCAGGGGTGGAGAAACTATGACCTTGACTCCCAGCAGCTACAAGTGTTTGTCTGACTCTGCCTAAGCTGAGCCCAATCACCTACAAGGTCAACGTAAATCAGTAATAGGCTCTTGGGATAAGTGGTCTTTAATTACCTCCCTAAGGACACATCTTGATTTCTTTTCTCTCTCAAACTGCTAAGGGTGTTAAGTTTAAGGAGAAACCAAAGGAAATAAACCTGGCAGGAGGAAGGGGTGTTTTCACTGCTGATTAACTGACTGCTTCATTTTTGGGTTTTGCCTAAAACACACTCACTTACTCACAGAGACCACCTCTGCATCACCTTTTCCCTTCCCTCCTTCCCTGGCTTCCTGGCAGATCTGTGTATATCCTGTACAGGAAATGATACGTGGTCAAAGCTGTCTCTTTGTAACATCCCTTACCAACTTTCAAGCACACATGTACTCTTCCTCAGTTTAGCTTTTGGCAAAGAAAGAGGTGGTGTTTGAGTTTGCTGACTCTTTCCTTGCTCCACATTTGAGTTAATCAGCCAGGGTATTCAATAAATCGAAACTTTAACATTCCATAAGTGCTTTAGCAGTCAACATTCCAGCAGGGTAAAATAGGCCAGACCTAAGATATAAAATATTATAGATTTCTGCTTGGGGGGAAGAGGTAGTCTCCAAAGGCCATGTAAAGTAAATAGCTATTTGTTGTAATTGGAGAGCAGGGCCCCCAAGGATTACCCTGGAATCCATGCATTCAGAGAGAGTCAGGCTGAGCCCAAGAGCAGCCTTGACTCCAAATAATAACCTGTTGGCACAGCCTATGCTCCCCCTCCCCACCCATCCCCCATTCTGCAATCAGTAGCCAGGAGTATTTCAATCTCTGCCTGGCTAGTGGCGTTTACATGAGGTTCACAAGGATACTGACATTCCTGAGGGGCACCTGTGGGCTGGCAGAATAGAGCTTGGGAGCCAGACTGGAGGAGAGGCCTCTTGCCAGGTGGGATGGAACAGGCTTATGCATCTGCTTTGGTTTTTGAGCTATCTGGTTCTTATTTGGCCAGGTACCAAAACAGCACTGCCTTGGCCCTGAAGGGCTGAAAGGATGGCTGAGGGCATTCAGGCGAGTTATGGAACTAGATTAAATGACATATTAGCCAGTCATCTAGCTAGGTTCCGAAGCAGTGGGACCCAGAACAGATTCATTTTGAATGAAGCCATGGGAGAAAAAGTATAAGAAGAATCTGGAAATTATCAAACACAGGCCAGAGCCTGAGGTGGGCAGATCAAGATGAAGCAGAGTAGAGGGAGGTCCTGGGCTTTGAAGGGGGTGAAAGTACTGAGGACAAACTTTGTCTACTTAATACTTTGCTTCAACATCTTGCTGTTAACACCCCTCTCCAGCTGTAGTTGGGAAAATGTGAAAGTGGCTTATTTTCTCTCTCTTTTCATGCTGGCTGGAATTCAAGAGAAGGTTTAGGAATATCTGTTCCATCATCATGTGCCACTGGGTTCCCACAGTTTGAATCCAGCAAATAGGAAAATTGGCAAAGGGAAATGATGCCCAAAGACAGCTGGCCAGGGATGATTCCAACTGTTAGAGACCCCTGGTTACTGGACACAACCCAAGTGACTTCCTGTATGATCTGTCCTTTGGCACTAGGGTTAACAGAGTTGGAGAAAAACCGTGGTGACTCAAAGGCCACACCTCTTGGGTTTCATGATTTGTTCTCACACCAGGTCTTGGATGGTGAGATCACAAGCTGCCCTCTGCTACTTAATGAGCTCAGGGTGGTCAGAGACATGAGATACTTAGAGAATGAGGGAACCAAGACTCAAAGCTCAGAAGTAAACTGCCTAAGCAAAGCAAAGAACTGAAGGCTCCAGCAGGTTGG
Organism: Oreotragus oreotragus; assembly: GCA_006410675.1. NCBI lineage: Eukaryota > Metazoa > Chordata > Mammalia > Artiodactyla > Bovidae > Oreotragus > Oreotragus oreotragus. The sequence goes on from SJYX01001544.1 coordinate 226,920, forward strand.
TATCCCTCAATATTTACCACTCAGAACTGAATCATGACCTGACTTCTCATTTCCTGGCCATACTGGCCACTCTCCTTTGAACACCCTCCTGGTTTTCTGTGGCCCTTTTTAAACACAGTAGAATTCAAAACTGTAATCTTATTGTGATCTGAGGCAGAGTAGAATGGGGCAACCCCTGCCCTTATGCCAGTTGCTAGATCTCAATCAATACAGTCTTAAATCATATTAATTTTTATTTCCTTTTTTCTATTAGCTTTTTAGTAATTTTTTATTTTTACATAACTAACTTCACAGTTTTTTAAAATCTCGTGACTCAGCCATACTGAGCTTACCTTGTTCAATCAGATTCTATAAGCTGTTATTGTGTATGTTTTGCTAAGCCACATCTCCCTATCCCAAAGATGGGGAGATATATTTAATAAAAATGCACAGGAACACAAAAGAATAGTCCAACAGTCCAAAGTTTTCAAGAAAATATACATAGTTGCCTGGAAGGGGGAGGAGTATAAAAATAAAAAGAAAGAAATAGATAAATTCATGATTAATACTTGAGGCTCACCCTCCCCCAACACAATTCCAAACACAAAACATCCAGAGAGATGATATGGGGTGGGAGGTGGGAGGGGGGTTCAGGATTGGGAACTCATGTACACCCGTGGCTGATACATGTCAATGTATGGCAAAACTAATACAGTATTGNAGAGATGATATGGGGTGGGAGGTGGGAGGGGGGTTCAGGATTGGGAACTCATGTACACCCGTGGCTGATACATGTCAATGTATGGCAAAACTAATACAGTATTGTAAAGCAAAATAAAGTAAAAATTAAAATTAAAAAAAAAATCTACAGTAGAGATTTGCCATGAAAAAAAAAAGTCTTGGTTAACTGGTTTCTGGACCAAAGTGCAGGACTTTACATTTATTCTAATCAAAGCTTATTTTGTTGGAGTCAGCCCATTTTTCCATTCTCTTAAAATCTCTGGATTTTTATTGTTACCCTCTCAGCTGTATGTCTTCTGGAACTAGGGTAAACAGTCCCCATGTCCTCTTATAAGTCGTTTATTAAAATGTTAAACAGGGCAGAACCAAAATCAGAACCCTGTTCAGTGTAACTAAAGGTCTTGGCCCACTAAATCAGTATCTGCTTAACCCCTACTTGGCACCGGGTAATTTTCCCTTCCCCTCCTACCATCTTGTGTCAATCTCCTTTTCCAAAACTCTTTTGTGTGTATGTGCTATGAGTTAGTAACCACCAGACTGAGAATAAAACTTGGAGGATATCAATGCTAGAGGCCAAAGGCTATGCTTTGAGTGTTCTGTACAGTAGCAGCAGAAGAGAGTTACATTCTTTGAAAAGGTCTGTGTGTGCCCTAAAAGCTTCCATACCTGAATACCCACCCACTAGCCCGAGTCACTGGGGCTCTTCAGAAGACTTCCCACTGGACTCTTGAACCTGATATCAAAATTGACCACTTAATTTTTTTTGAGTGATCTTTAAGGAATCAGTTCTATTCCCTGTGTAGATTATATAGAATATCACTACCCTTAAGAATTACATTTTTTTATAAGACAGCCAGATATGAGCTCATTTCATACCTTTGGATGCCTCTGGAGTCAGTTATATCAAGTTTTAATCTATACAGTGAAAAATATGGTTAGAGAATGTAAAAAAGAAATCTAGTTGACCATTGCATCTGCATCCATATAATAGATGTGTTATGTTAGAAATAAATTGTTTTCAGTATCCCCAGGATTTCAGTTATGGTTCCTTTTTCCCATTTAGTACTCAATGTCTTTTTTCTGCCTTGCTGCTGCTGGGTAAATGAAAACGTTTTCAAATCCCCACCTCTAACTTTGTCAACTAGAGGAACATTTCTGAATATCTTCTTCTTCCCCTTAAAGTTGCAACATCTCAAATCAGTATCAAGTCTAATACTATCTGCCAACTCTTTGCCGTAGATAGAGTTAAAATCCACAAGAGAGAAGGGGAGAATGACAGGCTTGTCGGCCTGCGGCTGCACTGGCTAAAAGTACTTTTGAGGAGAAAGCTCTCACCAAGCCAAGTTTTGCTTTCTACCATAGGACAGAGGAACAAACTTAGTGAGTGGCCTGTGTGGCCTTTGTTAGAGTCAGCTACAGGCAGTTGACAGCCTCATGTGGCTTTAAGGACATGGGAGCCAAGAGGGTACAAAACAAGTTCAGCCTAGAGGACAGCAATGTAATGCTGTGAGCTCTGGGGAATCAGAAAGTGACTTTGGGAAGATACAGAAACTTGGCCACATTGTTTCATTTTGAAAGCTGCCCTCCTATTTCTTGAAATGGTGGCCTTTAACAGTACCTTGAAATTATGAAGCTTTTGTAGCCAAAGCCTTTTCACAGTCTCTTCCTTATTTTATGCCTAAGAGTGTTGAGTAGAGGCAGAGACTGTCCCCCATTTTACATATGGACTGACTGAGGCCCAGAGAGACTCAGTTTCTTCCCTAAGGTTGCATTCTTGCTGCAAAAGATGGCTTCATCAGGTAATTCACCAAAGGCACATAGTGCTGGCCTTCAGTTGGGAATAAAGGACCAGCTCATGTCACCTTGATAGCTTTCTGTTAGCTTGATATCAGTGATGGAAATTGCATTCACTGTTTTGCTCTAGGAATTCTGGAGTTTATCAGCCTGGCTGTAGGGCTGATCAGCATCCGGGGAGTGGACTCTGGCCTGTATTTAGGAATGAACGAGCGAGGAGAACTCTATGGGTCGGTAAGTTTAAGGTTTGTTTTTTTTGTTTTTTTTTCCTCAGAAGCTATTACCACCAGTGTTTGGATAATGTAAGGCAAAACATTTATCTAGCACTTGAAAGCACTTTTGTCAACTTTAAAGGATTAGTGTCTTCTAGTCAATTCTTGACTGCCCAGGAACTTGCTACATAACACTTTCACTCATTCAGTCCCCATGAAAACAGAAGGTTTTATGTGGTATAATTGCTTCTGCCTTCTCCATTAGAGTGTCAGCTCATCTGATAATAATAGGAAGCTGTACTGGTTTGTCAGTAGATGGTAAGGGTTTGAGGCATTAACCCTCCCAAGGAGTATATCTGATTTGTGATGGCTACCCAGAGAAGTAGCCAACTAGCTGGCACAAAAATAGGCAGTGAGAGCTGGCCTTGAGATTGAGGATTCTGAAATTAAGAACAAAGTCCTTGATGTCCAAATCGCTTCAGCTGAATCCCAAAGGCCAAATGAAGCAAACAAATGAGTGAGGATTCCAGGGTCTGGTGACAGCCCTAAGTCCCCAGCTAGGACTGTATTGGCTGCAGCACATGTTCTCTATTCTGGAAGCCAGCCCAGAGCTGGGGAATGGTAAGTGACTTTGCTGATCTTAACCCTTCTGGGGGATCCCAACTCCTGGCTTTGGCTTTTGAGTCACAGAGCATACTTTCTGGCTGCCTGCATCCCATGAAATCAGAGCACATTCTTCCCTGACACCTAAGAGATAGGCCCATCCCCAGCACTCGGTATCGGCAACCCCAGCAAGTAGTATTGTGGCTGAATCAAGTGTGAGAAGGGATAGAGGCAAGAGACCCAGGAGCTGCCAGCTTGAAGTAGCCAGATTGGAGGAACTTCTCAAGGAGATTTTTTTCCTGGCTTTCCAACTGACAGGCCCTGAGACCCTTCATTAAGAGAGATCACAGCTCGCCTCCCATGGAGCTTTATATAGATTCAAGGCCTTTGCCTGTCAGTTGACCTGGTTGACGGCAATCTCAATGGATTTGAACATCTTTAGCCCTAAATAGGGAGAAAGTTCAGAGGTGTTAGTGGCCATTGAGAAGCAGAAATTCTCAGGCTCAGAGTACCAGGTGAGCCCATCTCTTCTAGTCTCTTGCTTTCAGAAAAGATCTCACCTGAAATATTTTTGTGTGGCTCATGAAAGAGGGTGAAAGCAACACAGACAAGACTGTTTCATGCTATTTGGTAAGAAGATGTCTCAGTAATACCAGGAGATAGGCCTGAAATTTTCTAATATAAATGTGCTATTTATTATTTTAGTTTCTCCACCAGCAAGCTGGGATGGGAGAAATAGTCATATAATGGGCTCTACTTTATTTTCTCACCCTCACAGAAGAAACTCACACGTGAATGTGTTTTCCGGGAACAGTTTGAAGAAAACTGGTACAACACCTATGCCTCCACCTTGTACAAACACTCGGACTCGGAGAGACAGTATTATGTGGCCCTGAATAAAGACGGCTCACCCCGGGAGGGATACAGGACTAAACGACACCAGAAATTCACCCACTTTTTACCCAGGCCAGTAGATCCTTCTAAGTTGCCCACCATGTCCAGAGACCTCTTCCGCTATAGGTAACGGACCCCTAATGTGACCTCTGTGACCCATATACCCTGCGGCCACAGTTGTCTCTGGAAGCACTATACTCATAGCTTTTCAATCCTCTTTCCTATCAATTTAGATAACAAAGAAGCACTTACTGTTCAACTCGACCCAGCTGTTCCCTCATTGTTCAAAAGTATATATCAAGGTTGGGTTATTTTGGGGAGGGGTGTGGGGGGATGGGGAGGTCTAGAGGGAATCTTGTATATACTTTTTTCTTTACTCATGTTCTTTCCCCTGAGGTGGCACAAGAAAGAATGGGGCCCCCTGCCAAGGGCCAGAGGTGTCTTGCCCCACAATCTACCCAAATACCTTAAAGTGGGTAAATGAAAGACCAAGGAATCTGCCATAGATGCTATCTACAGAGCTTTGGAGAAGTCTCATTAAGAAAATCCTTGGGGCTCCAGCCCTGCTGCAAGCCATTCCTGTATTGGCTCTGCAGATTTATCATCTGTCCTGACATGCAGTTTTCCTGACGTTGAAAGTGGGAGATGGGGTAGGTTGTAAGAAAATGATATTAAAATGTAAGCATGGATACTGTGCATAAAGACAAACTATTTATGAAATGTATATGCTATTTATTTTATATATTTATTTATTTCAAAATAATTTTATTTTTAATGAGAGATGCTATGACTGGATTTTCATCAGAAAGAATAAGGTCCTACTGAAACAGGATAAATGAGTTATCAAAGGCTTTTATTGGCAATAAAATTGTCTTTATATTGTAACCACTGTCTAACTCTATTGATTTGTACACTTAGTAAGATTAGAAGGTTTGTTGGCTTTTTTTGCTACTCATTAGAATCTCTTGATGTTGGCATAACACTGCCTAGCCTAGGTGACTCGCTATCTGCAATATTAGCATTATCTAGGAGCCCTATCTGAAGTTCTTTCTGGTTCTGTGACTTTAAACTTAGTGGTGAATCAAAGCTTCAGAAAGGCCTAGACCATCAGCTCTTATGGAAGCTCCCATTTGTACTTAGGACTAAGCATAGAGAAACCCTCCTTTGGAATTTGGTTAGGGCCCAAAGCCCAAAGGTCAGCAACTCTAATTGGTGGCTTCTTACTTAACATATGAAGATGAGGTGATCTGAAATAAACAGCAATCAATAGGGAGAATGATCTTTTGAACCAGTCAACCTTCCCTTCCAGAGGTGTTCTCCCACTCCCTCTCCAAACCCCTACCCCTATCTTCTACCAGTGTTTCTCCTAGAGAGTTCTGGGAATCTGTTAACACATTTTCCTAAAGCAACAGTTCTTACAGTATATGGCCTTTTCACCAGCAGCAGCATCTGGGTCCTTGTGAGAAATGGAAATTATCAGGTCCTACCCCAGACATGCCCAGTCAGAATCTCTGAGGGTAAGAGCCAGCCATCTGCATGTTAACAGCCTTCCAGAGGATTCCTGTGCACAATAAAGTTTGAAACCTAGTACTCTAAAATAATAGTTTTCAGAAAGAATTAGTTTTGTATCTGAATGACTTATACATAAAGTTTTAGGATAACTTCGGTCCATAAAAGAATAGTGGCTCTAGTTGAAGTGGGGAAGGCATTCCTGGAGCTCTCTCTTCTCCAGAACAGCCTCTTAGATATCTTGTTTTAAAATCCCTGACCCCTTTACTGATAATTACTGAGGTGGGAGTATAGGGCTATTTGCATTTTCAAAGCAAATGCTGTCTGGACACAAGAACCGAAGGAATAAAAGTCTCGTAGAAGGTTTGGGGTTAGGATAGTTTCTCCTGATGCTCCTCAGTGACATCCACTGTTTTCCCAACTGATTGGTGAAACAAATAGTTTAGATAACAGCTCATTTAAAAGTCAAAACCATAAACTTTATAGAAGTTCATCCAAATCTAAGTACCCAACAGAGAATACATACATGAAAGAGCAAATACATACATGAAAGAGCAAATATCTGTATGATAGAAAGTGCTAAGTTGCACTATGTTTGTGATTGGAGACTAGAGTGCTTGCCAATGGAACCACCAAGGCAGAGATTACACAGGGCTGGGGTGAGTAGGGAAAGTTTCCTAAAAGGGGTAATGCCCCACTTTGAAGAACCAGTAGGAGGGTCTGGAGAGCCAAGAGGCTGATGGCAATGTCCGTGTTGGGCTACAGGGAAGAAACACCACTTCTAGAGGTCTCTGGAAGGAGGGTAAAAATCAGCTGTGTGACATTTTTTGTCACATTTTTAATGTGCATTATACCTTTATTTTAAACCCAAAATTTTACTATATTCTCTATGGTCAACTACCTAGATACATAGCCCCAGCTTCTGAGGGCTTGTGAGATAAGTGAGATATGTTTTAACCAATAGGAAGCAGGCACTTCCCTGTGAGTAGAGCCAGTATTACTCTAGCGAGGCACTTGACATGGGCCTGGCAAGGCTGCAAGCACCATATTACGGGGTGGGATTTACAAGGAAAATGCCAATGTAATGAAAAGGAAAATATTCCAAAGCCTAGGGTCAGGACTTACCTTTTTCCTGTGAGTGGAAGTAGAGGGCAAAAGAACAGAAGAAGAATCCCAAGATGCAGAAGGAGGTCAAATGGGAGGCACTGTTGGAACTTTAGGAATGACAATGAATAGGGCACGTTGCTAGAAAATGTCAATAGGCATCTGTTCTCCTGGTCAGAAAGAAGGAAAAGATAAATTCTGGAAATGAAAATATAAGATGGATGACCTAGTACCACTAGATCAATCGGCAGCTAATGACACCATACCCCAAAGTGTTAAAGTAATGGATTTTGTGCCAACCAGTTATGACCAAACTAGATAGCATATTAAAAAAGCAGAGACATTACTTTGCTAACAAAGGTCCATCTAGTCAAGGCTATGGTTTTTCCAGTGGTCATATATGGATGTGAAAGTTGGACTGTGAAGAAAGCTGAGCATCAACGAATTGATGCTTTTGAACTGTGGTGTTGGAGAAGACTCTTGAGAGTCCCTTGGACTGCGAGGAGATCCAACCAGTCCATCCTAAAGGAGATCAGTCCTGGGTGTTCATTGGAAGGACTGATGCTAAAGCTGAAACTCCAGTACTTTGGCCACCTGATGTGAAGAGCTGACTCATTAGAAAAGACTCTGATGCTGGGAAGGATTGGGGGCAGGAGGAGAAGGGGATGACAGAGGATGAGATGGCTGGATGGCATCACCGACTCGATGGACATGAGTTTGGGTAAACTCTGGGAGTTGTTGATGGACAGGGAGGCCTGGCGTGCTGCGATTCATGGGATCACAAAGAGTCAGACATGACTGAGCGACTGAACTGAACTGACTGAGAGGGGATTGTAGAGTCATAAGCTCTGGACCTCTGGTTTTAGATGAAAACATGCACAGAGACAATTTCTTNAGGCCTGGCGTGCTGCGATTCATGGGATCACAAAGAGTCAGACATGACTGAGCGACTGAACTGAACTGACTGAGAGGGGATTGTAGAGTCATAAGCTCTGGACCTCTGGTTTTAGATGAAAACATGCACAGAGACAATTTCTTTTCATCCCCTCCCAGTGTTTATGGTGTTCCTGGAACAAAACAAACATGTAGGAAATGTTTGTTGAATAGACAATGGTTGGTTGAAAGAATGAATGAGTAAATGAGTGAATAGACAAAGACATAGAAACTTTTAGCAAAGAGGTATATGATGCAAATGCCGGGCTAGAGAGAGTAAATGCATTATATAATAATCATCTGAACTATTAAGTTTCCAGTACACTTAAATACGCACGGTGACAAACTAGACTCTATCTTAGGAAAGACAGTGAATTCCCCATCACTGGAAGTGCTTAAGCTGAGGTTAGACAAACTTCTGACAAGGATATTTTATCATTTGCATAGAACAAGGTGAATGTTAGATACAAGTGACAGAATGTGGTAGCATTATTTATGAACTACATACTCCATGGGACCCCTAGATTTCTCACAAGCACCTGTAGTGTTTCAAAAAAGAATATATAAGACCTAGGAATGCTATAATTTCTATACACAACTGCTATTCCAGACCAAGAGAAAGACTACACCAGAGGTTCTAAACTTGGAGTTCACAAGGTCCTTAAAGGTCTACAGAAGGCCCTTTGGGCTTGAACTCCCAGAATAGTATGCAAATTTTTATGTGTACATACATTTAATCTTCCATTAGTTCTCAAAGTTTCCTCCCAAATGTTAGGAACCATTACACTTTAAATTTGGCGACAGAGATGTGGGAGTGAGGGGAGGGAGGAGCTGGGTGGGCTTCACTGCTCAGTGGCTCTGAACAAAGTTCAACCCAGGACCAGCCCTGACAAGATTGCTGATGGCAACAAGACTCTCTTTCCCCTCCCTGTGCAGCCCTCTTTTCACCTCCACTGCCACAGCCAAATGTTGTTCATGGTTAAGAAATAATGAGAGACTGAACCCACTGGGTCCAGACACAAGGAGCTTATCAGAGCCATCAGAGGAAATCCCCTCCCCAAAGGAATTTAATCAAAGGCTTAAAATAATAAAAGAACCCAAGTTTGTATTACCTTCAGGTCACTGTGGTGCTCTGCCACTGCATCCCTGGCTACACAGAAATCCAGTTCAGGTTCCAGGCTCTGGTGGGGCCTCAAGTGACACAGGCTTTGTCCAAGTTGCCTAGAGCATAGGCTTCACCTTCCTCCTCCTGACTCTTCAGCTGATCTTTGGGGACTGCTGCTTTCCTTCTCTCTGGAGTAGCTGGAGCTACACTGCCTTTCCCCAGCACTTCATGAACAGGGAGCTGTTGAGGAGGAGTGTGGAAGGTTAGGGAAAAAGGGACCAGTGAGGAAAGACACTGTCTTTTGGAAACACACATTCATGGTCAGTTATCTAAGCAACTTCCTTGTTTAGCAGGAGGAAAAGAACATAATTTAGATTGTCATTCCTAGAGCTCCTTCTGTTCTCAAAACAGAAAATGAAAGACTTTTCTAATAGGTCTCTACACAAGGGCTCTGGTGTTAATTGCAGAGCCAACTGTCTCTCCTTGACTCTCATAGTCTCTTTCCACTCTTCCAACCCAGCACAAGCTGTTGCCCCTCTACATTTCTTTCCAATTCCCAGATGAAGTATGGGGTCAACTCTGTTCCTTATCATTGGCAATGTAGCAAAAGACATGTAATAACTTGTTCTGCAGGTCCTGAAGTCAGACCAACCTTGTTTTATATCCAGATTCCTGTACTTCCTCCTTGACCCTGAATAAATTCATTAATTCAACTGGTATTTATTGAGAACTTTTACATCTTCAGAAACATTACAGTAAATAAGACAGATGTAGTTCCTCTTCTCCTCACATGGTCTAGTCGGTAAGACAAACATAAAACAAGTTAAACCTACAAATTGTAATAAGTGCTGTAAAGAAGGAATACAAGGTGCTATGAGAGTATATACCAAGGCAGACAACCTATTAACGATGTTAGGGGAAGGCTTCCTGAAAAATTATATTTAGGGTGAGCCCTGAAGGGTGAGTAGGAGTTAATTTAGTTGAGGGCAGGAATAGCTTTCCAGGCAGAGAGAAGAGGAATATGTAGAAGTCCAGAGTCAAGAAGGAGTCAGGCATGATCAAAAAACTACAAGAACATGATATGGCTAAATTGTAATAAGCCACAGGCCTTCCATTGTAAGATGAAAATAATCATAGAACCTACCTCAAGGGCAGTTGCTGTGATAAATAAGAGCATCACCAACTCAATGGATATGAATCTGAGCAAACTCCTGGAGCTAGTGAAGGACAGGGGAGCCTGGTGTGCTGCAGTCCATGGGGTCACAAAGAGTCAGACAGGACTAAGCAACTGAACAACAACAAAGCTCAAATCTTCTGTGAAGATTAAATAAGATGTTATATAGAAAGTGTAAAGTACTTACTATGCACAATTCCTGGTGTATAGCAAGTGCTCAATAAATGGTAGCTATTGCTATTATCTTTAGTTCATTATTTGTTATCAGTAGTATTAATTTGAAGACATATTTCTGAATGAACATATGTATCACTCCATCCCCTCTCTCTATGTATGATTCTGCTGGCATTTTACAAAGGACAAATACCATAAAGTAAGATGGTATATTGAGACAGCCATGCCATGCAAATGCTGGCATCCTACTAAGAACACATAATGAGAGCACCCACTTGGAAACTCCACCATCTAATGTACCTGGTATAAAGCAAACCAACAGAATCTGTCAGCCCTCACCCAACTTCTATTTTAGTTATACTTTAGCAGTGCATTTTGGGGTCCCATGAGCCTCACTTCTATAGGTTCCCATGACCATATCATGAATAAATGGTATCACCTGGGTCCCACATATTCAGGAACCTCCATCTTCATTTTTCTTCCTTATAGTTGTCCACTGTGAGCCCCATCCCAGTCCTCTTTAACATGCTACATACTGAGACCCCTAGTAAAACTGTGGTGGCAGATGCATGTTTCCCTCTCTGTTTTCAATTTCCCTGTGTCATCATACCAGTTATAAATGCTCCAACTTTCTAAAATCCACTATACCATCCTGACCACCTAACACTATATTCTATAGGTTTCTCCAGGCTCCCACCTTAAGCTATTACACTCACACCCAATAGATTTCACAACTCTCCTCCAGTATAAACTCAGGGCACAGCCTCCTCACTCTACAATCTGAATGTCATGTACATGACTAGGACAGATGTACTTGAAGAGTCCACACCCAAAGCCCCATCCAACTCATGTTAAAGTGCCCACTTTCTCTACTTCTGCTTCTGGATTGCCAACAATGCTAGATAAAGTTATGAAAATTGGGTCATCAAATGACTCCACTATAAATATAGTCTTATCTACCTCAAATAGACCAGCATTTCCCTACTTGATGTCTTTTTATACATTTGATCTTGATTCTATCTTGCATTCACCATAGTCCATCATAAAAATCCCTAATATCTAAACACCTTTATTTTGGTTCAGTGTTAACAAAACTTCTCTGGTAAGCACCTGGTATAACTGTCTAAGAATACAGACTCTAGGTTCTATTAGGCAAGTTCAGTTGCTCAGTCATGTCCAACTCTTTGCAACCCCATGAATCACAACACGCCAGGCATCTGGTCCCATCACTTCATAGCAAACAGATGGGGAAACAGTGGAAACAGTGTTAGATTTTATTTTTCTGGGCTCCAAAATCACTGCAGATGGTGACTGCAGCCATGAAATTAAAAGACGCTTACTCCTTGAAAGGAAAGTTATGACCAACCTAGATAGCATATTCAAAAGCAGAGACATTACTTTGTCAACAAAGGTCCACCTAGTCAAGGCTATGGTTTTTCGAGTAGTCATATATGGATGTGAGAGTTGGACTGTGAAGAAAGCTGAGTGCCAAAGAATTGATGCTTTTGAACTGTGGTGTTGGAGAAGACTCTTGAGAGTCCCCTGGACTGCAAGGAGATCCAACCAGTCCAATCTAAAGGAGATCAGTCCTGGGTGTTCTTTGAAAGGAATGATGCTAAAGCTGAAACTCCAGTACTCTGGCCACCTCATGCAAAGAGTTGACTCATTGGAAAAGACCCTGATGCTGGGAGGGATTGGGGGCAGGAGGAGAAGGGGACGACAGAGGATGAGATGGCTGGATGGCATCACGGACTCGATGGACGTGAGTTTGGGTGAACTCCTGGAGTTTGCTCAAAAACATGTCCATTGAGTCGGTGATGCCATCCAGCCATCTCATCCTCTGTTGTCCCCTACTCCTCCTGCCCCCAATCCCTCCCAGGATCAGGGTCTTTTCCAATGAGTCAACTCTT
>SJYX01001544.1:243159-299464 GCA_006410675.1 Oreotragus oreotragus
GATGGACAGGGAGGCCTGGCGTGCTGCAATTCATGGGGTGGCAAAGAGTCAGACATGACTGAGCAACTGAACTGAACTAAACTGAGGCCTCCGTGTCCATCACCAACTCCTGGAGTTTGCTCAAAAACATGTCCATTGAGTCGGTGATGCCATCCAGCCATCTCATCCTCTGTTGTCCCCTACTCCTCCTGCCCCCAATCCCTCCCAGGATCAGGGTCTTTTCCAATGAGTCAACTCTTCACATGAGGTGGCCAAAGTATTGGAGTTTCAGCTTCAGCATCACTCCTTCCAATGAATACCCAGGACTGATCTCCTTTAGATTGGACTGGTTGGATCTCCTCGCAGTCCAAGGGACTCTCAAGAGTCTTCTCCAACACTACAGTTCAAAAGCACCAATTCTTTGATGCTCAGCTTTCTTCACAGTCCAACATGACCACTGGAAAAACCATAGCCTTGATTAGATGGACCTTTGTTGGCACAGTAATAACTCTGCTTTTTAATATGCTATCTAGGTTGGTCATAACTTCCTTCCAAGGAGTAACCTCTTTTAGTTTCCTGGCTGCAATCACCATCTGCAGTGATTCTGGAGCCCCAGAAAACAAAGTCTGTCACTGTTTCCACTGTTTCCCTCATCTATTTGCCATGAAGTGATGGGACCAGATGCCATGATCTTCGTTTTCTGAATGTTGAGCTTTAAGCCAACTTTTCCACTCTCCTTTTTCACTTTCATCAAGAGGCTTTTTAGTTCCTCTTCACTTTCTGCCATAAGGGTGGTGTTATCTGTGTATCTGAGGTTATTGATATTTCTCTCGGCAATCTTTATTCCAGCTTGTGCTTTTTTTTTTAATTTAAATTTACTTATTGAATTGGAAGCTAATTACTTTACAATATTGTACTGGTTTTGCCATACATCAATATGAATCTACCACGGGTGTACACGTGTTCCCCATCCTGAACCCCCTTTCCACCTCCCTCCATATTTCTCTCGGCAATCTTTATTCCAGCTTGTGCTTTTTTTTTTAATTTAAATTTACTTATTGAATTGGAAGCTAATTACTTTACAATATTGTACTGGTTTTGCCATACATCAATATGAATCTACCACGGGTGTACACGTGTTCCCCATCCTGAACCCCCTTTCCACCTCCCTCCCCATACGATCCCTCTTGTGCTTCTTCCAGCCCAGCTAAGCAGGGTGACAATATACAGCCTTGACGTACTCCTTTTCCTATTTGCAACCAGTCTGTCGTTCCATGTTCAGTTCTAACTGTTGCTTCCTGACCTGCATATAGGTTTCTCAAGAGGCNTTTTTGAGATTGCATCCAAGTACTGCATTTCGGACTCTTTTGTTGACCATGATGGCTACTCCATTTCTTCTAAGGGATTCCTGCCCATAGTAGTAGATATAATGGTCATCTGATGGATGGCATCACCGACAATGGACGTGAGTTTGAGTGAACTCCAGGAGACGGTGATGGACAGGGAGGCCTGGCATGCTGCGAATCATGAGGTCGCAAAGAGTCAGACATGACTGAGTGACTGAAGTGAACTGAACTGAGTTAAATTCACCCATTATGCATCACCGACAATGGACGTGAGTTTGAGTGAACTCCAGGAGACGGTGATGGACAGGGAGGCCTGGCATGCTGCGAATCATGAGGTCGCAAAGAGTCAGACATGACTGAGTGACTGAAGTGAACTGAACTGAGTTAAATTCACCCATTACAGTCCATTTTAGTTCACTGATTCCTAGAATGTCAACTTTCACTCTTGCCATCTCCTGTTTGACCACTTCCAATTTGCATTGATTCATGGACCTGACATTCCAGGTTCCTATGCAATTGTTCTTTATAGCATCAGACCTTGCTTCTATCACCAGTCACATACTCAACCAAGTATTGTTTTTGCTTTGGCTCCATCCCTTCATTCTTCTTGGAGTTATTTCTCCACTGATCTCCAGTAGCATATCAGGCATCTACCGACCCAGGGAGTTCCCCTTTCAGTATCCTATCATTTTGCCTTTTCATACTGTTCATGGGGTTCTCAAGGCAAGAATACTGAAGTGGTTTGCCGTTCCCTTCTCCAGTGGACCACATTCTGTCAGACCTCTCCACCATGACCCTCCTGTCTTGGGTGGCCCCCCACGGCATGGCTTAGTTTCACTGAGTTAGACAAGGCTGTGGTCCATGTGATCAGATTGGCTAGTTTTCTGTGATTATGGTTTCAGTGTGTCTGCCCTCTGATACCTTCTTGCAACATCTACCATCTTACTTGGGTTTCTCTTACTTTGGACGTGGGGTATCTCTTCACAGCTGCTCCAGCAAAGCACGGCCGCTGCTCCTTACCTTGGATGAGGGGTATCTCCACACAGCTGCCCCTCCTGACCTTGAACATGGAGTAGCTCCTCTTGGCCCTCCTGCGCCCGCACAGCCACTGCTCCTTGAACTTGGGGTTGCTCCTCTCGTTTGCCGCCCCTGACCTCGGGCATGCGGTAGCTCATTTTGGCTGCTGCCCCCGAACTCAGACATGGGGTATCTACTCTAGGCTGCTCCTGTGCCAACGCATCCTGGCACTCTCGGGCGCCGCACTTGACCTTGGGCGAGGGGTAGCTCCTCTCGGCCACACTTCTATGCTCTATAGGACTTCCTAAATCAGAATTACAACTGAAAGACTTGGTTATCTACATCAATGTTTCTCAAAAATTTTGATCTAAGGTGTCCTTACAAACTTAATAACTATGGAGGACCTCAAAGAGCTTTATTTATGTGGGTTATAGTTATTTGTATTTAACATATTAGAAATTAAAATTCATAAATTTTAATTATCTATTATTTCATTTAAATAACGAATCCATTGAAATTAACATAAATTGCATTTTTATGAAAACATTATTCTCAAAAATTTAGTGAGTGGTAATATTTTACATTTTCCCCAAGCTCTCTGATGTCTGCCTTAATAGAAGACAGCTGGATTCTTATATCTGCTTCTGCATTCAGTCTCTTAACTATTAATATAAGTTATTTTGCCTGAAGTATAGGGAGAAAATCTGGCCTCTCCTAGATCTGTAGTTACAAAACAAAGGACCTCACGAACCCCCAAGAATCTTTAGACTACTCTTTGAGAATCACTGATCTGTATATTTAAGTACCCTAGTGATTCCTATGGAGAAGGCAATGGCACCCCACTCCAGCACTCTTGCCTGGAAAATCCCATGGACGGAGGAGCCTGGTAGGGTGCAGTCCATGGGGTCAGAAAGAGTCGGACATGACTGAGCAACTTCACTTTCACTTTTCACTTTCATGCATTGGAGAAGGAAATGGCAACCCACTCCAGTGTTCTTGCCTGGAGAATCCCAGGGACAGGGGAGCACGGTGGGCTGCTGTCTATGGGGTCACACAGAGTCAGACACGACTGAAGCGACTTAGCAGCAGCAGCAGCAGCAGTGATTCCTATCATGAAAAGAGGTGGCAAACACTGCATTAGTTCATGTGAGATGTTATGAAACTTCATTTGTCTCTAGCCCTCAGCTCCAGACTGTTCCAGATAAGGTATTCTCTGGTCTGTCTCTGTAGATAAACCTCCCTCATGGTTTACTAAGACCTACCCTCTGTCCATGGGGTCTCATAAAAGAGTCAGATACGACTTAGCAACTAAACAACAATAACAAGCAATCTAGCAATCGCTTCCTAGCAATTCTTTTTTAAATATTGCTAAATTTGGCCTTTTTTTTTTTTTTAAAGAAAACATGTTTTTTCCATTTTAACCATTTTTAAGTGTATAATTCTGGGGCATTAATTATAGTCACTCAGGGTAATGCTGAAAACCCTTCAAATTAGCTTCAACAGTATGTGAACCAAGAACTTCCAGATGTACAAGCTGGATTTTTAGAAAAGGCAGAGAAACTAGTGATTAAATTGCCAACATCCATTGACTCATAGAAAAAGAAAGGGAATACCAGAAAAACATCTAGTTCTGCTTCATTGACTAAGCTAAAGCCTTTGATTGTGTGGATCACAACAAACTGTGAAAAATTCTTAAAGAGATGGGAATACCAGACCACCCTACCTGCCTCCCGAGAAACCTGTATGCAGGTCAAGAAGCAACAGCTATAACGGGACATGAAACAATGGACTGGTTCAAAATTCGAAAAGCAGTACGCCAAGGCTGGATATTGTCACCTTGCTTAAACTTTATGCAGAGTACATCATGCAAAATGCCTAGCTGGATAAATCACAAGCTGGAATCAAGATGGCCAGGAGAAATATCAATAACCTCAAATATGCAGATGATACCACTCTAATGGCAGAAAGCAAAAATGAACTAAAGAGTCTCTTGATGAGGGTAAAAGAGGAGAGTGAAAAAGCTGGCTTAAAATTCAACATTCAAGAAACAAAGATCATGGCATCTGGTTCTATCACGTCATGGCAGATAAATAGGGGAAAAGTGGAAACAGTAACAGATTTTATTTTTGGGGGCTCCAAAATGACTCTTGATGGTGACTGCAGACACAAAATTAAAAGATGCTTGCTTCTTGGAAGAAAAGCTATGACAAACCTAGACAGCGTATTAAAAAGCAGAGATGTCACTTTGCCAGCAAAGGTCCATATAGTCAAAGCTCTGGTTTCTCCAGTAGTCATGTACAAATGTGAGAGTTGGACCATAAAGAAGTCTGAGTGCCACAGAATTGATGCTTTCGAGTTATGATACTTGAGCAGACACTTGAAAGTCCATTGGACAGCAAGGAGATGAAACCAGTCAATCCTAAAGGAAAGCAATGCTGAATATTCGTTAGAAGGACTGATGCTGAAGCTCCAATACTTTGGCCACTTGACAGGAACAGCCAACTCATTGGAAAAGACCCTGATTCTGTGAAAGATAGAGGGCAAGAGGAGAAGGGGATGACAGAGGATGAGATGGTTGGATGGCATCAGTGATTCAATGGACGTGAATTTCAGCAAATTCTGGGTGACAGCGAAGAACAGGGATGCCTGGTGTGCTGCAGTCCATGGGGTCACAAAAGGTCAAATGCAACTTACCAACTGAACAACAAGTTTTGTTGTTGTTCAGCTGCTAAGTCATGTCCGACTAACCTAAACAACAACAATTATAGTTACAATGTATAGAACCATCATCACTATATATTTCCAAAATTTTTCATCACCCCAAACAAAAACCCTGAAACCATTAAGCAATAAATCCTCATTACCTCCTCCTCCTAGCCTCTGGTGACACCGTAATCTAATTTGGATTTTCCTATTTTGAACACTTCATATAAACAGAATCATAGAATATGTGGTGTTTTATGACTGGCATCTTTCATGTAACAATGTTTTGAAGGCTCATCCATATTTTAGGATGTGTGATTACTGCATTTCTTTTTATAGCTAAATAGTATTCCATTGTATGGAATGTACCAATTTTGTTTATCCATTAATCAATTGATGGACAGTTGGGTTCTTTCAATTTTGAAAGAACTATTACGGACTATTATGAATAATGTTGCTATGAACATTTGTGTACAAGTTTTTCTGTAAACACATGTTTTCATTTCTCATGAGTGTATACCTAGGAATAGAATTGCTGAGTTATATGGTACATCTACGGTCAAGCATTTGAGAAACTGCCAAACACTTTTGCAAAGAGGCTGTGCCAGTTTACGTTCCCACCAACAATATGGGGGTTCCGGTTCATATCTTCACTACCACTTTTTATTTTCCATCTTTTTTATTGTAGCAATCCTAGTGGTTGTGAAATGGTATCTCACTGTAGTTTTGATTTGCATTTTACTGGTGACTAATGATGTTGAGCATCTTTTCATGTGCATACTGGCCATTTGTGTATCTTCCTTGGAGAAATGTCTATTAGATTATCTGTCCATTTTTAGTAGAGTTTTATGTATCTTTATTATTGAATTATGAGATTTCTTTATGTATTCTGTACACAAGTAAATGGTATGAGGTAGAGATTCTTTTACATGTGTATGCTAAGTGTCATGGCCACATATGTTGAAAAGACTATTCTTTCCCCATGAATAGTCTTGGCATTTTTGTGGATAATCAACTAATCATAGATGTATGGGTTTACTTCTCCATTCTCAATTTTATCCATTTATGTATATGTCTATCCTTATGTTAGTACCACACAGTCATAATTACTGTAGATTTGTAGTAAATTTTTAAATCACTATATGAGTCCTCCATTTTGTTCTTTTTCAAGCCTTTTTGGCTATTCTGGGGCCCTTGCAATTCCATAAGAATTTTAGGATCAGCTTGTAAATTTTTACAAAGAAACCATATGAGATTTTGACAGAGATTATACTGAATCTGTAGATCAATTTGGGGTTGTTGCCATCAATCAAGATGGTGTTACCATCTTAACAATATTAAGTCTTCCAGTCCCTGACCATGGGATGTCTTTCCATTTATTTAGGTCTCCTTTAATCTTTTTCAAGCAGGCCTTAGACTCATTCATTTTTCCTTTCCTCCTCTTTCAAAGAGTATTCCTCTGGCTCTGAAAGTTATGTCCTTTCTCTGCACACTCGATCCCAGTCACACAGCTTTTCCCTTTCAATACATCCAAATTTCTCTAGTACTTAAAAAACTTCCTAGACATACATGTAATGGAGAAGGTGATGGCACCCCATTCCAGTACTCTTGCCTGGAAAATCCCATGGATGGAGGAGCCTAGTAGGCCACAGTCCATGGCGTCACAAAGAGTCAGACACAACTGAGCCTCTTCCCTTTCACTTTTCACTTTCATGCATTGGAGAAGGAAATGGCAACCCACTCCAGTGTCCTTGCCTGGAGAATCCCAGGGACGGGGGAGCCTGGTGGGCTGCCGTCTATGGGGTCACAAAGAGTTGGACATGACTGAAATGACTTAGCAGTAGCAGTAGACATACATGTAAAGGAAGGAATCATGAAGGAAAACATCAATAAGTTTATAAACTGTTAAATATTTTAAAATTAATAAAATTAAAGGTTATAAAAACTGGGAGAATGTTTTCCAGAAAAATTTTTAAAGTTACTATCATTAATATACTGACTATAGTATTCTTGCCTTGAGAACCCCATGAATAGTATGAAAAGGCAAAATGATAGGATACTGAAAGAGGTACTCCCCAGGTCTGTAGGTGCCCAATATGCTACTGGAGATCGGTGGAGAAATAAATCCAGAAAGAATGAAGGGATGGAGCCAAAGAAAAATCAATACCCAGCTGTGGATGTGACTGGTGATAGAAGCAAGGTCCGATGCTGTAAAGAGCAATATTGCATAGGAACCTGGAACGTCAGGTCTATGAATGAAGGCAAATTGGAAGTGGTCAAACAGGAGATGGCAAGAGTGAACGTCAACATTCTAGGAATCAGCGAACTAAAATGGACTGGAATGGGTGATTTTAACTCAGATGACCATTATATCTACTACTACAGGCAGGAATCCCTCAGAAGAAATGGAGTAGCCATCATGGTCAATAGAAGAGTCTGAAATGCAGTACTTGGATGCAGTCTCAAAAATGACAGAATGATCTCTGTTTGTTTCCAAGACAAACCATTCAATATCACAGTAATCCAACTCTATGCCCCAACCAGTAATGCTGAAAAGCTGAAGTTGAATGGTTCTGTGAAGACCTACAAGACCTTTTAGAACTAACACCCCAAAAAGATGTCCTTTCATGATAGGGGACTGGAATGCCAAAGTAGGAAGTCAAGAAACACCTGGAGTAACAGGAAAATTTTGCCTTGGAATGCAGAATGAAGCAGGGCAAAGACTAATAGAGTTTTGCCAAGAAAATGCACTGGTCATAGCAAACACCCTCTTCCAACAACACAAGAGAAGACTCTACACATGGACATCACCAGATGGTCAACACCAAAATCAGATTGATTATATTCTCTGCAGCAAAAGATGGAGAAGCTCTATACAGTCAACAAAAACAAGACCAGGAGCTGACTGTGGCTCAGATCATGNTTTTATGATCTAGCAGACCCAGTAGTGTGCACATCCCTTGGCAAATGAGGCTACTTTATACACACCGTGGCGAACGTTCATAAGAGAAAAACAGCACAGGGCTTTCAGATTCTGGAGTCAAGCCAGGCTATTTTTGGCAATTCTCCTTTTGAGAAGCTGATGTTGGCTCACAACTGAGCCCTGCTCCAAGCTCTGGAGGGACCAGCTGGGCACTTAATATCAGATCAGCTCCCTCCCATCACAGAGTAGCCAGGGATTCGTCCTCACTGGAAAAGACACTCAAGATACGAATTGTTTCCATATATGCCAAGCTTCAAATATAAAGAAAAAATCCTAAATGAGAAAAAGACCAATTATTATCAAACCAAAGACCTCCCACCCCAATTATTCTAAATTTGATTATTTGTTAACTTTGACAAGCATAGTGGTTAAGAGGATAGAGCCAGGGTCGGAATTCTAACTCCACCATTTACTTAAATAGCTTATGCTCATGCATGTTCAATCACTCAGTTATATCCAGCTCTCTGTAGCCACATGGACTATAGCCCATCAGGCTCCTCTGACCATAGGATTTTCCAGGTAAGAATATCAGAGTGGGTTACCATTTCCTTCTCCAGGGTAGTAGCTTATGACCTTGGGCATATTGTTAACTCTTTCTATCTCCATTTCTTCATTTGGGACTATGAGGATTAAATGAATGCAAATAGCAAAGCCTTGCTTGTAGGCTTCCCAGACGGTGCTAGTGGTCAAGAACCCACCTGCCAATGCAGAAGACAGAAAAGACATGGATTCAGTCCCTGGGTTGGGAAGATCTTCTGGAGGAGGGCATGGCAGCCCACTCCAGTATTCTTGCCTGGAGAATCCCAGGGATGGGGGAGCCTGGTAGGCTGCCGTCTATGGGGTCACACAGAATCGGACACGACTGAAGTGACTTAGCGGCAGCAGCAGCAGCCACCTCTCATCAAGTGAGGCAATGGGCTAAGACCCATGGGATCATCCCAAAGCAGCTGGCCTCACACAACAGTTAAATGGTTTACTAAAGACTCATTTATGGCACTTATTGAAAGACAAGTCCTTGTGAAGGAAGTTCTGTCCTATAGAATGAGGTATGTGTTCTGAAACAGTGATCTACATATAACCCCTTCACGAAAGTTGCTTCTTGCCCCTGTGACTCTGGTCTTTGTTAGTTTAGATGTCTTAATACCCAGAGGAGAAATACTTCCACCAGGGCTAATAATAGTGAGTCCACTGAACTGTAAGTTTTTTGGCAAATCTGGGCTTCTCATCCACTGAACTAATAGCCTAAAAAAGGACAATTGTGTTAGATGGAGTCATTGATCCTGATTATCAAAAGAGATAGGTTTTTTGTAGCTCAGTGAGGGCAGGAAGGATTATGTCTAGAATTTAAAGGGCCCTCTGGGCTACTTCTGGTGGTTTAGTTGCTAAGTCATGTCCAACTCTTGTGACCCCATGGACTGGGGCCTGCCAGGCTCCTCTGTCCATAGGATTTCCTAGGCAAGAATAGTAGAGTGGGTTGTCATTTCCTTCTCCAGGGGATCTTCCTGACCTGGAGACCGAACCCTGATCTCCTGCATTGCAAGCAGCCTCCTCCATTGCAGGCAGATTTCTTACCCGCTGAGCCACCGGGGCTACTTCTAGTACTGCTGTGTTCAGGAGTCAAGGCGAAAAGGCTGTTCCAGTGAGGGCTCAAGTCCCTTAGAAATGAAGACTTGGGTCACCACGCCAGATAAAGAGCCTCGTCCAGCTGAGGCACTGACTGCGGGAAAAGGAACTTCATAAGTAGTAGAGAAAGATATTTATGCATGTAAAGAATTCATGAAAGGTAGAGAAGTGAGGACTATATTAGCATTTCACATTTTTACCTTTCTCTGGCATATATATATATCTATATTTCTAGATATCCACCCATTTCTCTCCCCCCAGCTCGCACCATGCCTAGCATCATCAAGTGTGTTGGTAACTTGATTAGTTAGTCTTTAGGTTACAGCTTTTTTCTCTCTAAGTCGATTTCTGGCTGGGCTGGCTCTTTATTGTTACACACGGGCTTTCTCTAGTTGCAGTGAGCAGGGGTGACACTTCACTGTGGTACGGGGTCTTCTCACTGCAGAGACTTCTCTTGCTGCGAAGCATGGGGTCCAGAGCACGGGGTCAGTAGCTGTGGCACGTGGGCTTCATTGCCCTGCAGCGGGTGGGGTCTTCCCAGACCAGGGATCGAACCTCTTTCCCCTGCTTGACAAGGCAAACTCTTAACCACTGGACCACCAGGGACGCCCTGGGTTACAGATTGACGAGGCAGGATCGTAACAGAGCTAGAATGACTATCACCCAGAGCTGGATACAGGACTAACAGAATTCTGGATCTCTCCTTCTAGGAAGGGTGTTTAGACTCCTAAATGGTCAAAGGGTGAATTTGTGTAGATGTGGTGAGTTGGTTGTCAGCATGCATTCCAATCTTTTTCTCATACTGCCAAAGCCACAGAGTTAAATGCTGCACTTCCCAGAATCCCTTGCAGTTAACATTTTACATGCAAATTAGGGTCTATAAATTGCATCCTCTTATATAAGAGCTGGGAGGAGAGAGTAAGGCGAAGGCCATCTCCCAGCTGTGTGGTTGTTGCTTCGTGTTTGTGGCAACCTTGAGTAACTACAGAGCATCCTAATATCCCAGCACTAGCTTCAGGAGGTTGGGACGCAGCGGTGGCAGCAGCAGAGGTAGCTTTCTGACCCCTGATCCTCAGGTTGCAGCCACAGTGCCTTGTGTGTTTGTTAACCATCCTATTTCTCAATGGAGATATTACTCTTCTAATGTGAAATTCACCACTTTATTTATTTATTTATTTTTTGCACAGCATGCAGGATCTTAGTTCCCTGAACAGAGATGGGGACCCAAGGCCCCTGCAGTATAAGCACAGAGGCTTAACTGGACTGCCAAGGAAGGTCTGAAATTCACCATTTTAAAGTGTGCAACTCAGATTTTAAATGTATTCAGAAAGTTGTACAACTATCACTACGAATTCCTGATCATTGACATCACCCCCCAAAGAAGCTTGCTATTAGTCAGTCCCATTCTCCCCCTCTTTCCAGGCCTGGCAACAGCTAGTCTACTCTGTCTATGAATTTGCCTATTCTGGACATTTCATACAATCACATTCGGTGGCTTTTTGTATATGACTTCTTTCACTTGGCATAGGTTTTCAAGGTTCATCCACTCTGTAGCACCTATCAATACTTCATTTCTTTTTTGGCTGAGTAATACTCCATTGGAATCGTAAAGGTATTGTATGGATACACCACATTTTGTTTATCCATTCATCAGTTGATGGACATTTAGTTTGTTTCCACTTTTTGGCTATTGTGTATAATGCTGCTATGAATATGGTTACACAGACATCTGTTCAACCCTGCTCTAGGTTCTTTTAGGTATATACCCCAGAAGTGGAGTTGCTGGATCAGATGGAAATCTATGTTTATTTTTTTGAGGAACCACCATCCTGTTTCCACAGAGGCTATACCATTTTACCCACCAGCAATACAGCAATTTCTCCACATCCTTGTCAACACTTGTTATTGTCTTTTTCATCATAACCATCCTACTGGGCATGAAGTGGTACCTCACTGTGATTTTTATTTACATTTCCCTAATGCAGATGGTGACTGCAGCCATGAAATTAAAAGACGCTTACTCCTTGGAAGAAAAGTTATGACCAACCTAGATAGCATATTCAAAAGCAAAGACATTACTTTGCCAACAAAGGTCTGTCTAGTCAAGGCTATGGTTTTTCCTGTGGTCATGAATGGATGTGAGAGTTGGACTGTGAANTGGTGATTGCAGCCATGAAATTAAAAGATGCTTACTCCTTGGAAGAAGAGTTATGACCAACCTGGATAGCATATTCAAAAATAGAGACATTACTTTGCCGACTAAGGTCCGTCTAGTCAAGGCTATGGTTTTTCCAGTAGTCATGTATGGATGTGAGAGTTGGACTGTGAAGAAGGTTGAGCACCGAAGAATTGATGCTTTTGAACTGTGGTGTTGGAGAAGACTCTTGAGAGTCCCTTGGACTGTAAGGAGATCCAACCAGTCCATTCTGAAGGAGATCAGCCCTGGGATTTCTTTGCAAGGAATGATGCTAAAGCTGAAACTCCAGTACTTTGGCCACCTCATGCGAAGAGCTGACTCATTGGAAAAGACTCTGATGCTGGGAGGGATTGGGGGCAGGAGAAGAAGGGGACGACAGAGGATGAGATGGCTGGATGGCATCACTGACTCGATGGACGTGAGTCTGAGTGAACTCCGGGAGCTGGTAATGGACAGCGAGGCCTGATGTGCTGCAATTCATGGGTCACAAAGAGTCGGACACGACTAAGTGACTGAACTGAACTGAACTGATAGGACCCATACAAATATATAACAAAAACACCAAGCTTCCAATAAAATATGGACAGTTAAAACATATAGTTAGTTCACAAAAAGAGATAGCAACTTGTAAAGAATACAAACATACTTCAACCTCAAAAAGTATTAATGAGATGCAAAACAATGAAATGTATTTTCCTTATGAAATTAAGAAAGTTTAGAAACATAATAATCCTTAAAACCAATGAAGATGCAGAGAATGAGGCTCTGTCATATACTGGGAAAATACTAATGATGTAACTTGATAATATAAATCCAGAACTTTAAACTTTTTCATGCTTTTTGACCCAGTAATTCTACTTCTAATAATGCAATTGATGTTCTCTGCAACATATTTATAAAACAAAAAGAAAAGAAAAAGAAAACTAACTTTCCAACAATAGAAGAATGGCTACAGATATGGTACATTATTATGATCAATCATTATGCAATCCATTTAAAACTAGGTTGATGAAATTCTAATGACATAGAGACATTCTCTCAGGATAATTTAAAGGGAAAAGCAGAATATGCAATTGTATTACATAACTGATGATCTCAATTATGTAAATATACATACATACAAACATATGAATAGAAAAAATAATAGAGGTATTAATAATTGAGCCAAAATAATGAGCTCTTGTCTCTGAGCAGCTTCTTATTATCTTTATCTTCTATATTTTTCTGTATTTTTTTAACTTTTCTACAGTGGACATGTATAATTATCTATAATGCCTTGAGGCCATTATAGTATTTAATAAGTCCCCCATCAATGGGCTGTTGCTTCTAGTCTTCTGCTGCTATGACCAACAACTCAAGTGAATATACTTACATGTTTATCTTTGTGTATGTGTGTGAGTATATCTGTAAGATAAATTTCTAAAGGTGAAATGTTCTAGGACAAATGCGATGGGCATTTAAATTTTAATATAGTGCCAAATGATCCTTCATCAAAGTTGTACCAATTTATACTACCACCAATAATTTATGAGGGTGCCTGTTTCCCTAGGATCTTATCAACAAAATCAACAATTGTTTTATCTTTGCCAATGAAACATAAATGAATATTATATTTGTTTAGTTTATTTCCATTTTATGACTCAGATAAAGTGACTTTCTATTTGTTTGAAAACCATTTGGATTTCTTCAACCTCTTCATTAAAAAAAAAAAAAAGAAAGACTGACACCCGTAGAGGGTAATATATTTAGGGGCACATGCCTAATTAGTGAAAGAATCAAAACTGGCTCTATAATTTACTGAACATGAATCCTAGACTCTGTATCACATCATTTTGTCTTCACTTGTATCACAAATTACCACCTGATCATACACTGCTCCAGTGTGCTCTCTTCCTATCAGAATCATCAGCTCTATCTTCCCAAATGGGTTGCAAGAAGAGCCATAAAAGTAAAAGAAGGGGCTTTGCAGACGGCAGACTTGGATTTGCAAACTGTATGTTGCACAATCTTCTGTGACCCTTTAGCAAGGCTCAGTTTCCTCATCTACAAAAAAGTGGCAATAATACAGGACTAAACGACAATATGGGTGTAAATAACCGAGGATAGTGCCTGGCATAAAGATACTTCATAAGTTGGACACACACACATACACAGGTTTCTTAATGCCAGGATCCAGACCAGCAAGTTCTCTATAATTTTTTTTATCATACCTGACACAGTACTTAGTAGGTGCTAATGAATTTTCGTGAACTTGACTTGAGGGGGCCTCTAGTGTAATAGAAGTTGAAAAAGCAGAGAGAAATCCTATTTTCTTGTAGTCTGCTATCCTCTTGCCCAGAAGTCTATTGTTTGTCCCCATACTCAGTGATTGACTGCACAGTCATGACTCAAAACCTTTTAGCTCAGTGACAGAGAAAACAATCACCAGTTTCCCCTCTCCCCACACTACTCCTCAAGGTAGGGAGGGCAGAAGTCCTAGGCTAATAAGGCCAAGTCTTCTGGTGGTTTTGATAACTTTTAGGAGTTTAGTGGTGAATGTACTATATGAGCTGCTTCTATATGGTGGGATGCAACCTAAGGAAATGTAACATGGTCAGATTTGTGTTTAAGTAAGATCATTCTGGCATTGAAACATGTATGTTATCATATGTGAAACGAATCGCCAGTCCAGGTTCAATGCATGATACAGGATGCTTGGGGCTGGTGCACTGGGATGGCCCAGAGGGATGGTATGGGGACGGAGGTGGGAGGGGGGTTCAGGATGGGGAACATGTGTACACCCGTGGCAGATTCATGTTGATGTATGGCAAAACCAATACAATATTGTAAAGTAATTAGCCTCCAATTAAAATAAATACAATTATATTAAAAAAAAATAAATAAGATCATTCTGACTGCAGTGTGGAAGATGGATTGTATGGATGGGGAGACAAACTAAGAGGCTACTGTACGTATAGCATTAGGAAGGGATCAGGGTTGGGGAGCTGGAGGTCAAAGGTATAGGAGAAAGAGGGGATGATGATGGATGGAGCCAAATCTCTAAGGAGTAAGGAGGAACTTGGCTCCATAGCACAGGTGGAAGAATACATTTATTGGCAGAAGGGAGACACTTGACATTGAAACTCAAGAGAAGGGGGAAGGAAAGGTAATTTTGTGAAGGGGACTGGGTGAAAAGGAGATTGTGAGGTTTTTGACTTGATGCTTTTGTCATTCAAAAAGAACTAGGAGGCAAGGTTATCTCCTTGAACCTGGAGAGGAAGATAATAGGCAGCTGATTAGGGACACTTAGAAGGGTTTCTAGACAGCTGAATTTAGAGATTATAACTTTGTTGCAGCTCCAGTGCACAGAGTTGTGGTCTTTTCTTTTTAGTATATCATGGGTTGCTGTCAAGAAAGTATCATCTGTGGAGGAGTAGGAGCAGAAAGCATATTGCTGAGGAGGCTAAGGAATGAAGAGAAGGGTGAGGGGAACTGAGGCAGCAAGTACAGACCACACTTTTGAGAGGTTTAGCAGAAAAGAGAACAGAGATAAGGTCATGGCTTGGGAAAGAAGCAAATAAAAGATACTTTTTGTTTATTTTTAGGTAGGAGAGACTCTAGAGATCTAAAAAAGATGTCATGCATGTACTCTAATGGAGATCATATAACATAGTGTTTAAGAGCCCAGGTAACTCAGTCATCTTCATATATGCTTAATCCTTATTAATCATTTGTGTTCCTTCATTTCCTTGTGTTTTTTCATTTCCCTTAGTATATCAATGTCTTTGTTAATGGTTTCTAAGAACTCATTTATAACTATTTGTTAACCATTTGTCATGCAAAGTGAATGAAATACCATATTATATTGCCATCAACTTGCTATGGTCCTATGAACATGGATGGACCTAGAGAGTGTCATACTGAGTGAAGTAAGTCAGTCAGAGAAGGAGAAATATATGATATCCCTTTCCCTTATATGTAGAATCTAAAAGGAAATCATACAAAAGTAGCAAATGTGAAAGAGCCCTTTCTCCTACCAAGGCTGAGATTCTGACTTTATTGCAGACAGTATCAGTTCAGTTCAGTTCAGTCACTCAGTAGTGTCTTGACTCTTTGTGACCCCATGAATCGCAGCACACCAGGCCTCCCTGTCCATCACCAACTCTCGGAGCTCACTCAGACTCACATCCATCGAGTTAGTGATGCCATCCAGCCATCTCATCCTCTGTCATCCCCTTCCCCTCCTGCCCCCAATCCTTCCCAGCATCAGAGTCTTTTCCAATGAGTCAACACTTCGCATGAGGTGGCCAAAGTACTGGAGTTTCAGCTTTAGCATCATTCCTTCCAAAGAACACCCAGGACTGATCTCCTTCAGAATGGACTGGTTGGATCTCCTTGCAGTCCAAGGGACTCTCAGGAGTCTTCTCCAACATCATAGTTCAAAAGCATCAATTCTTCGGCACTCAGCCTTCTTCACAGTCCAACTCTCACATCCATACATAACCACAGGAAAAACCATAGCCTTAACTAGACGGACCTATAGTTGTCACCTATTGGATGGTAGAGAAATTCACTGAGGTGCTACAGTCAGGGTAGGGAGGCAAGAAATCACCTCGTCGGGTACCTGTGAGACTTGCTGGGTGGTTGGGTGTGGTTGGGATTCTGGCATCCACTGGCTGCCATGTACTGCAGCAGGAGGAAAGCCACATCAGAACAAAGATGAGAAGCACTTTCTTCCAGCAGTGGTCCTCCAATGCTCTTTACTGATGAAACATTATGACAGCTGCAAAGGAGAAATGTTTATAGGGTCTAGCTCCACAAAGCAGGGCAGGGAAGGATGGATTTGAGCTGAGAATAAATAAACTGATAGCTGGAACATGTATCAAAAGAATTTCTTTTAAATTAAAGGTTCTAATTAAGTTCTGGCTAATCAAAGCTTTGGGCTTCCCAAGTGACTCAATGGTTAAGAAAACACCTGCCAAGCAGTAGACGTGGGTTTGATACTGCCTGGGCAATCCCATGGACCGAGGAGCCTGTCAAGCTACAGTCTATGGGTCACAAAAGAGACATGACTTAGCAACTAAACAACAATAATCAAAGCTTTACAATGCCAAGTTCTCACCAAGCTGTGGTATACACATCAGAAACACCTAGGAATTTGCAAAACTGAGAGGCATATCATCAGTTAAGCAACTGATATATGTTAAAAATTTTACTATGGTGCTTTGTATTTTGGTTGTGTTATTAAAATATAGTCATGTGTTTGGGGTGGGGGGGAAAGCACAGGCTCTGTAGCAATCAGTTCCTGGGTTCAAATTCTGGCCTTGCCATTTACTTAAACTTAAGTCAGTTAACCTCTCTCTGCCTCAATTTTCTCAATGGTAAAATGGGGGGAATTACAGTACCTATCTCAGGTTTCTTGCAATTAATAGATGAGATAATGTTTGTAGAAAACTTAGAATAGTAATTAGAGTATAGTAAGTACTTGATAAGTATTATTGTTATTATCATTTAAGCAAAAGGCACATGCAGGCTATGATTGGGTTTGTTTTGATTTTGGAAAACCTTTATCCTTATCATAAAAGTGATATATATGCTTTTTTAAAGTATCTTTTTTTTTCTTTTTTTTTTAAGAGCTTAAAGTATCTTTTGAAGACTTTTTTTTTTTTTTTTTTAAGAGCTTAAAGTATCTTTTGAAGATTTTTTTTTTTTTTTTTGCTACAGAAAAATCAGAAAATAAAGATTTAACAAAAAGAAGAAAACAAAATAATGGTATCTTTATTTCATATTATCATTAACATTCTGGTGTACATCATTCTGGAGGTTTTTCTATTCATCCAATAATAGTTTTCAAATGTATTTTGGTATGTATGTTCACATACAACATGGTGATCAGGCAAGTACTTTGACTGAGCTTTTGAGCTTTGTGTTTCAGGTAGCTAGGGTTAATTACCCTAATACACATGCTCGCTTCATTTTCTTCAACCTTCTACACACACCCAGAGAAGGCCAGACTCACTGTACTCTGCACCAGCCCTGGTTTGGGGGAGCCCAATACACGAGAGAGAGACCTAGACTCTCCATTTGTCTGAAAGGAATGCGGAGCTCAGACACCTTCCTTGAGGCTCTGGTTCTAGAAATTATCACCTTCTGATTCTCCTGTGCAGAATGCAGATACTCTAGCTCTGACTGACCAGATTCAGAGTCCTCTTGTTCCTCAAAGTGTGGCCCCTGAACCAGCAGAATCAACATCACTTGCTAGCTTGTTAGAAATGCAAATTCTTGGACCCTACCCTATACCTACTCTATGAGAATCTAAAGTTTAATGAGCTTCTTGGGTGATTTGCACATACATTAAGTTTGAGAAGCACAGGTCCTTTCAATGTGAGGAATGAAGATTTACCTAAATGTTCTTGAACACTAGAAACCTGAAGAACATTCTCACCAAAATACCGTTCCTTACGCCATTCTGCTTCATGGAACAGCCTGAGCGTTGTAGGTTAACAATAGGCCCAACGCCTTTCTTGGGATTCCAGTGCATAGCATTCAAACATTAAACATCTTTGTGATCAAACTCAGTAGCCAATATCAGGGAAAAGACTTCTCTGGTCCTAAGAGAAGATTCAATTTCTTCTAAATAGACAGTGTAAAAATGTCTATTCTCCTCTCAGAAGAGAGAAATTCGTGTTATCTGGCTAATGTGGGCCATGCAATCAGGAAACAAGTTCCCACCAGTAGGTACAAAGGCATAGCTTTTGTGGGATGTTTCTGCCCCTGGTTTCTATATAACAGCCTAAGTCAGAAATGAGTAACTTCTATCAAGGATCACTCACCCACTGATGCTGATTAAATATGTAATATCTAAAGGGGCTCTTCAGTGGAAAGCAATCTTTTTCAGTGCAATAAACTATATAACTTATTTCTTTTTAAAAACCATAAACAGGGACTTCCCTGGTGGTCCAGTGGTTGG
The DNA here is from genome assembly GCA_006410675.1 of Oreotragus oreotragus. Classification (NCBI taxonomy): domain Eukaryota; kingdom Metazoa; phylum Chordata; class Mammalia; order Artiodactyla; family Bovidae; genus Oreotragus; species Oreotragus oreotragus. Next base: position 261,957 of record SJYX01001544.1, read on the forward strand.
GAATCTGCCTTCTAATGCAGAGGACTTGTGTTCCATCCCTTATCGGGGAACTGAGATCCCACATGCCACAGGGCAACAAAGCCCATGAGCTACAACCACTAAGGCTGTGTGCCACAACTAGAGAGAAGCCTGCATGTGGCAATGAAAGATCCAGCATGCTGCAACTAAGACCTGACAGTGAAAAAATACATAAATATTTCAAAATAAAAAAAAACATAGAAAATATGATCTTATTCCATAAACATAATAGACAATTGCAAGGTGTGTTTCGGTCCTCTGTTATGGCCAACTAAAAAATAGGGACAGAAGTCAGAAAAAGAGAAGAGAGACTAAAGGGGAAGGAGAAAGACAAAGAGACCCAAACCAAAAGGCAGAGACATGCATATACACTTAAGGACATGGAAACAAAATTTGATAGTATTAACATTGCTGTAATTTTCTCAGGTGATATATGACCACCAAGATACTCACACACTGATTCATCAAATATTTATCTCACACTTTTTCTGTGTCAGGTGCTGAGGATATTAAATTGAGCAAAATATACAGGGTTCTGCCCTTAAAGAGCTCACATATGTAGCAGGGGAGCAAGCCATTAATCAAGTAATCACACAAATAACCATTGGTATTAGTTTCCTATTTCAGTTGTAACAAATCACCACTAATTTAGTGGCTTACAACATGTGTTTATTATCTTACAGTTCTGTAGGTAGAAGTCTGATGCAGGTCTCACTGGGCTAAAAATCATGGTGTCAGCAGAGCTGTATTCCCTTTTGGAAACTCTAGGTAAGAATTCTTTTCCTTATCCTTTCCCAGAACCACCAGGGAAAAGGCCACCCACATCCCTTGCCTCCATCTTCAAAGTCAGCAGCATTGCATCTCTCTGAACCTCTAGTCAACACTTGCCTGTAACTCTCCCTCTGCTTCCCTCTTCCATTTTTAAGGACACTTGTGATTACACTGGGCCCAACAGAAAATTCAGGAGACTCTCACACTTCAAGATCAGTTGATTAGCAAACAATTCCTATCATCTTAATTCTCCTTTGCCATGTAACAACATATTCACAGGTTCTGGGATTAGCAGCTGAACATCTTTCAGTTCAGTTCAGTTCAGTTCATTTCAGTCACTCAGTCGTGTCTGACTCTTTGCGACTCCATGAATCGCAGCATGCCAGGCCTCCCTGTCCATCACCAACTCCTGGAGTTCACTCAGACTCACGTCAATCAAGTCCATGATGCCATCCAGCCATCTCATCCTGTCGTCCTCTTCTCTTCCTGTCCCCAATCCCTCCCAGCATCAGAGTCTTTTCCAATGAGTCAACTCTTCGCATGACGTGGCCAAGGTACTGGAGTTTCAGCTTCAACATCAGTCCTTCCTTCCAAAGAACACCCAGGGCTGATCTCCTTCAGAATGGACTGGTTGGATCGCCTTGCAGTCCAAGGGACTTTCAAGAGTCTTCTCCAGCACCACAGTTCAAAAGCATCAATTCTTCAGCGCTCAGCTTTCTTCACAGTCCACCTCTCACATCCATACATGACTACTGGAAAAACCATAGCCTTGACTAGACAGACCTGTGTTTGCAAAGTAATGTCTCTGCTTTTCAATATGCTATCTAGGTTGGTCATAACTTTTCTTCCAAGGAGTAAGCGTCTTTTAATTTCATGGCTGCAGTCACCATCTGCAGTGAGTTTGGAGCCCAAAGAAATAAAGTCTGACACTGTTTCCACTGTTTCCCCATCTATTTCTCATGAAGTGATGGGACCAGATGCCATGATCTTCGTTTTCTGAATGTTGAGCTTTAAGCCAACTTTTTCACTCTCCTCTTTCACTTTCATCAAGAAGCTTTTTAGTTCCTTTTCACTTTCTGCCATAAAGGTGGTGTCATCTGCATATCTGAGGTTATTGATATTTCTCCCGGCAATCTTGATTCCAGCTTGTGCTTTTTCCAGCCCAGCGTTTCTCAGGATGTACTCTGCATATAAGTTAAATAAGCAGGGTGACAATATTCAGCCTTGACGTACTCCTTTTCCTATTTGGAACCAGTCTGTTGTTCCATGTCCAGTTCTAACTGTTGCTTCCTGACCTGCATGCAGATTTCTCAAGAGGCAGGTCAGGTGGTCTGGTATTCCAATCTCTTTCAGAATTATCCTACCATACTATTATTATTTATGTATTCCAGAAACTATTGGCTTAAATGAGACTTTGACCTTCTGTGCACAAGTACAGAAGCATGGCATTTCCTAGAACTATCCTGTTCTGAATTCTGTTCTTTGCTACTTACACGTTTGTGTTTGCTGTTTCCTCTGAGATACCCTTCTCCTTAATCTCTACATGTCCATATTCTAGCTCATTTAAGGCCTTGCTTGAATGGTACCTACACTTTATCAGGTGGAAAAAATGAAAAGTAAACTTAGTTCAGAATAGTTCTATCTTTAGGATTCTCAGTTGGTGCCTCAAAGAACTTGTAAGGAAGCCACTGTATTAAAAATGAATTTGAGTATCTTGAAACGTATTTCAAAGTACTCACACTGGATTTTTCAGACACTTCTATTTGGATCACAGAAGGAAATGAGAGGATAAAGCCAAACTCTCTAGGCACCACTGAAGAGACACAGAAGGAAGTACCTTGAAAAAAAGCTTGTTTAATGGCAAAAGCAGAATCAGATACCTGCTCTTGAATTCTGCCTCTTCCAGTTAGTCATGTGACACTGAGTGAATAATTATTTTAAACCTATTTCCTCATCAGTAAAACAGGATAGTGACTAGTCATAGTGCCTGACACATAATAGGCATTCAATAAATCTTTATTGCTGTGCAAAAAAAGATTCAGTGAGGTGAACTAACTTGTACAACTTTATAAATCTAGAACAAGACCCCCAAATTCTAGTATATCAAAATCATCTTGCTGTTTTAGTTCTCTGAAAATATGTAAACCATTCATGATCCTTCTGGCACATCTCTATACTCAATAATCATTAGTTGCCCCTATCCTGACAGACATCACTACACTGACACAGAGCTTTCTGTTTTGTTTCCTTGTGAATACAGCAGCATTTCTCATTTGAAATAGAGGATTTTGAAGTACTTGATACATCAACTTACCTCATCTGAGGAAGGCTGAATTATTCCATCTTTGACTCTGAAGGATGCGGAGATCCAGAAAGCAGAACGGTGCTTCTAGACCCTATTGGTCTTAACTGTGCTGAGTGTGGTGAAAAAAGAAAAATAAATATTCCATTTTATAGTTACCAGACAGGAATTTGTTTCCCTGTCATTTTGGTCCACATACCCCTCTGTTTTCCACAAATGGTTCTCATTTTAAAGTTGAGTTCAAAACCAATTATTCTAAAAATTTGCTTATTGTGGTCAGGCAGATTGAAAAAAAAAATGAATTGGGACACTGGTGTAATAGGGGGCATTTGAACAGAGTGGAATGAAGTGGAATAGAAGCTAGAAGTTATAGGTGCCCTTGTGTATCTCTTTCCCTCTCTGGACCTTTATTTTCTGACTTTAGAGAGATAGTCTACAGGGTCTCTAGACCCGTACCATCTCTAGCATTGTATGATTTTATAAGCCTCCCCTACAAATACACACATATACACACACGCACTGAGGTATTAGAATATAAAGGGATGTATGGGTGGTGAAATGATAGTTTGGAGAAGGGGAAAAAATTGCAGGCAGGTACATTTGAGCTTAGCACATCCAGTAGAGTGTGGAAGATAATGCAAAGAGAGGGCGGAAACACATAATAAAAGGTTTACTTTGCTAAGGATAGGGTCCAAGCAAGCCTGTATCACTAAAGCCTTTGAAGGCCAACCTCCATGTTTTATTATTGAAAACCTACCAAGAACTGAGAATGAACTAACAAGACTGCAAATGATTATATTAACCACTTTTTTTTCCCCCCATTGAAATGTATTCAGCGAACTAGACACAAGCTTCTATTTGCTTCACTACTGGCAAGTAGGAACAAGCAGCTACAAAGAAAATAATCACCCTTTCACTCTTCTGTTAGCTTTTGTAGTTTTCATCACAAGAATAAACCATTATAAAACCTACATCTCAAAAAATGTCATATGTGTTACGTAAGAGTTAATAGAAGACAATATTGCCTTCTACTTACTATAAACTTTATCCAGACCAATTTAAATATTGGCCTAATTTGGGCTTTACAGTTATGAACAATCAAATGGGAGGCTACCAATTATTTGCTTAAAAGTTGACTTAACAAAAGCGGATTTATATTTACCTTGATGTTTTGTCATGTATATAACCCAATCAAGTAACCAAGCTGTAAGAATCAGATCCTTAAACATGTTTTTTCATTTTCTGCAGAGTTCCAGAATAAGAAACATTGCTCTGAGTGCCCCTGGGCAAAAGATAAAGGAGGTTACAGCTTGTAGAAGTAGTAATTAGAGCCAATTACAACTCAGCTTACCTGCTTTGTCATTAAAATGCCTGTCAGACCTCTCATTCTTCTAAACAGAGGAAAAGAAAAGGTATAGCTTAATGGGGGAGGGCTAGCTAAACGGAAGGGATTTCTAATTCTGTTCAAACTTACTGTGTAACCTTAGACAAACACATCGCCTTTTGGCTTCAAACTGTGGTTTTCTCACATCTAAAGGACCTCAAGAAATCACCTGGTCAGGCCTCCTGCATTCAAGAAAGTTAAGGTATTATTATAGTCCTACTTTCCAAATGAGACATGAAAGACTCAGATAATTTGACTATAATTTATCTTCTGCCTCCTCAGTGCAATAGATTTGGTCTTTTAGCTTAACTGTCATGAGAAAAATGTAGTTATTCTCCTCATTTTTCTCATATGTGGTATACAGTTTAACACATAATAACCACAAAGTACTTTGAAAATACGAAGGGAAGCTTGTGAATGTAACACTACCAACAGAGATACTAGCCCTTGGACTAGATGCGGCTCAAGAAAAAGTAACAAGAATGGATTTAGCCCTTTGAAGATTAGCTTGAGGAAGAAGTAGAATTATACTTAGCTTAGTTAAATGGACCAAACTTACTTTCTGCAAATATGTATACAGGGTAATTAGAAGTAATGAAAAATTGTGAAACAGGAACGCCACTATGGATTTTCCACTAGGTTTGAGAAAGTGAACAAAAAGTGCATGTAAAGTCAGAAATCCTGAACAAAGCGGACTCCTTGGGGAAGGGTAAAAGGAAATAAGGTTTTTCTCACAATTTAAGTTCACTGTTCTATACAACTTCTAATGATTTTGCCTTTTGTCCTTAAAACAGTAGTCTGGTCACTGAATGCTTAATTACCTATCTTCCTGTCTGCAATCTTTCTTCAAGTTACATTCTAAACCATTCAAATTAACCCTGCCCAAATCACTGTCTTTACCTGCTACTTTGAACACATCAGCTGCCTCACAATCCCGTTATCCTCTGTATTGAATTACCCATTCAGGATTTCAAGACTCTCCATCAATCCACTCCAATTTAGTCTCTTCCTGATCCTTCTCTACCTTTGCTCCTTTTCATACACTTTCTCCTCATACCTGAAACAAACCCCATCCTTGCATATGTCATCTTTCTTCACCTTTATTGAAAATCAACACATATTTGATGTGAGGTCTGCAGGGAGGGAGCCAAGTCTATTTAATAAAGGAGATTGGCGCCAAGCTCCCCCTCCCTGTTTCTATCAGGGAGAAGTGAAGGCATAACGTTCAGGAGCAGAATGTGGAAGAATGCTGCTGGGTAGAGTCTGCTTGAAATATGGGGCAGTTCGGAATACTAAGAGGCTCTTCAGTATTTTAGGATTCGTCTCACCCTTTCATTCTTTCAATTAAAGCTTTATCTTTATTGTTTTTAACAAAGGCCTCAATTGATATGCTGCTTTCCTTGTCACACCTCCCTTGGTGAAGGTATGCAGTGGTCACTATCAGATCCCTAGACTGAGGGGAAGAGTGATTCACATAGTCAGTGAAGTGGGCATAATGTATCAGGAAGGTTATTCCAAAGAGAGGGTGGCAGTGTATATGTAAAGAAATTTTACATCGGCACATACTCTTGGGTAGAACTCTTAGGCAGGGGCAAGAAGGACCATTCTTTTATTAGATCCGACATGAGTGATGTGGGCAGTTTGGTTCCTGACAGATATTAAGCTTAGAAACAGTATATATTTTGGATTTTTAATTTTTATTCACTTCCATATAACAGCATATATAAAATGTTGCACAGACAAAAAGCATTTCTGAAACTTGGTCACTCCTTTTAGATTGGCACAGATTACATATTTTTCAAAAAAAATCAATGGTGGAAGAATTTTCATCTCTTTTAAGGCTAGATTTGATTTCGAGATAGCCAAAAGTCACTTGAGACTAAGTCTGGTGAAACATGGTAGGGAATAACCTGAATGTAATTGTTAGTGAAATAAACATGTAAAAGGATAACCTATTTTACTGTTAAAACATCACACAACATGCCACCCTCAAAGGAAAATTTTTACTGGGATATGTAACTGTTTGAAAGTTTTGTTTAGGGTACAGAAATATGTATCTGGTTTTATGATATTAGAGGGAGAATGGGCATAGCTAAGGGAAGACTGCAAAATATTCAGCTTCTTTGGAGGCCAGGTGATAATTTCCATCAACCTGCTAGTGCTTCAGGATGATAAGCAGCTTTCGTAACAACTGTGGAGTGGTAGGTCTGCTTGACTTAAATGATTGACACAGCTGTTGGGAAGCAGGAAATGGTGCTGGATTACACACAGACAACCAAAACTAACAAACACACACAGGCTTCCTGGTATGTAAATTATTTTTGAGGTTTGAGATCTCCTTTTACAGAATTTAGTATATAACAGATTCAAAAAACAAACTCCTTGACCTCCCAATATTAAATAACTAAATGTGCAAAAGAATCACCATTAAATAGCACATAAAAAGCTATACATTTTCTATGAAACATTATGTGCACAGATTTTCAAAGCTGTGAAAATGCAATAAAGAGCACAACACATTTTGGTCACTTTATTAAATGACATTAAATAGTTTAAGTTTCAACTACTAAACAGCACTTTGAATGGTGAAAACACAGATAGTATTATTGTCATACTTGAATGCTTTTCTTTAAAAACACAATTCCAGTCCTTATGTATATTACAAAACAGCCTTAAAGGAAGAAGTGACATCTTTTCTACAGTACTTAAGATACTCAATACAGAACTGAAAAGCAGTCTAACAGAAACAAAGGCAAGTCTTCACAGCTGTATGATTTCAGCAGCCAAAGCTGGATGATGGACTGAAACATTACTATACAACTGGGACAAAACATATACAATATCACAATACTAAGCAAAAACGCTTTACACCCGAAGAAATAAAACAGGTTACAAAATGTGGAGAATTTAGCAGGCAAAACTGTATTACAAGCAACATTTTAAATCATTTTTTAAGCCATTGCAACTATTTAAAACATCTAAAACAAATATAAAAATGAGCCTTTTAGTATCTTATTGACATGACTTTATCTTTAAATATTTGTTAAAGCTTGATGTTATACTCAAAGTACATATTATGTAGCTAAAATGTCAAGTGAAGATTGTATGCAAACTGATCCAAGTTTTATCCCAAACTATTTCCAATTAACCTTTCTATGTATTATTCTTTAAGTCATAATTTCATTCATGATGAAAAAGGTTTAGAAGGTTGCCTAAAATTTTGACATCTATGTCTTTGAGCAAGTAATCAGACCATGGTTAAAGTTCTCAGGTTGAGTAAATCAGGTTTAAAAGTATTCTGGACTTGCAGAAATACCAACTGATAACAGCTGGCCAGAATATACTGTCTTCAAATATTTATTTCACAAATCTTGTCTTTTTCATTTCTTCTAAAGTAAAAACACATCCCCCTAGTGAAATAAATTTGATTATATGGCTGGCATAATATCCAAATATGGGAACGTGGAGGGTGGATCCACCAAACCTCAAAATTCCTAGTACTCTTAGTACTTAGTACTCTTGAATGTTCTACCACTAGTTCTTTCAAGATAAAAGTGGACATCTCTTAATCATCCAAACAACTCAAAACAGTTTTAGCTAATGTTAAACTCATTCTTGCATATCTGAGGTTATTGGTATTTCTTCCAGCAATCTTGATTCCAGCTTGTGCTTCTTCCAGCCCAGCCCCTTGGTGGACACGGTTTAACAATCCATTCAGTTCTCCCCATGTAGCCATGTCAGCAGCTCCTGGAGAATTAACTGTTCTGGCAGAGATCAGCGCTGTGGCCCTGGAATGAACCTTGGGGAGCTCCGCATGAGCCCATTGTCTGACGACCAGAGCAACCCCACACTACAGTCTGCACCTGGGAGCCCCAGGCTGCCAGCCCAGCACCACATTCTCTGCCCCGCTTTCCTGCTCTTGTCCTGATCTGCTGTCTGGTGCCCATGGAGACAGTGCGCAGAGCAAGACTGTCTCAGGTCGTCCCTGCAGACAGCCCTCCTGCTGTCGGTCTGTGACCAGGCTCGAGGGTGCTCTGGCTCTTCCTGCCAGGGCAGGAGGAGGAAAACCAGCTGCAGGTTTTGACCTATGGTCCTGGACTAGAATATCTTAACCTCAGCACCACGGGCAGTTTAGATGGCGTAATTCTAGGTTGTGGGGGGCTGTCCTATGCATATTGAGGTTTTTTGCAGCATCCCAACTCCTCACCCATTAGATGCCAAGAGTACTTCCCAGCCGTGACAATCACAAGTGTCCCTTGACACTGAAAATGTCCCCTGAGGGAAAGAATCACTCCCTGCCCCAAAGGAAGACAAATGATGTAGTGAATGGAGGCTAGCATTTAAAAAGAAAGGAAAATCAGACTTCCCTGGAGGTGCAGTGAAGAAGAATCCACCTACCTATTCAGGGACATGGGTTCAATCCTTGGTCAGGGAAGATTCTACTTGCTGAGAAGCAACTAAGCCCGTGTGCCACAGCTACTAAAGCGTACACACTCCAGGTCTGAGAGCCACACTACAGAGCCTGATCCTGCACCTACTGAAGCCCGGGCTCCTAGGCTGTGCTCTGCAACAAAAGAAGCCGCCACGATGAGAAGCTCACCACAGTGAGAAGCTCTGCAATGAGAGAAAGCCCACAGCAGCAACGAAGACCCCGTGCAGCCAGAGGTAAATAAAATAATAAATAAATAAATATAGACGTGTATGCATGTCCACAAATAATAAAAATAAATTTAAAAAAAAGAAGAAAGGAAAATCAGAATGCAACACATGTTGATAAGGTCAGTCTTCCTTGATGAAACTTCTATTTTGATTAATAATATATCCATGTATATCCTAGATCATCTGGTAAATTTTTTTTAAGCTTTGACATTTCAGACTTTTAGAAAATTTTTAAAAGTACAAAGAACTTGTGTAGACCCCGATACTAACTTTCCACACTTGATTTCTCTGCCTTCTCCCCTCGCTCTCCTTCCGTCTTCTGTTTTTCAAATGCTTCCTATGAGCACAGGGGCCTTTTGTACCAAAATACCACCCTCTGTGCTCTAAGCTGTCATTGCTAATGTTTGGGTTTAGGTTCATAAGTGACAGTGATTTATAATTGTTCTCACCTGTGTTGTCATTTTAGGGTATTCAGGCCACACTTGTCTACAGTTTGTGACAATTTCTGTATTGCATTTCTGTTTAGAAAGTTTTGAAAAATTCCCCCCAAAATTCCCAAGGACCAAGTGTCCTTTCAGGTTATTATTTTTCTTTATAATGCTATTATTCATTCAGAATCTTTGTTTCTTTAGCACATGTTTTGATGTGTATATGTTTGTTCCATTTGTTTATAACATTAATTAGCCACTACCTGAGAGAGATTTCCCCCACCTTTAGAAATTGTTTGACTAATTTTTAGGTATCTTCCTCAGTCCTGATTTTTACTATCATGTAAAACTTTTTGTTTTTGTTGTTAGACTACTGTTATATTGATTTACTAATGTTTTCAGATAATTAACTAAGGGTTTTATAAACATTTGTTTAAATATGGAATTTTTGTTCTTAGCATTATTTATTTTCCATAATTTTCACCTTGAACTTGGTTCCTTTTCTAAATTCCTAAAACCCAAATTCATCTGTCTTTCCTTATTGAAAATAATATGAGCAAGTAGTAAAAATTTGTCAAACATACAATTTGGCAGTAAATTTTCACTGGATTTTTTTATTTTGTTATTTTCAGGTTAAAAAATGTTCTTTATATCTTGGATATACTAAGCTTACACAGACTATTTCCAAGTCTTAAAAAAAATAATAAGTAGGGCACATTTTAATTCTATTGTTACTCTTGGGTAGAACTCTTAGGCAGGGGCAAGAAGGACCATTCTTTTATTAGATCCGACATGAGTGATGTGGGCAGTTTGGTTCCTGACAGATATTAAGCTTAGAAACAGTATATATTTTGGATTTTTAATTTTTATTCACTTCCATATAACAGCATATATAAAATGTTGCACAGACAAAAAGCATTTCTGAAACTTGGTCACTCCTTTTAGATTGGCACAGATTACATATTTTTCAAAAAAAATCAATGGTGGAAGAATTTTCATCTCTTTTAAGGCTAGATTTGATTTCGAGATAGCCAAAAGTCACTTGAGACTAAGTCTGGTGAAACATGGTAGGGAATAACCTGAATGTAATTGTTAGTGAAATAAACATGTAAAAGGATAACCTATTTTACTGTTAAAACATCACACAACATGCCACCCTCAAAGGAAAATTTTTACTGGGATATGTAACTGTTTGAAAGTTTTGTTTAGGGTACAGAAATATGTATCTGGTTTTATGATATTAGAGGGAGAATGGGCATAGCTAAGGGAAGACTGCAAAATATTCAGCTTCTTTGGAGGCCAGGTGATAATTTCCATCAACCTGCTAGTGCTTCAGGATGATAAGCAGCTTTCGTAACAACTGTGGAGTGGTAGGTCTGCTTGACTTAAATGATTGACACAGCTGTTGGGAAGCAGGAAATGGTGCTGGATTACACACAGACAACCAAAACTAACAAACACACACAGGCTTCCTGGTATGTAAATTATTTTTGAGGTTTGAGATCTCCTTTTACAGAATTTAGTATATAACAGATTCAAAAAACAAACTCCTTGACCTCCCAATATTAAATAACTAAATGTGCAAAAGAATCACCATTAAATAGCACATAAAAAGCTATACATTTTCTATGAAACATTATGTGCACAGATTTTCAAAGCTGTGAAAATGCAATAAAGAGCACAACACATTTTGGTCACTTTATTAAATGACATTAAATAGTTTAAGTTTCAACTACTAAACAGCACTTTGAATGGTGAAAACACAGATAGTATTATTGTCATACTTGAATGCTTTTCTTTAAAAACACAATTCCAGTCCTTATGTATATTACAAAACAGCCTTAAAGGAAGAAGTGACATCTTTTCTACAGTACTTAAGATACTCAATACAGAACTGAAAAGCAGTCTAACAGAAACAAAGGCAAGTCTTCACAGCTGTATGATTTCAGCAGCCAAAGCTGGATGATGGACTGAAACATTACTATACAACTGGGACAAAACATATACAATATCACAATACTAAGCAAAAACGCTTTACACCCGAAGAAATAAAACAGGTTACAAAATGTGGAGAATTTAGCAGGCAAAACTGTATTACAAGCAACATTTTAAATCATTTTTTAAGCCATTGCAACTATTTAAAACATCTAAAACAAATATAAAAATGAGCCTTTTAGTATCTTATTGACATGACTTTATCTTTAAATATTTGTTAAAGCTTGATGTTATACTCAAAGTACATATTATGTAGCTAAAATGTCAAGTGAAGATTGTATGCAAACTGATCCAAGTTTTATCCCAAACTATTTCCAATTAACCTTTCTATGTATTATTCTTTAAGTCATAATTTCATTCATGATGAAAAAGGTTTAGAAGGTTGCCTAAAATTTTGACATCTATGTCTTTGAGCAAGTAATCAGACCATGGTTAAAGTTCTCAGGTTGAGTAAATCAGGTTTAAAAGTATTCTGGACTTGCAGAAATACCAACTGATAACAGCTGGCCAGAATATACTGTCTTCAAATATTTATTTCACAAATCTTGTCTTTTTCATTTCTTCTAAAGTAAAAACACATCCCCCTAGTGAAATAAATTTGATTATATGGCTGGCATAATATCCAAATATGGGAACGTGGAGGGTGGATCCACCAAACCTCAAAATTCCTAGTACTCTTAGTACTTAGTACTCTTGAATGTTCTACCACTAGTTCTTTCAAGATAAAAGTGGACATCTCTTAATCATCCAAACAACTCAAAACAGTTTTAGCTAATGTTAAACTCATTCTAACTCAGTGATACCTAGAGCAAATCCTCCACCCAGCTTTTTTTTTTTTTTTTTTTTTGGAATTTGTTAGCTATTTCCACTACATGTTACATCAACATCTCAAAAATGGTTTCGCCATGTTGAGTTGACTCTCATAGTCTAACAATCTTTTTCTTTAAGAAACTCAAGCAACCAAATTGTACATGAATAAGCATATAGGTCATTTTTACAAGCCTGGATTAAGAAAAACGACAATGTAAAACCTCATAAAAGGGCATTAGATGAATTTTGATTAGAAAATTGCCTCACAGATCTAAACTAAAAAAAAACAAAAACAAAAAAAATGAGCTTTAAAACAGAACTTATGTAAGAAAATTCAGTTGGGGAAAAACAACATACTGATGAGAGAAAAGAAGACGAAGAGCATAGAAGCCAGTGATCCTTATCTTTAGGAGGAATTACTTTACAATACTGACAGTACTGGGAATTGTTTTAAAGCACATTCCCCATGTGAACTTAAAGTCAGCAATGGTTCTGCCATTTTGATGTTGTTTATAAAACAGGGTGTGAAACTAACAACCACAATGTCATCCTTAACCTCCTAAAATGCTAGAACTTGATTTTGTTAGTCCACATCCCACTGCCAGCAACAGGATGAAGCACTAGCACTGGCACCAAACAGTTAAAAGATGTGCCTTATATTAGTGCCAGGAGAGAGAAAATTCAAGTGTGGAAGATAATCCACGACCCTGAAATTTTACCAGTAATTACTTCAGCACATATAACTGAAAATAAAAATGGCAGAAAAGACTAAAGAAGAAAAATAATTCTCTTCTTAGGCTGTACTTAAGGCTGTTTATACAATGCTAAGATAACTGTAAGACTCCTCCAAGTTTTAGAGCAGTAGTATTTAACAATATTGCACACAATTCTGTGTCAAAGACAACCAACCCTTAGTTTCTAACTTTCAGTCACAGAGATGATATAGCAGGAGCCCAGTTTCAGACTTCAGTCAAAAGAACATTAAAACCATTTCAATCACTTTAGTCAAGAAATGGATAAGTACAAAAGTATTCCATAACTTGAGGAATCAACTCTAAGAACTCAGCTGTGTGTCTTTATATGTAAAGAATGAATATATAAATCAGTATTCTTTCATAAATTCATTAATTTATGACAATTTTATGGTCACTAAAAGCAGGCATAAAAATTTAGAGAGGAAACCTGTGGAGTTGTTACTGTTATGGAAGGACTTGTTTTCACTGAAAACAATTTGAAAGATCTTCTGTACTCAATGTGTGTAAGAAGATTCTAGGCAACATCACTGACAAATGTCAGGAAGAAATGGTATGCCCTATTAAAAAAAATTTTAAACTAATATGGAAGATTGGCATTTAAGGGGACCAAACTATTTATACAGTTGAGTTCTGTTAAGTCATTGATTCCTAAAAAAATAAAAGATCTTTCTATGATTTTAGCAATCTTTTAAGCTTTTAGTGCAAAATCACATTGATTTCCCTGGGGAAGGTCCTGGATTTTTGCTTCTCATTGGGGGTGGTGCACGTTGTAATGGTGGTGGCTGCATACCACCAGCCACTGACTGATACATTCCTCTCATATCAATCTGCTGGTAGTTAGAAGGATTCATGATTAAATTCGGAGGCTTTGGCATCATGAGGTGACCCAGTGTTGCTTGTTGATAAGTCATTTGCTGCTGCTGCTGCTGATTGTACTGTTGCTGGAGCCTTCGGTTCATAAGTATTCGCTGAACACAGCTGATTAACTAAGGAGAGAAAAGGGAGCTGTTACAAGTGCATGACCTGTCTCAAAGAGGCAGTATCAAATTTTGAGTTAAAATCAATTTGTTAAGGGGGTACCATACCAAAAGAAAAACATATTATTGTTATCACCATTACTAATTTGATGGCATTCACAGGACCATTACTGTAGAAACCAGTTAGTAACACCATTTAGGGCTAAATTCTCTTAATGACTTGACTATTGTAGTGCAAGCAGCATTTAAGTTGGTTGCTATAGTAACCTGTCCTGCACTGTGATTAGTCTCAAGTATTAGTTACAGCACTTTTTTGTCAAGTCTCTTTCTTTGTCCTTCTTTTGAATATTTCACATGATGACAGAAAAATAAACACTTTTAGTGACAAACACCAAAGGGAAAAGGCACTTGCAGTGGGAGTAATTCCTACCTGCCTACCTAGAATGTCTCAGATTTCCTAAGATAATTTAAAACCACATAATTCTACAGTGCTTTCTAAGTAAAATTCATGCCACAAAAATTGATTCCCTGGTGTCAAGAGTTGAAATTTCCCAGTGCAAGGTAGATGGCTGCCAAACAACCATGCTAACAAAGATAATCAAGGATTCTGGAATATGTTAGCCTTATAAAGAATTACATAATTTAGTAGGAACCTGTGTCATATATCATTTATAACTCCACTTGTTATCTCAAATTAAATATATTAAAAAGTAAACTTATTTGTGGAAGTTGTTTAATATCAGTAAAAGAAAAGTCTGGCAAAAATTCCTTTCTAGATGTCCAGAATACAAAAGTAAAATTATATGGAAGAGATGCTGTGTAAACTTCAAGGAGATTCATTTGGGAAGCTGTTGCTCATTTGCAACAAAAGACATTACCTTTATTTGACATTACTAGGTTTATGAATAAAATTTCTTCTGGGAATAACCAATGACCATCCATCCAACCACATGTGGGAACAGATATCAACACAGATGTCACACAAACTCATTATTATAAATTCAAGAAAATTAAACATAACCTAGAGATACTCTGAATCCTTACCATCTGTTGTTTTGTCAACACGTCATTGTAGATTGCCTCTCTTCGTTTGACATCAAGCTCCTGGCTGGCTTGTCTACTTAATGCTAATGCCTGTACCTGGGCCTCTGAGAGATTCATGTTTTCCTTCCACTAGAAGAAAAATTTCTATTTACTCCTTATTGCAGTAGAATTGAAGAAAATAAAATATTTATGGTTCTTAAAGATATTCAGCGTTTTTAAAGTTTTCTTTCCCCCCCTTTCCTTTAATCTTTTCTAAAGAAGATGATGATATAAAAGCAAGGTACTAAACTGTCCACTGTTGTACAAGGGTTAGCTATGCCCAGAGAAAAACTATTTGGATTTAATTCGTGCAACTGGTAATTAAAACATGTTTAAACAACACATACATTTCCATGATTAACTGATTTCCCAATTCTTCGATTTTACATTTCTCTTTTGTATCAACATCTAGATAAAACTGAGATATATAGCTTAGCACTATTATATAGTTTACTAGTATTTTACTGTTGTAAATCAAGTTATAAGAATTACAGTCTTTCCTCCACAGAAGTAGTGAAGCAAAAAACAAAAATCAGAATGAATGGTGGGAATAAGAATTCCAAGTTGGTGTAAGACAATTGCCAATTAACTTACTACAGCTGAAATTATATCTTCAAGAGGTTGAATCCTCACTGCTGTCACACTGTTTGTTGCTTCCACAACTTTTTCTCTTCCTTGATTAATGAGGTCCTAGAAGAATGCAAGAAATAACTTTATCAGGGCACATAAAAGACATCTTAGTTTTAAAAGTATAGGGAGCCTTTCTCTTGCCTATTTACAGCATGTGGCCTTAAAAATCTTTAAGTAATTGAAAAGTACAGCAAAATTCAGCATCAATAAAATGGAGTAAAACTCATCAGTGAGGGTCTTGTTAGGAAGAGAAAAATTGGGTTCTATTGCACCAATAATTTAATAATTTAAATGACTCCATAAGCACATTTTAAAAAGAAAATCACAGATTCAATTATATTATTTAATAACTGGTATATTAAAAACTAGTCTTTCTTATTTAACTCATCATTGATCCTATTTTTAAATTATTTCATAATACTGTACATTATCATACACTTAAAAGTTGCATCTTCACTGCTTTAGAATGTAGATCAATGTGTGTATTTATCCCACTTTCAAACATTAAGTAATTTGTTTATTCAAAATATTTTATAACTGAAGAAAGTGCTATTTCTCTAGCCAGTCAGCTACCCTATTGTTTCTTAATTAAAATAATTCAAACTATATTAATTCAAGGCCTGATTTCTTTGTGCTGTGAACAAACCACATTTTATTATAACTACACTGGTTCAAAAAGGTCAACAAACAAAAGAAAAATTTCTTCGTCTATTCAAAGGTAATCTTTTGGGGAATGTGATATTCCTGCATAGGAAACCCTCAACAACAAGGCACTTGAAATTGCCTTAATTCAAGGCAAAATACTTTCGTACTTCACAACTTACCTCCAGCTGTTGATTACTCATTGCTGATAGGGCTCCCAAATTGAAAGGAATATAAGGAGTTTGAGAGTTAAAACTGACAGGGGGTAAATTGGTCCCAGTTGGTATGTTGAAACGCATGGTCAGTCCCTACAAACAAAAAATTATGCACTTTCCATATTGTGATTTAAAACTTGAAATTCTACATCACCTACTGGTTGAGAAAAAAATCCACATTCTCAGATCTAGGAAATTATTAACACTCTTTCACACACAAACAAAACACCCTTTTCATCTGAAACTAAGATCTTATTACATAGAAAGCTTTAACCCCTAAAGGTGTACTCTTTTCTGATAATTCCCACAGTATGGGGCAACTCAGAGAATTCTGATGAGACTCCTAAAATCACAATGTTAAAGAAGTTTAGTACAATGAATTAGGAGTTTAAAATGGATTCAGGTATTAGGATAAGGTTTCCCATGCTCAGGCACATTTTTGCTCAAGTGAGGTGGTATTTAAAACAGAGGTAGAACTATTTTAAATAAAGTTGCTGCTGGAGATTGACATTAATGTTCAATAACGGAGTATTTCTGTGTTCTGATAATTAGTCAAAACTTTGAGTTTGGTACACATGCTGAAGCAACATTTACCCATACCTCCAAACTCAAGTTCCTGTATGTCTGTTACTATAATAAGGGTGTTGATGGAAGTTAAGTGATGCTAAATATACAGCTTCCCACTAATCTCTCAATTTAGCAAGTGCTAATCAGAAATGAGGTTACTACTCTTTAAGGGGAAACATTTTCTTCTCTCCTCTCCTTGGAGTCTATACCAAAGGTAGCCAAAGCCCATAAACAGACACCCAAACTTGGGGACTTTGTTCCTGAAGATTCACTATATTATTACTTTTCCCAAATGTGACCCTTTTCTTCCTCCACTGTTCTTTTAAACGCCTAACAACAAAAACAACAACAAAATGCATTTCAGATGAACTACCTTCTTCTCTGCTTCATATTCAGCCCAAGCTGCTTTTCTTTCTTCTTCAGTCAACTCTTCTTCTTCTTTGTGGTCCAAAAGAGAATCATGTTCATGATATCCTACAATGTGTTCTTTATGTATTTGAAGAAGTTCTGCAAGTATGGTGTCCTGTTTAGAAAGGTTGAAATAATAGTTATTTTCTCCCTCTGGATCATATCTCCATAGTTCTTTGACCTACTGTTAGTCTAGAAACTAGAAACTCGCTGCTATACATATTTCTGATATATATGATAAATTACCTAGAAAACATTCACAATACATGCAATACCAGCCTTTTATGTAAGAATGTCATATTTATACAGCATGTTTTAGGTGTTCAATTTTTTAATGACTACTTTTCATCTTTCAAGCTCTCTTCCTCCAACATTTTTCTAATTTTTTTCCTATACATTTTGTTTTGTGCTTTTTTCAAAGTTGATTAAAAAAAAGGCTAACATAAGTCTGCTAAATTCAGAGATGCTTTTGCTAAAAATCATGGCTACTCCTGTTCATACATATTTAACACCTGTATTTATTTATTTGGCTGCACCAGGTCTCTTAGTTGCGGCATGCAGGATCTTTGATCTTTGCTGTAGCGTGTGGCATCTTTATAGCTGCAGCATAAGAACTCTATTACAGCATGTGGGATCGTTTCCAGACCAGGGACTGAACCAGAGCACCCTGCACTGGGAGCACCAGAGTTTTAGTCACTGAACCACCAGGAAGTCCCTTAACAACTTTATTTTCATAATCATTTTACCTACAAACCACTATACTAACAAAAACCAAATCTAAATTAATCAAAACAACTACAGAACAGTTTAACTGGAACAACAGTTCAGTTCAGTTGCTCAGTTGTGTCCGACTCTTTGCAACCCCATGAATTGCAGCACGCCAGGCCTCCCTGTCCATCACCAACTCCCGGAGTTCACTCAGACTCACGTCCATCGAATCAGTGATGCCATCCAGCCATCTCATCCTGTCGTCCCCTTCTCCTCCTGCCCCCAATCCCTCCCAGCATCAGTCTTTTCCAATGAGTCAACTCTTCGCATGAGGTGGCCAAAGTACTGGAGTTTCAGCTTTAGCATCATTCCTTCCAAAGAAATCCCAGGGATGATCTCCTTCAGAATGGATTGGTTGGATCTCCTTGCAGTCCAAGGGACTCTCAAGAGTCTTCTCCAACACCACAGTTCAAAAGCATCAATTCTTCAGCATTCAGCTTTCTTTATAGTCCAACTCGCACATCCATACATGGCCACTGGAAAAACCATAGCCTTGACTAGATGGACCTTTGTTGGCAAAGTAATGTCTCTGCTTTTTAATATGCTGTCTAGGTTGGTCATAACTTTCCTTCCAAGGAGTAAGCGTCTTTTAATTCCATGGCTGCAATCACCATCTGCAGTGATTTTGAAGCCCCCAAAATAAAATCTGACACTGTTTCTACTGTTTCCCCATCTATTTCCCATGAAGTGATGGGGCCAGATGCCATGATCTTCGTTTTCTGAATGTTGAGCTTTAAGCTCTGGAGTTTCAGCTTTAGCATCATCCCTTCCAAAGAAATCCCAGGGTTGATCTCCTTCAGAATGGATTGATTGGGTCTCCTTGCAGTCCAAGGAGTCCATTAGGTATTCATAAATATTCTATACATATATACATCTGATTATAACAGAGTGAATTATGGGAAAGACATGCACAATAGAGTCTATTGTTACATAACTTGCAACTGTCTATCAAAACTCTCAGTCTGCACCCATCTAGATGAATATATAAAAGCCCTATTATGCATGTGACCAGATATTGCTCCTTCCCTGATTGGCCCTTTTGCATTTTGTACAGGGTAGAACCAAGAGGAGGAGACAGGAAATATAAAAAGGGAAAGCCAAGAGGGATCGTGGCCACTACTTCAGGGTTGGCTTGTCCCCACATCTCAGGAGTGTACTATCCCTTGTCTGTTTAATAAAAACCGTATTGTAAAGTAAAAATAAAATAGTTTAAAAATAAATAAAATAAAATATACATATACAAAAAAAAAAAAACAACCCTCTGCTTGAGCTATAACTGAGCTGTAACCTTACCATTGCTTTGAATGCTTACCATGAAGAGACAGGGGCTGAGAAATCCTGCCTGCTTGAGCTGTAATTAGTCTGTCATTCCAAATCTTTGTTATGAGGAGACAAAAATCAAGGGAGACAAATAAGCCTGCCTGACAGTATCAAGCATGGTATCAAATATCCTTAAATTAGCCAAATTTACTTTTAAATCTTTACATATATTCATAATTGAGTAAATAATTTATAATCTATTATTATATACTAACTCTACATTTATGTTAACTTGAGAAACTATGCACATTTAATGGTACCAGTACATTTTAATGTTTGGCACAGTGGCTTTCACATAGTAAGAGCTCAGTAAATATTTTTCAAAAAAAAGCATAGTGCTAAAACTACCTCTCGTGTATATTAACAACTCATATTATAATATATTCAAAATGATAATATACCACTTAATATTGTTTTGTTCACTATACCTATAAATGTGTGACTATTTAAACACAACTAAAGGAACAATGGGTACTGAAGAGAAAACAACAGTCCTCATTGTTAAATTAAAATAACCTTGTAGTATGGACAAACTGACTTACAAGGTTTTAAAAGCTAAGATGTGTATAAGAGACAGNACTATACCTATAAATGTGTGACTATTTAAACACAACTAAAGGAACAATGGGTACTGAAGAGAAAACAACAGTCCTCATTGTTAAATTAAAATAACCTTGTAGTATGGACAAACTGACTTACAAGGTTTTAAAAGCTATCATGTTCTCAATTCAATAACAGAATATTTAACAGTAGATTATAACATTTTGGGACCCATCTGAATGGAAAAAAGTTAATATCAGTTCCTTTTTCCCTCACCACTCTCTCTAGATGATTTTACCTTTTAGCTCTTAGGCCATCACAGCACAATTCCAGGAAAGAGTTAATATATTATATATATATATATATATATATATATATAGCTTTACTTTCTGACAGTCTACCTAAGCTATGTTAATGTCAGCTCTTACAGCTTCAGTGGTCAGTAGGATATTTAATATTGTGAGAGAAAAGAAAATAACTCTTTCTAGAAGCTCTCTTCAGGAATTCTGTTTCTAAACTTGAACAGCATTTGGTATTATACCAACAGAGGAAACTGATGTTGTTCTAGTGTGCTTTAGCACCATGGATGGCTCCAGGATCTCTTTTTATGCCTACTTTTTGTTGCGGCTAGGACAGTATCTAAAGAGCCCAGCATTGTTATGCTAGCCACATCATTAATTAGTTGTGATTGAGGGGAAGTTGCTAACTTTTCCTGCCTTAGTTTTCACAACTGCAAAATGATGATTTCTAGTTCTTACTGGAATGACTAACAGCAGTTTGAATAATAATATGATTATTTTTTCTATGCTACTTTTTACATAAGCAAATGAACAGACTTTCCTTTTACTATTATGAATGGGTATATTAAACAGACATTCCCACTTTTCTAGAACTTTAATAAATTCAATACATTTATTATGGAACGCATAAGTTGAGCCATGGAGTCATAGTTCTACCTGAATACACTCAGGAAGTGAATGGACATCCAAAGTTCAGTTACTTTGAGTATGTTGCTCATCATATTCTAGCTTGTAAATGCCTAAGTGCTCTAATTTCTGCCATTATCATAAAACTAAATAAGTGGTATATTATCTACATAGAATATTGTATTGGACATCATAGACACAAAGATACAAATATATACAACTTAGTTTCAGAAATTCAAAATTGAAGTTAAAAAATGACTTATATACAAAGTACATCATGTGAAATGCAAGGCTGGATGAAGCAGAAGCTGGAATCTAGATTGCTAGGAGAAATACCAATAACCTCAGATATGCTGATGACACCACCCTTGTGGCAGAAAGCGAAGAGGAACTAAAGAACCTCTTGATGAAAGTGAAAGAGGAGAGTGAAAAAGTTGGCTTAAAACTCAACATTCAAAAAACTAAGATCATGGCATCCAGTCCCATCACTTCATGGCAAATAGATGGGGAAACAATGGAAACAGTAAGAAACTTTATTTGGGGGGCTCCAAAAATCATTGAAGATGGTGACTGCAGCCATGAAATTAAGAGACACCTGCTCCTTGGATGAAACACTATGACAAACCTAGACAGAGTATTAAAAAGCAGAGACATTACTCTGCCGACAAAGGCCCCTATAATCAAAGCTACGGTTTGATTTTCCCAGTAGTCATGTATGGATGTAAGAGTTGGACCATAAAGAAAGCTGAGCACCAAAACTTGATACTTTTGAACTGTGCTGTTGGAACAGACTCTTGAGAATCCCTTGGACTACAAGGACAGCAAACCAGTCTATCCTAAAGGAAATCAGTCCTAAATATTCACTGGAAGGACTGATGCTGAAGCTGAAAGCTCTGATCCTTTGGCCACCTGATATGAAGAACTGACTCACTGTAAAAGACCCTGATGCTGGGAAAGTTTGAAGGCGGGAGGAGAAAGGGACAACAGAGGATGAGATAATTGGATGGCATCACCAACTGGATGGACGTGAGTTTGAGCAAGCTCCAGGATTTGGTAATGGACAGAGAAGCCTGGCATGCTGCAGTCCACAGGGTCACAAAGAGTCAGACATGATTAAGTGACTGAACTGAACTGACTGAGTTTCAGAAGGGATTGGGAGGAGATTAAATAGCACCCACTGTTATACAGTTAAGGATATTGAGGCTTCTTGAGGATAAATTTGTTAATTCAATTATTCATTCTCTCAGTATCCAATAAATATTTATTGAAACTCTTAACAAGCCACAGTTTTTTTCTAGGCACTGAGGATAAAACAATAAACAACCCACTGCCCCCAAAGTGTTTACAGCCTATTCAATTAATGTCATTAACAGAATAAAAGGTAGATCAGGAAAAACATAATTATATTTTTGAAATATAGATTATTGAAATTGAAAAGTCTATTAAACATTTATGATAATGTTCATTTTCTGACAACTTTTTAGGCAAAAACAATTTGTAAATAAATGCAGATGTATTCCCAATAATGACAATTTTCCTCCATAAAACAAGATTACAATGATGACTAAGTTTTAAAGAAAATCTGATTTGGATAAAATGGACAGCTATATACTCTGTATATTAAATTGCTCTTGAAAGAATCAGATTTCTGAAATTCAAAGCTCATATAGAGAGGAAACAAAGATCTTAATTTGTCTCAAAGTGGAAAAAAGTTTAAGGCAAAAAATAAATCATTGCAATACTGCCAAAATATTGATATCTCACAGTGAAGAGTACTGGATGTTTGCTGATACTTGCTTGGCCTTTGAAGCCAAGGTAGTCATCCATTTGCCTAGAAGCAACTGAAACCAAGCACAATATATGCTGAAGATCATGTAAATATGAGACTAGAAATAGTAGAAGCTGGCCATTCTTCATTGGAGTATCAATATGGGGAAGGAAAAAACCCTCTGGTACATCCTTCTTCAAATGTGCATACAGGTTTGAATTCACTGTGGTTCAGTTACTTTTTGAAACCTACAAAGCTCAAGGATTTCTACTAGTCCTAACATGCCTACTATGTTTCTAAACTGTAATTCTTTATACAATCATTAGAATGTGTAAAACTCATTACTACTAGTGATACAAAATAATTAAATTAATNGTGGTTCAGTTACTTTTTGAAACCTACAAAGCTCAAGGATTTCTACTAGTCCTAACATGCCTACTATGTTTCTAAACTGTAATTCTTTATACAATCATTAGAATGTGTAAAACTCATTACTACTAGTGATACAAAATAATTAAATTAATTGGGTAATCATTTGCTTTCTATCTGTAGAGAAAACCTGTAAAGTCCTTTTACTCATTTTAAACTATGACAGACTTAAAATGCCTTATTCTCAGAAGAAATCATGTTATTTTGATTTTTTTACTTAGCCATCTCTGTTTTTATTAGCCAAGTAACTTCAATGAAAGTGTTTGCCATATAAATACCTACTTGTTCCCATATCTTAAGAAAGTGAAGAACACATATATGAATTTAGAAGAATTTGTTTACATTTTTAGTTTAGAATTTTAGTTCTAAATTAAAAGTGTAACATGTAAATTTAAAACATTGAGGAATTAAATGTTTATATAAAAATTTTAAATTATGGTTAGGTCTGCACAGTAGTGATGTGACTATGAGTTTAAGGGAGTTTGATTAGCTGCATTTATGAGGTCTTCTTCTCAAGTAATGAAATTTCCTAAAATCTCACAAGCATTTGGATATGAAGCAGCAATTAAAGACCAGAAATGAACTCAAATCCAGTTCAAAAACTATTATGTATATTTAGCCACAGTATATATGAAAAATTACATTTAAGGCAATAGGCCAATATATTGTTTTGTATTTTCCCTAAGTATTAGAGTGTTAAGTTCTATTTTATGTTAATGAATTTAGTGGGTGACCTGTCTATTTTGGAGGGGGAGAATCAGTGGTAAAAAGGGCAAAAATCTGATTTTCTAAAAAACTGCACACAATGAACTTTCTAGTGTACTAGTAATGTTGACATCAATAATATCTCCAAAAAAATCTTTGTCAAAAGAGTAAATTAACCAGTATTGCCATCTGCAGTTAAGTTACTGTTAAGTTTACTAAAATATAGAATCTGTCAACTTGACTGCTTGATTCTCTCAAGTCAATAACATTATCACCGCTTCTGCTACTGCTATTGCAGGAAATGGTAAATAGAATGGTGAAGCCTGTTCTTTATTGGTATTAAAAAAAAAACTGTAGAAGAATATTTTATTTCTATATGTGATTCATGACTTCTTTAAGGTAGAGTAACTTTAGGCTTACAATCAGTCTTCTGTATCCAAGTTTCATATTCATGCAATCAATCATCCACAGGTTGAAAGTATTTTTAAAAATTCAGGAAGTTTAAAAAAAATTTGGATTGTCAAACAGCCAACTATCTACATTGCCTTTATATGGGTCTTCCTTAGTGGCTCAAATGGAAGAAAATCTGCCTGCAACGCTGGAGACTGGGGTTCAATCCCTGGGTCAGGAAGATCCTCTGGAAAAGGGTAACCCACTTCAGTAACCCACTTCAGTAATCTTGCCTGAGACAACCTATGGACAGAAGAGACTGGAGGGCTACAGTCCATGGGATCAAAAAGAGTCAGACATGGCTGAGCACCAAATGAATGAGTGACATATCATTTACCTTGATTTAGACGTTGTTGTTCAGTCACTCAGTCATGTCTCATTCTTTGTGACCCCATGGACTACACACGCCAGGCTTCCCTGTCCTTTACCATCTCCTGGAGCTTGCTCAAACTCAGGTCCATTGAGTCGATGATGCTTTCCAACCATCTCATCCTCTGTTGTTCTCTTCTCCTCTTGTCTTCTATCTTTCCCAGCATTAGAGTCTTTTCCAATGAGTCAGCTCTTCGCATCAGATGGCCAAAGTATTGGAGCTTCAGCTTCAGCATCAGTCCTTCCAAAGAATATTCAGGATTGATTCCCTTTAGGATAGACTGATTTGTTCTCCTTGCAGTCCAAACGATGCTCAAGAGTCTTCTCCAACCCCACAGTTTAAAAGCATCAATTCCTCAGCGATCAGCCTTTATGGTCCAACTCTCACGGCCATACGTGAGAGCTTCCCTGATAACTCAGTTAGTAAAGAATCTGCCTGCAATGCAGGACACCCCAGTTCAATCCCTGGGTTGGGAAGATCTGCTGAAGAAGGGATAGGCTACCCACTCCAGAATTCTTGGGCTTCCCTTGTGGCTCAGCTGGTAAAGAATCCACCCACAATATGGGAGACCTCAGTTTGATCCCTGGGTTGAGAAAATCCCCTAGAGAAGGGAAAGGCTACCCATTTCAGTATTCTGGCCTGGAAAATTTCATGGACTACAGTCCATGGGGTCACAAAGAGTCAGACATGACTGAGTGACTTTCACGTGCTGGAAAAATCATAACTTTGATTATATGGACCTTTGTCAGCAGAGTAATGTCTCTGTTTTTTAATACTCTGTCTAGGTTTGTCATAGCTTTTCTTCTAAGGAACAAGCATCTTATAATTTCACATAGGCAGTCACCATCTGCAGTGATTTGGAGCCCAAGAAAATAAAGTCTTTCACTATTTCCCCATCTATATGCCATGAAGAGGGCTTCCCTGGTGGCTCAGCTGGCAAAGAATCCTCCTCCAATGCAGGAGACTTGGGTTCAATCCCTGGGTTGGGAAGATCCCCTGGAGAGGGGAAAGGCTACCCACTCCAGTATTCTGGCCTNAAATAAAGTCTGCCACTGTTTCCCCATCTATTTCCCATGAAGTGATGCCTGGTTCCTAACAAATACAACAACTGTATCAGAGCCTCTTTGGCGTTCACAGCTGAACTTCCCTAGACTGTGCTTTGCTTTAATTAGACATGATGTCTTTAAGGAGAGAAATCCCTAGCGTATATTTCCAATCTTCCCGAGCACCTGATACACCTCTAAGTACACATTGGGAGGAGAAGAATTTATCGAGCATTTATTCTGTGCAGGCATCGTTCTAACTGCTTTTACGTACCATGTCATCCCAACTCTTGAGGAACCCCATTGGGTAAATAGGACGGCCAAGATTCAAAATGATCAAACCCTCCGTCCAAGCTGCACCCAAGTCAGTAACAGAGACGGAGCTGGAGCCTGCACCTGCTCCTGCTGTTGACACCATCATCTTCTTGAGCCTCTGCCACCTCCCAGGGCTCCAACTCAGGGCTCTGACTGTCATTAAAGAGAACCTGTTCCTCCTTTCAAGTCGACCTGCTTGTGACCAGATGCAGTGATGTCTCACTGGCCAGTCAGGGCCAGGTCTGGACTCTGTGGACAGCTGGGGGGTGCCTCTTTGCCTTGGCTCAAAACCCCAGGGCTCCCACACTGATGCCCAGCCCCACCTTACCTCTGACCACAGCCCAGTGGACCTGAACACAGACACTGAAGGCCATACTGACTCAGCTGGTTAGTCGCTAAGTCGTGCCCGACTCTTTGTGACTTCATAGACTGTAGTCTGCCAGGCTCCTCTGTCCATGGGATTTCCCAGGTAAGGATACTGGAATGGGTTACCATTTCCTTCTCCAGAGAATCTTCCCGACCCAGGGATTGAACTCGCACCTCTTACGTCTCTTGTGTTGGCAAGCAGAATCTTTACCACTGAGCCACTGGGAAAGCCCCGTTGACTCAATTCAGCCACCTCCAAAACCAGCCCATCTCTGGACCATAGGTCCCTTTCCAGAGCCCTTCCCAGCGAAACACCTCCTGCCAAACATCCAAGCGTGTGCCACGATCCCAGCTGAGCTGAAGCTGCTCCGAGCTCTCTGCCTTCCTCGAGTTCCCTGTCCCCAACACCCAGCCCTTCTACCCTAAGATTATTAAATATAACCCCCATTTGCAGGAAATATGCAAAAACTGTTTATCTTTGGAAACTAAAATATATGAAACTGAGTCATCAGGCAAATTATATGCATCAGTAAGTGATAAATGTTCGGGGCCAGCAATCCTGAAATAGCACATGAAAGCCTTTTCGCTACTCCTCTTTCTGCCTACAGAGCACTTTTGAGCAAAGTTCATCCCTGGCAGCACAAAGTCAAGCCCCGCGGAGCCTCTCCCATAGGTCCTGCCAGCTCAGAGGGTGCTGGGGGCTCCGGGGCAGGAAACACCACGGGCCACAGTCACAGCCCTGCTCTCCACTCAAGGGCAAGACCGTGGTGACAGCTCTTTGCTCCAGATACTCCAAACCCAAGATCCCCCCGGTTCGGCAGCTTGGGACTGGAAGGAAGTGCAGTAAATGCTTCTTTCCTGAACATTCTCAGCCAGAGGGGCTGGCCATCAAAGCCATTCCTCATCCTGAGAAGGCCCCAGGCAAAGCATGGCAGCTCAGAGACCCGTCCCCCAGGCTCCTCTTCACGATGCCCTCAGCGGACCACAGCTCCTGGCAGCTCCCTGCTGGTATCAGGTCCCCAGCCTTTCTCATCCCTGCCCCCACTATACGTACACCCACCACCTTCTTCCCCTCCCCATCCCTCCTGTCCACACTGGGTCCCTGCAGATCAAACATGAAGCCCTGGGCCATGCTGGACAGGACCCCAGGAGACCCAGATTCCAGGCCTGCTCTTCCCAGTCCACCACATGAGCTTAGACCTTCTTTGGCCTGTTTTCACCTATGTAATCTGAGAAGCTCTAGTCCAAAAGCCCTTTTCAGGGGACCTCCCTGGCAGTCCAGTGGTTAAGACTTTGTGTTTCTACCGCAGGGGGCGCAGGTTCCATTCCTGGTCGGGGAACTAAGGTCAGACATGCCTTGCGGTGTGACCAGTGAATAAATAAAGGCCCGTTAGCTCGTGACTGATTTCCTCATTCTAAGCAACTGCTTGGGACAATCCAGCCACTTAATACAGACGCTCATGCATTCATTCAACAAACACCTGGGGCACCTCTTATGTGTCAGGCACTGTGCTAGGCCTCGGGGCAGTGGAGCAACGGGTCCCACCCAGGAGCTGCTGGCAGCCTGGGGCCTGAGGGGCTCCCTGGGCAAGGTGCCTGTTGAACAATGAATCAGTACGCTGTCCTCTGGCTCCAGACTGGGCCTCAACTCCATCCCCTTGCCTTTACTTGGCGGCCTTCTGCAGGGAGACGTCAGAATTTTGGTTAAAAGCTCCTGCAGAAATGAGTTCCAATTCAGATGCCCACCCCCGCTACTTACATTTTTTCACTTGGGTTTTCTTGCCTAAAATGGGAATGATAAGGAAGAATCTTATAGGAGTACCTGGGGGGTTCTGGGAGGTGGAACGGTAGTAATAGTAGCAGCAGCAGTAGTTGGTACAGAGTAAGCAGTTAGTAAATGCCTCATGTGTCGCCATTACTAAAGGGAGTACCCACCCCCTTACCCCCACCAGTGCCAGCCACACTGAACTCCCAGGGCGGCACAGACACCTGGCTTCGTGCAGCTCAGCTGTGGCTTCAATTTCACCCTCCACTGTCAGCGCCCAGGGCAACCCCTGCAGTCCTGCCCGCTCCCTCCTGGTTCTGGCTCTGTATCCAGGGAGTGGTCCATCCTTGGCCTCATCAGAAACGTGGAGCTGATGCCACATCCCCCGAATCAGGGTACCTGTAGAGACCTGTGACAGCGTCCACAGGACCTGCTGCCCCTGTGAAGGCTTCATGCCTCACAGTCAGTCTCCCATAGGAAACTCACTCTTCCTGTACAAGAGCCACTGCGAGGCTTTGGGCTGCAAGTAACGGAAATACAGATGCAAAGAGGCTTAAACGAAAGAGGGATTTGTTGTCTCACATACAAAGGACCCTGAGGTAACGCCAACTTCAGATGTGGAAATTCAGCTGCCCAGCTTCACTACCAAGGGGAGTAGGAACCTCAGCCCCGTCGCAGGTTGCAAAGCCAAGGCCAGGTGGAGGAGGAAGCAGCCTCAACAGGCCAGACTCCACCCAGAGAGAAGGAGGGAAAAGGTCCAGAGCAAGCACAAGAGTGTCAGCCACGTCTGCTCACACAAAGCTTGGAGAGTGAACACTTCCATCTACAGGCAAACCGTTCTTTGCATTTCCTAACGCAACAGAGAAAGCGAGTAACAAGAATCGGTAAAGCCTTGATCGGAAACGATGCACAGGCCTGTCTTTGGCGCTTTCCTCCTGAGAGCTACAGGCTCACCCCCACTCAGAACCAGCAGCCTTGGGCGAGTTTACTGCCCAGAGCTCTGCATCTCCAGTGGAATGCTTGGTCTGGCCAGTTGCTGATCTGGAAAATGCCTAAGCTGGTCTTCATGAACTCCTCTCCCTCAGCCCAGGGATTTCAACTCCCTGGGAAGGGGTAGGGGCGCCAAGGAAGGAGGCCACCAACCCCAAAAGGGCAAGTCCCAGCCCCTCTGAGCCATTCGGGACCCTCCCCACCCTCCTCCTTCCTGCTGGGCTGCTGCTCTGATCCATCCCCAGTGATTCACCCTGGGCCTCCTACCCTGACTGTGGTCCACTCTCTGACCCCTCTCAGAATAGTATTGCTCAGACTTCACTGGAATGACAGCTTCAGCTAGAGGCACTGGTTCACTGTGGTTGGGATCCCAGGCCGGCACTGCCTGGCCAGGTAGAGGCGCTGCCTTAGCCTCAGGAAACCCAACCCAGCCCCCACCCCGCCTCCACTCCATTAACCAGGGCATTCCTGGTGCCACTGCCAGGGGCCCCTCCCCAGCTGCCAGTGAAAGTCACTCAGTCGTGTCCAACTCTTTGCAACCCCGTGGACTATACAGTCCGTGGAACTCTCCAGGCCAGAACACTGGAGTGGAGAGCCATTCCCTTCTCCAGGGGAGCATCCCAACCCAGGGATCGAACCAGGGTTTCCTGCATTGCAGGTGGATTCTTCACCAGCTGAGCCACCAGGGAAGCCCGCTGCCAGCAAAGACCCCAATTCTGCAACCAGCACCCAGCAAACAATCTGGGAGGGCAAGGGCCTGGGGCTTGTTGGTTGTCATGGCGATGGAAGCAGTCACATCCCCGAGAGCAGATGTGGACCGCAGTGGAGGTGTGCTCCTGAAAGGATCAGCCAGGGCTGATGCCCTGGAGATGAACGAGAGACTGCGGGTGAGGCCAAGTCAGGACCAAGCAACGAGGCGGGAGCAGGCAGGTCCCCAGGCAGCCCTGGCTTCAGGCCGTCAGATGACAGACGCACCCTACTCAGGACTGTCCGTCACAGTGCCTCAGTAGCCCCGTGGTGGCCGGCTGGCACCCTGCAGTCCTCTCTCCTCCAGAAGCTGCCCCCGGAAGCAAGGGCTGACCCTGAGCAACCACGTCTCTAGTGCCCACCCCACTCCCAAGCAGCTGGGCCTGAGTCTGCCCCCAGCATTTGAAGAGCCAAGACCGTGCCAAGACGTGGGCGGGGGCGCTGGAGTGAGTCACAGGTCCCGGCCACCACCTCCTGCTGCCGAGGGGCCTGGGCCACACCCTGGTTCTGGTCCCTCCTGGGCCAGCGCCTCCTCCAGCTCCACAGAGCTGCCCTGCCCTCAGCAGGTTCTCTTGTGTGGGGCAGAACAGTCAGAGCCCGGGCCTCTGAACAGATACATGGGGCCTCAGCCATCCCCCTCCTCCACGGGCCTGGGAACTGAGGCCCCAGAGGGCACATGACTTGCCGAGATGACCCCGGGAGCAAACGGCAAGTCTGGGCGAAGCCAGCCTGCTTGGCATCACCTCCCACCCCTGAACGTTTCATCAGCACGTGGCACTCAGCACCTTCCAGCGGTCCCCCTCAGCCCAGACTTCAGACGGGCCCGCGCTCCACTGCTGAAGGCAGGGAGTCTCAGAACCAAGCCGCCAGAGAAGATGGAGAAAGAAACTCCACGTCGTCCCCTCACCCCCTCCTCACAAGCCTGCCCAAGACCTCCCAGTGCAGGGGCTTTCAGAGTTACATTGAGAGGAGCGCTCCCCCCGCCCATACACCTCCAGCCCCGATGACCTGCGGAAGACAGAGCCTGAAAGAAGTTGCAACATCCCCCAGATAAAGGATGTGGAGGAGCAAAGGAGGGGCGATCAGGGGAAATGGTTGTGGTGTGTTCACTGCTCTCTTAGCTGGAAGGCGTGCCTCTGCCCTCGGTAGTACATAAACTCTTGGCAAAGTTGGGTTTTCCACGGTTTGCTGAACTCCTGAACACAGATGTCCCATTTGTGTTTCATTAGTACACCCGCCGCTCTGCGGCTT
The DNA here is from genome assembly GCA_006410675.1 of Oreotragus oreotragus. Taxonomy (NCBI): domain Eukaryota; kingdom Metazoa; phylum Chordata; class Mammalia; order Artiodactyla; family Bovidae; genus Oreotragus; species Oreotragus oreotragus. Next base: position 293,354 of record SJYX01001544.1, read on the forward strand.
TCGACCTCTGCACCAGGCAATAATTACCTGGCTCGGGCCCATCCCCTCACCAGCTGGCTGGGGACTCACTCTGCCCGACCAGGGCTGTGTCTGCTGTCAGCCCTTTCCAGGCAATGGACAGCTCCGCTGTCATCCCTGGGATGTCTCAGCGGGGCCCGCGTTAGCACAGTGAGAGGCTGGGGGTCCTCGAGACTTCTGCAGAGACCTCCGAAGGGAAGACCGCCTTCCAGAGCTCATCACCCTTGGGGAGGCTGGAGGAGGAAGCAGGACGGGGGAAGAAGGGGGTGGGGAAGAAGATCACTCGATGTGGAGGAGAAAGGACTGGACGGCATCGGTGGGGAAGGAGAGGGAGAGGAGGCGAGGTGGGGGACGCCCGGGCCCCCCGTGTAGGAAGCCTCAATGAGCTGGTCACGCTCAGGCAGGTCTGCCGGACCCAGCCTGGATCCCGGAGGCTTCACATCGTTGGGCTCCAGCCAGTGAGCCCGAGGCCATCTCAGTCCCCAGGCAGAGGAACTGCAGGGGAGCTCCGGTTGGGGTGTTGGCCAGATTTCAAGAACAGCCCTAGCAAAATGCCGGGCTTTCACCCAGAGCTGGCAAACCCGAGCCTGGGTAAAGGCAGTCAGGGTTCCCCTCCCCAGACCCCTCCCTGCCCAGGGTGCACTCTTGGGGCTTACAGCTGGCCAGCAGGGAGGGCTCCCAGAAGGAAGGGGTCAGGTCTGGATTCTGAGGCCCAAGCACGCAGTGGTCCCCAGGCCCCAGCTTGCTGCCTGCGAAATGCCGAAACTCAGGTCCCCTCCCTTGCTGAGAACNACCCCTCCCTGCCCAGGGTGCACTCTTAGGGCTTACAGCTGGCCAGCAGGGAGGGCTCCCAGAAGGAAGGGGTCAGGTCTGGATTCTGAGGCCCAAGCACGCAGTGGTCCCCAGGCCCCAGCTTGCTGCCTGTGAAATGCCGAAAATCAGGTCCCCTCCCTTGCTGAGAACCCTTCCATGACCCTGAACCCAAACTGGAGTTTCCAATTTTATGAGAGGGTTCCCCAAAACTTCAATCTGCCTGCCCTTGGTATAAGTGTTCAACTTTACCTTTTCATCTCCATCGAGGTTTGGAAACTGAACATGCGAATCAAGAGTATAACACAGAAAACAGACTTGCGGTGGCCAAGGAGGAGGGGGAGTTTGTGATCAGCAGATGCGAACTATCACACAGAGAACGGAAAAACAGCGAGGTCCTACTGTGCAGCTCAGAGAACTGTGTTCAAGACCCTGTGATAAGCCACGATGGAAAATAAAGTGAAAAAGAATGTATGGATGTGGATAACTGAGTCACTTTGCTGTCTAGTAGAAATCAACATGGTAAATCAACTCTACTTCAGTTAAAAAAAAAAAAAGTAAGTCTGAGATGTGACTGGGAGGGACTGGAGGAGAAAGGCATCACCTTTTGGATGAAGGACCCCACAGGGAAGAGTGAGAAGGGGAACAGAAAGAGAAGGTCGGCATTCACGAAGTGCCTATGGCATGCACGGTGCCAAGCGCTCTGAATCCTGAAACTTCACGGACCTTCCCAACAGCCTGAGAGAAAGCCATTCTCCAATCTGGCAGACGAGAGGACCAGACCTCAAGAAGTAAGTGGTCCCTGCAGTGGAGCCAGGATTCAAACTCAGTTTCTGGACAGCCTGGGCTCAGAGGCGCACAGAAGCCGAGGGCAGGCAGGGTGAACATTTACAGTTTCATGAACCTGCTGACGTCAGTGCTCCTGGAACATTTCTCAGGCGACTAGCACTTGAAGAAATCAACTGTACGCTACCCTCCATTAGACGGATGTGTGTGTCAGTCGCTTGGTCCCGTCTGACTCTTTGTGACCTCATGGACTGTAGCCCGCCAGGCTCCTCTGTCCATGGGATTCTCCAGGCAAGNTTATGCCAAGGTCAACTCCTCCCCAAAAGCCACACCATTACTGCTGTGTCCTGGCTGTGTCCTGTGGGGTCCGCAATGAGAGGGGAGAATACAGTGGTTCCACGGCCACGGCTCCTGCACCAGCCAGGAAAGAAGAAAAATGTCTGCAGTTCCTATGGCTCCTGGAGTTCTCCTCCAGCCTCTTAACTCATGGCTTGCCAACCCTGAGTTCAGCGAACAGTGTGGACAGTGTGAACAACAAGATAGTTGGCGTCAGGAACAGAATATGACATTGACTGCTCCTACCAAAGAAAATGATGTCTTTTCACTTTGCTCACGTACATTTTCCATATGTTTTGTTCATTTATGGTTAAGTATTGCAACATTTTCATTGCTGTTGCAAATGACATCTCCTTTGCCATTATCCTGTAACTAGTTCTTATTTGGGCATATAAAAGGTATTGGTTGGTTGGTTGGTTATTTATTTATTTTTTTGTATGTTCATTTATATATCTTGATAGTTTCCCATTGTTTCTCTTTGATTTCAACAATGCCTTCATTCAGGATAGAGTCATATCTCTCTATTCTATCCACATATAAACCTTTTGGTTTTCAAGAGAATGAGGCAGCACACTTTTGAGAGAAGAATCAAGGTGCCTAGAAAGAAAAGACCATCTTACAGAAGCTGATTCCTTTACAGCACTTTTTAGTAAATGCACAGTGTTTGCAGAAGATGGCTAAGGATCAGCTGCACTATTGAAGTCAGCCCAAAACGATGAGGGTGTGCAGGTAACACTCAGCATAATCTTAGAACCATGACAGCAAACACTTTCCATGAGTGATTCTGCTCAGCATAATTGGAATTCTGTAAAATTGCAAGACAATGTAGAAAAGCATTGAAATAACCCCCAACCAGGAGTTTCTATCTCATTTCACTTAGATCAGTACAGTTGAGTTCAGTTCAGCCACTTAGTTGTGTCCAACCTTTTGCGACCCCATGGAATGCTGCATGCCAGGCCTCCCTGTCCATCACCAATGCCCAGAGTCTACCCAAACTCATGTTCATTGAGTCGGTGATGCCATCCAACCATCTCATTCTCTGTCGTTACTTCTCCTCCTGCCCTCAATCTTTCCCAGCATCAGGGTCTTTTCAAATGAGTCAGCTCTTTGCATCAGGTGGCCAAAGTATTGGAGTTTCAGCTTCAACATCAGTCCTTTCAATGAATATTCAGAACTGATTTCCTTTAGGATGGACTGATTGGATCTCCTTGCAGTCCAAGGGACTCTCAAGAGTCTTCTCCAACACCACAGTTCAAAAGCATCAATTCTTCAGTGCTCAGCTTTCTTCACAGTCCAACTCTTACATCCATACGTAACCACTGAAAAAACCATAACCTTAATTAGATGGACCTTTGTTGATAAAGTAATGTCTCTGCTTTTTAATATGCTGTCTAGGTTGGTCATGACTTTCCTTCCAAGGAGTAAGCATCTTTTAATTTCATGGCTGCAGTCACCATCTGCAGTGATTTTGGAGCCCAAAAGAATAAAGTCTGACACTGTTTCCACTATTTCCCCATCTNTCCATACATGACCACAGGAAAAACCATAGCCTTGACTAGATGGACCTTTGTTGGCAAAGTAATATCTCTGCTTTTGAATACGCTATCTAGGTTGGTCACAACTTTTCTTCCAAGGAGTAAGCGTCTTTTGATTTCATGGCTGCAGTCACCATCTGCAGTGATTTTGGAGCCCAAAAAAATAAAGTCAGCCACTGTTTTCACCGTTTCCCCATCTATTTCCCATGAAGTGATGGGACCGGATGCCATGATCTTCGTTTTCTGAATGTTGAGCTTTAGGCCAGCTTTTCACTCTCCTCCTCCACTCTCATCAAGAGGCTCTTTAGAAAGGCATGGGCACAGCTAAAGACGACAAAGCTCATCTTTCTGCGCCAATTCCTGTAAGTTCGCCTGGACGTCCTGAGTCCTGGGTTGGGGTGGGCGGGCCTCTGGGCTTGGCAGCTGGAGCTCATCAGTGATGCCTGCCCGGTACATGGGAAGAGAGAGGCAGTTTTCCTGGCAGGTAGTTATCCCTGGAAATGCAGAGATGAACCACAGGATGGCCCTCCAGCTGTGAAAGTGAGCACTAGCTTGGGGTTATGACGGACTCTCAACGCCCTCAGCTGTAAAGAAGCTGGGCTCCTCCCACCCCAAAGAGCTCCTGGGATGGGAGCTGCCCTGTTAGCTGGGGTGGCCCCCAGCACTGACAAGCAACGCCCACGGAGGGTGAAGACAAAGAGGTCAGCCTTGGACAGCCGGGGAGCTGGCATCATCTCTCTGACCTGAGGTCAGCTGGCCCACCTGCCCCAGGAGAGTAAGCTCAGCCGCAAGCCCTGGCCAAGGAAGAGCCACGTCCACCTGTCTCCACTTGCCAGGTCCAAGGGTCATCTCACACAGGCTCCCTTTGCTTCTCTGGCATCCATCTAGATGCTGTAAGTGGAGCTTCCTCTGAAATTTCCACAAGATATCACTCACAGGAGGTCTCTGTGTACACGGGGGACTCAACTGGAGTCAGGGGGCTGCAGGGGGCCCCAGCACAGCCATGAGACAGCCGGAGACCCCAGGGTGGCCTTGCCATGTGCTCTCGGCCCCGCCTTCTTCCCAGGGCCGGGATCAGGCATTCACCTTGGGCACAGGATTTAAGAGGGTGCCAAAAATCAAGGTAAATAATAACTAAATGCAAGAAGTCATGGGAAAAAGTCCACGATGAACAAAACATCAACGCTTTAAACAGAAACAGGATCATTCTTACTGGTTTGTCCTCTTGCCTCAGGTTCCAATACGGCACAGTTGAAAAAGTGAAAGTGTTAGTCACTCAATCTCTTTGCAACCCCATGGACTGTAACTGCCAGGCTTCTCTTTCCATGGGATTCTCCAGGCAAGAATACTGGTACTGTGAGTTTAGTCACTCAGTCATGTCCAAATCTTTGCGACCCCATGGATTGTAGCCCGCTAGGTTCCTTTGTCTATGGGGATTCTCCAGGCAAGAAGTCTGGAGCGGGTTGCCACGCCTTCCTCCAGGGGATCTTCCCAACCCAGGGATTGAATCCACCCAGGTCTCCTACATGGCAGGCAGATTCTTTATCAGCTGAGCCACCAGGGAAGCCCATGAATACTGGAATGGGTAGCCTATCTCTTCTCTAGGGGATCTTCCTGATCCAGGAATCAAACTGGGGTCTCCTGCATTGCAGGCAGATTCTTTACCACCTGATACCCAGGGATTGAATCCACCCAGGTCTCCTACATGGCAGGCAGATTCTTTATCAGCTGAGCCACCAGGGAAGCCCATGAATACTGGAATGGGTAGCCTATCTCTTCTCTAGGGGATCTTCCTGATCCAGGAATCAAACTGGGGTCTCCTGCATTGCAGGCAGATTCTTTACCACCTGAGCTATCACGGAAACCTCCTGCACAGTTGAACCTGTATAAAATTTTGTTCATCGTGGGGTTTTTTTTTTTCAGTAATTTTGAGTTTTTTTTTAAATATGGCATTAAAATATTATTTTTCTCAATTACTGGGGTTTGGGGCACCCCCTTCCTTCCTAGTTGCCCGGCTCTCTGCAAATGTCTGCTCCCTGGCTTGCTCTCCTCTTTGCCTCTGTTCCCTGACTCACGGGAACACTGACAATTTCCTCCTTTTATCTTATAGGGCCATTCAACTCTTTCCATCTCTACCTGCAAAGTCAACCCCTCATCTCCCCAAACTTGAAACTTTGAAATGACTCTTAGCAAAAGACTGGCTGATTCAGACAGAGGGGCAGAGAGCCATATGCAAAGATGGGAATAAATATGAGACAGAATTTTTAAAATATATTTGTTTATCTGTTTGTGCGGGGTCTTAGGTCTTAGCTGTGGTGTGTAGGATCTAGCACCCTGACCAGGGATTGAACCCAGGCCCCGTGAATTGGCAACATGGAATCTTAGCCACTGGACCACCTGGGAAGTCCCCAAAGAGGGAATATTCTATAAACATGAGGCCCCTCACTCACACAGAGGACTGTTCCCCCCAGTTATTCTAATGTCAGGAGAGCCCTGTCTCTTATACACATCTAGATGTGTATAAGAGACAGCTATTTGCCATGAAGTGATGGGACCGAAAGCCATGATCTTCGTTTTCTGAATGTTGAGCTTTAAGCCAACTTTTTCACTCTCCTCTTTCACTTTC
>SJYX01001544.1:299496-311013 GCA_006410675.1 Oreotragus oreotragus
ACTTGGCAGCCGTCCTTGGATTCTGAGGAGATGCACGTACCCTCTGGGCAGGACACTGCAGGTCCAAGGCTGGAGGAAGAAGGGGGATGAGTAATCCATTCTTGCCCCCCCCTCTGGAGCTAGGAGAGTCTCCCATGGCCCCCACAGCCCCTCCGTTCTTCCTGTTTCATCCTCTGTGTCTAAGCCTGAGCGCACCAAGGAAGAGTCGCCTGTCCACACTTCTGCGACTTGGCTCGCAGAGACCAAGAGAAACCGGGAGGCCCCATCTGGAAGGAGGAGGATGCAGGCTGCACCAGGAATGGTAGGGAGGCCGGCATGGGCCTGAAGCAGAATCGCTGGGATCAGAGTCTCAACGGAGCCAGCCCAGATGTCCAGACCAGTGCACGTGGCAAGCACGTGTACCCTGCGTGTACCAGGCACACGGCTGCCTCGGCGTGGGGCATCACCGGTCCTAATTCACAGCGGAGGAAGCTGAACGCTACATGGCCCGCGGGGGTCCGGGCTCAGGAAATACCTAGGCTACACAGCTGGCGGAGGAGGGGGCGTGGCCAAGTGTGCCGCGCATGTGCAGACCAGACCGTCCTTGCGCGGTGTGGGCTAGCGGGAGGTCAGGAGAGCAAGGAGGGAGGCTGTGCCCTGAGGGGCCTGGAAGAGGGAGACTTCTGCAGAGCTTTGGGGAAGACTTCACAGACCACAGGGCTAGCTGCTGCTGCTGCTAAGTCGCTTCAGTCGTGTCCGACTCCGTGCGACCCCATAGACGGCAGGCAGCCCACCAGGCTCCCCCGTCCCGGGCTAGGTAGACTCTTAGCCCTGCTACCTACTGCCTGTGGGACCTTGGACAAGTCACTTTACCTGCTCGTGCTTGTTTCTTCACCTGTAAAATAAGACTGGGGTGGAGCCCCCCTCATAGGCTGTGGTGACCATTCGTGGCTCAAACTGTAAAATGCCTAGGACAGTGGAGGACTCTATGTGCTGACCATATTTAGTAATAGTATGGACATATACCAAGGTTATTTTTTTTATATTTAATTTCTATTATGCATTGCTGTTGAGAGTCCCTTGGACCGCTAGGAAATCAAACCAGTCCATCCGAAAGGAAATCAACCCTGAATATTTATTGGAAGGACTGATGCTGAAGCTGAAGCTCAAATACTTTGGCCACTTGATGGGAAGAGCCAACTCATTGGAAAGGACCCTGATGCTGGGAAAGATTGAGAGCAGGAGGAGAAGAGGGCTACAGAGAATGAGATGGTTGGGTGGCATCATCAACTCAGTGGATGTGAATCTGAGCAAACTCCGGGAGACAGTGGAGGACGGAGAAGCCTGGCCTGCTGCAGTGTAGGGGGGGTTGCAACAAGTCAGACACAACTAAAGAACAACATCATGCATTGTTGCGTGAGGCACCCAGCCAGCAGGACTTCGTTATCGCAGCCTGAGCCAAAATACATGTCTTCCTAGTCCATGGCTGATTTTTATATTCCAGGAGCCTTCCCTAGTGACTCAGTGGTAAAGAATCTGCCCGCAACGCAGGAGACGCGGGTTTGATCCCTGGGTCTGTAAGATCCCCTGGAGAAGCAAATGCAACCCACTCCAGTATTCTTGCGTGGGAAATGCCATGGATAGAGGAGCCTGGCGGACTACAGTCCACGGGGTCACAGAGTGGGACACAGTTTAGCAACTAACCAACAAGAAGTCGAAGAACCAGCCCCAAAGAAAAGCTGATGGAGAAACAGAAGAGCAAGTGCCAGGTAACATTGTCTAGGAACATATAAGTTCTTCTGAATCCAAATTAGTTAATATGCCCCAATGAAGACAAGCAGGGGCAGGGTTGAGTGGGCAGGAGGACGTCACACAGACCATGACGTGGAAGATGCAGGCCAGGTGAGTTTTATCTGTTGCTTTCCTGTGTGGGTTTTCCGAGCCACCTGTTTTTAAGCAGGCTTGGCCTCTGTCTTCCCATCTGTAAGTTAGGGTGATACAAATAGCTTGCCTTTGTCTGTTTTATAAGAACAGTATGAAAGCGCAAAGCTTCTGCAAATTGTGGTGATGTCCTCAGAGTATGTGGCAAGGGGGCGCTCCAGTGAGTCACTTTATCACTGGTGAAACAAGAAGCCAGCTGAGAGCTCACAGGCTAGATGCCTGAGCTTTTGAATCTCCCTCTTTTCAGAAAGCATTCATTATCTTGGGCAAAGGAAAAGAGTATTGAAGATTGGAAAGCAAGCAAGGTCAGGCCCCCTTAGTCCTAGGAGCAGAGACCCCAGCTCATGGCGGGGGGGACGGGGATGTGCTCTGCACAGTATTTCTGTGGAAGATGTTCTGATTTAGAGAATGACATCACTCACCCAGGGCCAAGAGTCTTGGAACCATCATCCAGAAACAGGAACACGGCAAGCAAAGGGGGCTACAGAAGTAAAAGATGCTGAACACAGAGAGGGACCTGTAGACAGGAGGAGAGGGAGAGGAAACCCATCTCAAGTCCAGAGGAAGACATGCTGCCTGTGACCTTGGGGGGTCGTGGACTCTGCAACCAACCTGAGTCGCTGTCTTGACCACAGACACAGGAGCCTGAGCTGGCTGGTGGCCCAGACAGCCCAGCGCTGAGGACAGAGGCTCCGCCCCTTCCCAGCTGGGCCCTTTGACCACCTGTCTCCTTGAACTACGTCTTCGCCTCATTATTCTCAATGGGATTAATACAGCCCATCCCTTGGCAGGGTTAAGACAGTATCCGTGAACTGCTAGGGATTTTCAGAGACCGAATAATGTGCCCCAGGTTACACAGGGCAAGGGGTAGGACCAGAATCCAGGCTTCCCTGGTCCCAGCCCTGAGTCTGTCCACTGGACCACCCTGCTCTTTATGGTCTGACACCTTGTCACCTCTTTAATGCACGCAGACAAAAGTCACGAATTGATGGTCCAAGGGATAGTTCATCTTAAGAGCATTAAAATTTTGCCAGTGGTTTTTATAAAAATAGGGAATTTTACATAAAAACATGGATTTCCACTTTCCCTTGAGAAATCACAAGCTATACAAATGCTGGGCCTGATTCCTGTATAGCAACGTGGGCCAGCCCTGAGAAGTAGCTGCCCCACGGGAAGAAGGTCCTGGGCCTTGTTCTGCCCCCTCCCCGCCCCCCAGCTTATGCCAGGCCTGCTTCTCCCACTTCCTTTCCCTTCTGGTCCCCTGAGCATCTGGGCAGAGGGACATGCAGCCTTTCGGAAGGAAAGCCTCTTGCTGCCTGACCGAAGACCTTGCAGCCCCAGAGCCATGAAAATTGCAAAGCATCCCTTAGAACACATCGCGGCCATTAACAGGCCGGAGACGTGATTTACGAAGAAGGACGAACCCAGAAAATAAGCTGAACATGGCTAAACCATGACGTGGGCAGAGATGGGCCAACCACGGGCCTCAAGAAGGAGCTGAGCCGTTAGAGGAGTCTGCGGGGTCAACTCAGGGAAGCAGAGACTGAGCCAAGGAAAACTTCAGCTGAATTATCAGGAAACGACTCCTAGAGTTGTGAAAGCCTGGGCAGGCGGAGGAGTCAATGTGGAGAGGGAGGGGAAATGCCTTTCCTGTTTCTGCCTGACTTCTTCTCAAAGAAAGATACCAGATCACTCACTGGGCACAGAAGCAGTTCTGCTGAGAAGCTCTGTGGACTGGAGGAAGCAGCCCCAGAAAGGGTGACCAGTCTTCAGTTTCCAGAACCAAAGAAAGTGGCTCTGGGCCTGACCTGCCTCAGCACTGGAGGTGGTCATTGAAATCTGACTATGGGACCTTGGTTTTGGAAGACAGTCTGTTGAGTAGGCGCTTTAGTCAAGACTCTTCAAATGGAATAAAAAACCCGACCCAAACTGGTTTATGTGAAAAGGAAAATTGTCGCCTTCCATAAATGATAGTTTCAGAGGTAGTTCTGCTTCAGGAATGGCTGGATCCAGGGCGTCAATGGCTATTATGGGTATTATTAGGACCTGGTCTGTGTGTGTGTGTGTGTGTTCTAACTCTGCTTTCTTCTATGTTGGCTTCATTCTTGGGCGGATTCTCCTCCGTGGTGGTGAGATGGGACCACCAGCTCCAGACTCACATCCTGGAGACCTCAGAAAGCATGCCTCTTTCCCATTTTCCATGCCTCTTTCTCTGATGTTCCAGCAGACATCCCCAGATCAACTCTTATGAAACCACTTTTGGATCCCATGCGCATCCCCATTATAACCAACCTGACTGATCTGGGGTGTGGGGCCGTGACTGGCCATCCAGCACTCTGGGTGCATCCATAGCACTGGGGTTGGAGTGGGCTCAGCCCCTCTCCATCTAAACGAGTCCCTGTGGAGGAGGGAGTGTCCACAGCAACTGTAATATTCTGTTTCCAGAAGTGGGAGGGAGAGCCCCGAGAGGGCAGAACCACTCTGTAGAGAAGCAGAGCGCAGGGGCCCCAGGAAGTGATCAACAGCAAAGGGGCAGCCTCTCGGGCCCCCCTAGACAGAGCCGTCACTGAGGCTCCCAGGCACTCCAGGGTCCGGGGAGACGCGCACTGAGCTGGCCCAGACCTCACAGTGGACCCCAGGTACCTCCCCAGCCCGTGCCTAGTCACCTGCTGAGGTCTGCCTTAGGGTCTGGGTGAACCTGCAGGTTGAAAAAATCAGTGCCCGCGCCCTCCAGAGGTCTGGAGAAGGTGGGGCACAGGGGCCCCTGGTGGCTCAGCTGGTAACGAATCTGCCTGCAATGCTGGAGATCCCGATTCTATTCCTGGGTTGGGAAGATCCCCTGGAGAAGGGATAGGCTACCCACTCCAGTGTTCCTGGGCTTCCCTGGTGGTTCAGCTGGTAAAGAATCTGCCTGCAATGCAGGAGGCCTGGGTTTGATACCCTGGGTTGGGAAGATCCCCTGGAGAAGGAAAAGGCTACGCACTCCAGTGTTCTGGCCTGGAGAAAACCATGGACTGTGTGGGGTTGCAAAGAGCCGGACACGACTGAATGACTTCCACTCCACTTCAGGGGCCCCCAGGGTCTAAGACCTGAAGGATGAGAGGGTGCATCCGTGCACCCAGAGTGCCTCCGCTCCTACCCCAGGGAGCTCTCAGTCTTAGCCTCAGGAAGGATGAGTCCCCTTCTCCTGCCCAAGACAGGCCTGATGACGGGCATGTGGTTTTAACCAGTGCAGTGAGGGCAGCTGAATGGGGAAACTGGCCTGGGTTTCTGGAAGAGGTTGTCCCTGCCGACAATAAATTAATTAATAAATTCATAAAAGCATTTGATGCAATATGCAATGGTCCCTTTTCACTGGATTTCGTCCCTCTCCATCACGTCTGGACAGCAAGGCTGGCCCGGCAGCCAATGTGCCCTATAAGGGGAGGCGGCGGCTGAGCTGAGTGCTGAGGGTGCCCCCGGGGGAGAGAAGTCGCTGAATTAGCCAGCCTGGAGCTGTCACCTCCAGAAAGCCCATCACGTGACAGAGACAGTGTCCTCGCTTCTGAAACTCCTCGGGCTAATGTTTTCTGATACCTGCAGCTGAAAGCAGCGTAGCTAAACAAGGATGACTGGGAAGGCAGCTCTGCTCAGAGTGGGAAGGGACGCAGCTGACAGAGAGCCCGGGGCCTGGCAGTGGGTGGGGGCCCAGGCCTGGCCTCGCACCCATCAGTTTCTGCGGCAACAAATGGCTTTTTCCATCACTTCTAGGCCCCAAAGAGAAAAAAATTTTCCCCCTAAGTAATGTTCTTACTCAGTTTAAATAAGCCTCCCTTGAAAAGGGAGCCCTCCTACACTCTTGGTAGGAATGTCAGTTGGTGCAGCCACTATGGAGAACAGGTTGGAGGGTTCTTAAAGCAGAGACCTCCCCGGCTGTCCAGTGGTTAGGACTCTGAGTGTCCACTGAAGGCAGTGCAGGTTTGAACCCTGAGTGGGGAACTAAGATCCTGCATTCTGTAAGGCTCAGCCTTAAAAAAAAAAAGCAACTAAAAATAAACCTCCTGTATGATTCAACAATCCCACTCCTGGGCATATATTCAGAGAAAACCATGGTTCAAAAGGACAGCACTCCAGTGTCCACAGCAGCACTGTTTACTACAGCCAAGACATGGAAGCAACCTAAATGTCCATCAGCAGAGGAATGGATAAAGCAGATGTGGTATATATATAATGGAATATTACTCAGTCATTAAAAAGAGAGACATAACAGCAACATGGATAGACCTGGAGATTATCACACTAAGTGAAGTGAGTCAGAGAAAAACAAATCACATACAATATCACTGATAAGTGGAATCTTTTTTTCAGAATGGTACAAATGAACTTATTTACAAAACAGAAACAGACACGGTGTTTGAAAACAAACTATGGTTACTAAAGGGAAAGGTGGTGAAGGGGGATACATTGGGAGTTTGGGACTGATATATACACAGTGGGTTTCCCTGGTGGCTCAGCTGGTAAAGAATCTGGCTGCACTGCAGGAGATCCGGGTCGGATCCCTGGGTCAGGAAAATATCCTGGAGAAGGTAGTGCCAACCCACTCCGTATTTAAGCTGTATTTAAGATCCTACTGTCTGGAGGATGCCATGGACAGAGGAGCCTGATGGGCTAATATCCATGGGGTCACAAAGAGTCGGACATGACTGAGCGACTAACCCTATACGCACTATTATATATAAAATAGATAACACCAAAGACTTAACTGTACAGCACAAGGAACTCTACTCAATATTCTGTAATAACCTAAATGGGAAAAGGATTTGAAAAATGATCAATATATGTATATGTATTACTGAATCACTTTGCTGTACACCTGAAACTTCTCCTTTTATTATATTAATAGGTGTTTTATTTTGAACAACAACAATGATATATTTTATTGAAGTATAGTTGACTTCCAATGTTTCAGGTGCACAACAAGGAGATTTGGTTTTACAAATACACATACATTCTTTTTGAAATTATTTTCCATGATAGGTTATTACAAGAGAGTGACTATAGTCCTCTATGCTATACAGTAAATCTTTGTTGCTTGTTGCACATCTGTTTTTTAATTAGAATAAAAATTTTTAAAACTAAGCCTCAAAAAAGCCAAGGACATTTCCTTTGTACACAGTCAGAAAAGAGAAACTCCCCACCTCACTGTCCATCAATAGGGGGTAATGAAATTCATTCAGCTACAGCCATTTGATGGTGGTGTGTATAGCCGATAGACAGATGATGCTTAAAGACGCAAGAGATGCTTTGTATATACTATTAAAGGGGGGGGGAGGGAAATAAAACCATAGGTACAGTGTGATCCCTATTTCATATGTATATACATAGTTCTTTAACATACACACACAGAGGGAAAAAAAAGACTGGAAGATAATAGAGTAATGTTTAGCCCTGGGTGGTACAATTTGGGGTCGTGTTTACTTTCAACTTTATATTTCTACATAGCTTTCAAATTTTCTGCAATGAACCTATATCAAGATGATAACCTGAAAAGTGAATATTAAAATAAAGCACTTGAGAAACCACTGAAAATTTGAGAGACAAGAAGTCTTTTCGTGTTTTCTGCAAAGCCCAGGGCTCCATGCATGCACAGAGGCTACATCAGGCCAGAGCTGACCGTTCATACATCTTCGTTATGGGGTAGGGTCAGGGTTAGCACAAGGCTCGCACTGTTGATTATACAGAAAGGAAAAAATCACAAGCTGAGATTTCTGGGCCCAGGGATCCCCAAGAGTGTGCAAAAGCCGCCTTCCTTCCCTCTGTCTTTCACCGCTTCCATCAAATCCACCTCCCACCAGGTCTTGGGAGGTTTGTCCCCAAGACCAAGAGGTGGCAAAGCCCCCGAAGTGAGCTGGTATAAAAAGCAAACCCTGCACAGGCTGACTCCCTGAAAGCCCCTCAGACTCAGGGAGTTTGGCACGTGGGAGGTTAATTCTCTTATCAAAACTCTACAAAATCCTAATTTTGCAGAGTGGCAATTTGGGGGGAAAAAAAAAACCTAGCAATGGGAAAATGTTGGTTATGCAGCACTAGACATTCAGTTCTCAGGGGATCAATTATAAAAACACTCATTCAGCTATTTCTATTCAAATGAACACCTGAAGAGGAGGCCTCAATGGTTTTAAAAGTGTGTGGATATTACTGGATAAATGTTAGTCCAATAAAAGAGATCATCATCCACTATTTGTGTACATTTAAGTTGACACCAAAAAGATCTTTGTGGAGGATCGCTGCGGCTGCTGCTTTTTCTGTGTGCATCTTTTTATCTCCTATTCCCTTAACGCTTTAGGAACGGAAGAAAACAGACCAAATGTGGCTTGGTCACGGGCTTGGAGCTTTTTTCTTTTTCTTTTTCTCCTTCTCGGCGCCCCCAGGATTAAAAGGACCAGGGTGCTGGGAAGGCCACACCTGAAGTGGAGAAACGAGGTCCATATCATGATGAATATGTAATGTTCTGCTTGGAGGCGCAGTCACGATCTCTAATAAGAATTCACGAGTCTGTGTTTGAAAACAGACATTTGCATTTGCCCTGCGGTCACAGTACACGGACCATTCTTATTCAAAAATTTATTTTTCTTCTTTTTTTTTAAGGCCTGGAAATATTCCGTGCCCTCACTCCCCACCAATACACGTCCTTCTTTTTGTGTTCTCTTTAAACAGCAATTAAGAGAAGGGAGCACAGGGTTTCCCCCTCCCGGCAGCTTCAGCTGCTAGACCTGGGGAAGGACCCCAGCTCCCAGAGAGAGACCCCCAAAGCCTGGTCCAAATATATATATAATGTTTTTCATGTCCAGTAATTTTCTCAGGCTGAAATGAAATGTAGAATTAAAAACGAGGCGAACAAAACAAATGGGGAGGAATTTGGGGGTTCAGTAGTCTCCCCAAAGAGAAGCCAGGCAGGTATTCTCTACCTGACCGTGTCAGGTGGCGACTGGCATTTCTCAGCCAGTGCAGAGTGATGGGGTTTCTGGGTTAAAATCTTTGGGAAAAAACCCAGCACCAGCGGTTGTGTTTAAAAAAAAAAAAAAACAAACAAACAACCCAGACTTCTAAAAGGGGGTCTTTTCCACCCTGATCCATTAACTTGTTGGCAGTCTGGCAGGGGGCACGTTCCACCATTTGGGGACAAGGAAGCGAGCGCGAACGCCGGGTCTCTGTCCGGGGTTCTCTCCTCGCTCGAGGTGAAGCCGAGCAAAGGGAAGCGCGCTGGGCTTGCGAGCTGATCCCGGCCCGGCCGAGCTGGTCGCGGGGATGCGACCCCCGAGGCGTCCCCGGCCATCCGCGCTGAGCGCAGGCACGAGCCGCGGGCCGAGCGCTGGCCCCGCGCGGAACCCGCCTGGCAGCCGCGTCCCGGCGGGTCCTCAGCGGAGCCCGTCCCTTCGCGCCCCCTCCTTCCTGCGGGTCGGCGGAGGTCAAAGGCCGAGCCCCGGAACCTCGAGGCTGGCGCCGTCCTCCGATGCAGGCGCTCGGCGGCGACCGGGCGGGGCCGGGCCCGCCCGGTCTCCGCTCTTCCCGGGGGTTGGGGCCGGGGGGCCGGGGCCGGGGCGGCGGGAGGAAGAGGGGCTCCGCGCGCCTCTGGGCCGAGCCCACCGGCCCGAGCCGGCAAGTTCCTTTGTGGGCCGCCCCGGGGCCGCGAGCCGAGCCCCCATTTCAGGGCTAAGAGTGACACCTGCAGTTTAACCCGCCACATGTCACGCTGGGGGAGGCCGCCCGGGAGGGGCTGAGCCTCCGGCCACCACCCTACCTTCACCTGAGGCCAAACGGGTCAGGATGGTCTTTGGTCTCCAGGGAGGGGACCCAGCGACTCAGCCCTCTGGGCCTGATGAAGGATGCAGAGCATCTGGCGACCCACCTGCTACCCCTGGTTTGCAGCGGGAGCCTCCAGAACCAAGGGCCAGGGCTCTGCTGAGGCAGCCCTCTGCCCCCATTCTGGGCCAGCGGAGCCCAAGGGTCCTTGCTTGGGGGAAAAGGGGTGAGGAGGTGATGGAGGTCCTCTTTGGCCACTTACTCAGCACACGGGAGACCACCAAGTCCAATGCCCACATTTTATTGGACCGCAGAACAGGAATCAGCTTGGTCAAGGTCACCCAGGACTGCCATCGGCCCCTTCCCAGCCATCACAGGAAAAGACAACAGGACTTTTCCACAGATCATTCCCTCTCCACCACGGTGTACCCTCCATGCTCACACATGCCCACGTACCTGTGAGTGTACACTCACACACACACACACACACACACACACACACGGCATGAAGGCGACAGGTCAAAGTTGAGTTGCTTCTCTAAAAATTCAGTATTGGGTCCTGAGGCTGGTTTCAACAGCCCCCGCCCGGCTCCCCCTACTTCAAAGAATCTGAGAGCCAGGACGCAGGGAAGGGAGGTGGGAATGAAAATGAACCGCCGAGATTTCTTTATAACTTTTCTCAATATTCTGCTGATTGCTAGCTCAGTAGCAGATGTGGTATGCCTAATGATGCATAGACAAGCAGCAGCCCCTAATCCCTAAATGAACTTCTTATCTCTAAATATATACAGGAGAAGCTATATAAACTCCATTGATCCCCTCTGCTGTCCCTTGAAGCCATCCCAATCGAGGAGAGGATGGGTGCCTAGGAGGCCTGGCAGAGGCATACGGAGGGCAGGGGGGAGAGGGCGGACCCCCACCCCACCGACTGTGACCCAGGCAGACAGGCAGCCCGACTTCCTCTCCACTCCCGCAGGGGCATCTGAGGGGCTTCCTCTCCAGGAACCTATAAGGCAAGACCTGTACCAACCAGAACCCTCGCCGAGTAGTTCCTTCTCATTAAAGGTACAGAAATGATCCTCTCAGACTGGCTTTTCTTCCTAAACTTGGTCCTCTGCAAAACACATTTATGGCAAGAAACAGCAAGGTTTTCAAGCTGAACTTTTTATTAAGGAGATGAAAAAGGGCATCAGCCCTGGGACTTCCCTGGTGGTCCAGTGGTTAAGAATTGGCGACGAGAGTTCGATCCCTGGTCTGGGAACCAAGAAAGATCCCACATGTTACGGGGCAACTAGGCTCGCGTTCCACAACCGCTGAGCCCGGGTGCCTCAACTAGAGAGAAGCCAGTGTGTTGCAATGAATGATTACACAGCCAAAAGATAAATACTGTTTTTTTAAGGCATTCGCCCTGGGCCTTCTGTACTGTGTGCAGACACTGAGCGGAGCCGGGAGGGCCTAGGGGCCAGTGGGGACAGATGTGAGCCCCAAGCACAGGTGCGTGCCAGAGCCTAGACCGCCGCCCAGGAACACAGACTGCGGGGTGTGCGTCCTCCTCCCTGCCCCGGGCCCTGCAGGAGTACCTGGGAGAGGGCGAAGAAACAGCCGGTGCAAAGGCCCTGAGGTAAGAGAAGGCCTGGCCTGGTTAGAGCTGGCCATAAGTCTGGAGGCTGGAGGGCGGGGGTGACAGGGGGCCTGGAAACAGCCAGGGTCAGGCCTCTAATGCCAGCAAAGAAGCTTGATCTTTATCCTGCAGGAGGTGAAGGAGACCCTTGGTTCCCCCCGGTTGCTGCTGACAAATAAAGGCTCTGGCTGCCA
>SJYX01001546.1:4757-41953 GCA_006410675.1 Oreotragus oreotragus
TCCTGCAAGGCGAGGACCCCCGAATTCTCCCCTGCCTCCCCTCTGCGCCTCTTGCCACCAGGGGGCGCCGTTGGCTAACTTCTGGAGTCCAGCAGCATGGCCTTGAGCCCTGAGACCACAGGACAGACTCTCCGCTCCTGTTTCCCCATTCGTGAAACGGGCACGGTACTAATTCTGTGTGATAAAGTTTATTTTAATCCAAGCATCGCTTCTCAGCCTTTTGGCTAAGATCAAGTGTATTTTAATCCAAGCAAATGTCCCATATTTCTAAGATATTTCAGGGAGGTCACACACATAACCCTCCAACCAAAATTTACCCAAGTACCAGGATCAGAGCATAGAGGGGAAACTGAGGCCCAAAAGGGGTGATGACTCACAAGAAAGCGTCAGAGGCCTCCTTTTCCCTATGGGGAGTCTAGACAGCCTCAGAATCAGAAGATGGAGAGAACCTTCCTTGAAGGAGAATTTTGTGCTTTTGTTACTGTTCTCGAAAAGGGAGAGAATATAAGGGAGCCAGGAGGAGGCCCTAGGGCCAGGGGGAACCAGGATCCTTAGACCTAAAGACAGAAACCACAGCAACTTAAAGCGACATCCAGTGCACAAGCAGTAAAGGCTAAATCAGCATTCAGAGACAGTTCCTGACACAGAGCCCTCTCTTCCTTGGCCCCTACCATCACCCCCCATCACCACCAGAACTCCAGAGCCAGAACTGGGTCCAGATGCAGTTTGGTGCTGAGAACTCCCCCAGTCAAATTCTTGTTCTCTTTCAGTGAGCTGCCTGGTAGACTTAGGGGAGGTGTCTAAGTGAGGGGTATCTCCTCGAGACTGATTCCCCATCTCCTCGTGCAGAGGTGCCCCAGAGGCACATAACAGGCACAGGCCTGGCACACAGTACGTGCCCAGTAAATATCTGATAAAGCATGAAAGAATAAAGTGACAGAGTGGCTCAAGAGTGACCACTGGACAAGATGGACAAAGGTGCCTGGCAGACACTCCCTTTCTACACCAGGGGTGGAAGTCCAGGAGGGAGAGCTCGAGGGCCCTGGAAGAGGCTGCCCCCCGCCAACCAGCCCAGCTCCTTGGAGAGCTCTCTCAGCCGATCCCAGGGTCAGAGTGGACCCCAGCCAGGTGCCTCCGATTCAGCCCTGAGACCTGCCTGTAGCAAAAAGCCCAGTTGTCTCCCTGGGGAGGCAAAGCAGGGGCCACCTGGGACCTCTTCCTGGAAAGTCCACCCACCCATCAGGGGCCATTAGGTGCCCAAAGGCTCAGCCATTGCATTGCCCTCGTGGTCCACGCAGGGCTTGCCCACAGTCCTCTGGCAATCCAGGTGTGGGGCCCCAGGGTCTGGGCTGGCCCCAGAGGACAGCAGCTCAGCGTCAGGTGACTTTGAGGCCTCCCCATCCAATGCTTCCTGCTCTTCTTCCTCCTCTTCCTCGGCCTCCTCCAGAGTAAGCTGAAACTGAAATCTGTCAGGGCTACCCTGCTTGGGGCTGGTGGGGTCCTCAGGGCTGCGTGGGATCTTGCTCTGGTACCACTCGCGGTTGTCCTCCAGAGTGTCCAGCAGGTCCTGCGCATCTGGGTGTACCAGGTCAGCCCACGCCTCCCACAGTGGATGGGCAATATAGTCAATGAAACCCACCTGTGGGTAATACAAAGTTGAGGGGATAGAGGTTGCTGAATGGTGAGTCACTGTGGAACCTAAGCCCCGTCCAGGCAGGCCTTTGCCCAGGTTGTTCCCCTCTGCCTGGAATGCCATTTCCCAACTCCTATTCATCCTTCAAAACCCTCTTCAAAAAACCTCTCCTCTAGGATGCCTATCCTGCCCCTTCTAGGCTTCTCCAACACCTAAGTCTTTCCATCCAACTTAGCCCTGACTCCTGACTCCTCAGGGCTGATGAATGCGCCCCCAGACTGGGATCCCTTCTAAAATACTCCATGTCACCCACAACAAGCATTTCCAAACTCCACGAGTAAGTGCAGATCTCTCTTAAAGCATCCCAGAGGGAATATATCCCGGGACACATCAGACCCAGCCCAGTGCAGACCCTTAGGCCACATTGCCTCATTTGCCAGCCTGGGGTCAAGCCAGGAATCATAGGGTCAGCTCGGCCACTCCTTTCTTTCCCCTCTCCCCAGTGCCCAGCAGCTCAAATCAGTCACTCTCAGACCTGGGACTTCTCCACTGAAGCTGTGTGCTTATCACACATGGGGCTGATGTCCAGGCCTGATTCCCGTTCAGAGTCGCCCTGCTGGAAGAACTCGGCCATGATACGGTCTGTCCACTGGCGGTAGAGTGGTAGCGGCTTGGTGGGGTTGCTGAGGTCAGCACAGTGCACCAGGCTTTGCAAGACCTAGTGAGATCGAGGGTCGGAAGGGCTCAGGCCAGGCCACCCCCAGGCCCGGTACCTGCCCTAAAGAGGCTGGTGCCATGGACACACCCATCTTACAGGTGGGGAAGCTGAGGCCAGGGAGGGGAAGAGGTGGCTCAGACAAAGGCCCATGACCACAGGTGCCTCTGTTTCTTCAAGCTGGGCATTCAGTCGGCACTTCATCCATGGAGCTAAAGGAGAGCTGTGAAAATCAGCCCAGGGCTGCCCAGCCACACACCTGGATGCGGTCAGAGTAGTTGTCTAGCAGCAAGACCCCAAGGCTTGTCACCTTCTTGGTCTCCACCATGGTCTTGAGGTCAGCCAGGAGGTTCATGTGTTTGGACATGTCCGTGGCCAGCACCTGGAGGCAGGCGAGGGAAGATGACAGGTATGAAGATAATGCCTGCCCCATCCCCATTCCCCACCTTGCAGATGCTGGACCCACTTGGTTCTTCAACCCTCTGAGCCTCAGTGTCCTCACCTGAGAAATAGGGGCATGTAACAAGATTCGTTGCAAAACCAGCTCACAAAAAGGCTGAGTCAATAGTCCCTTCTCCAAGGTTGCTGGACTTGTGGGGCACATCCCACACGTGGGACACGGCATGGAGGAAGGAGATTAAACCTGGGGGCTGAGATGAGTGTGCCGGAGGGCAGTAGAGAGACCCCGCTGATGACACGGCCAGTGCAAAGGCCCTGAGGCTACACAGAGGACACAGTTGTGCCTGGACAAATGAGTGCAGGAGCAACAGAGGAGCGAGTGAGGGTGATAAGAGTGGGGAGGGCCTCAGCGGGGAGTGGGGGATTCATCCAGAGGGCTGTGGGAGTCACGAGTGTACTTCGTGCTCCCCAAACTTCTCTGTGGCTGCTGCGTGGCTGGGAGGGCTGTTTTCAGCCATTAGAAAGGAAGTTCAGCCTTAAACACGACTGTTTAAAAATTACTTAGCTGTACCCCTACAGGTCCAGCCCAGGAATGACCCACGGGTTTCTCTGAGAATTAGACAGAAGTCTCAAATCTTCTCCCCAAACCTCCCATCTGGCCCAAATGATGCTTCTGCTGGGAGGTGCCTACTGCCCAAAGCTCCCCCTCTCCCTTATCAAACTTTCAATTCTTCTTTGCTTGGAGCCTTGGTTTCCTCTGAGCCCTCCTCACATGCTATTCCCTCTGTTGGAAACACTCCTCCCCATCCCATGATCTTTCGCACTCTGCAGGCCCTGGCTTCAGTGTTCCCTCTTGGGGAAGTCCTCCCACGCTGAGCACTTCTCTATCACAGGGTCTGTCTACAGGTCCCCCATCATGGCTCTGCCTATGTGTCCATCTCCCCCACAGAGTGTAAGTCTCATGAAGGTAAGAATTCTAATGGTCACTTGCAAGGGGCAAGCACACAGTAGATGCTCAATAAATACTAGTTAAATAAATGACTTGAGACATAAGATCACAAAAGGTACTGTTGTCTCCCAACTTGAAAAATATTAAATGCAGGTAAAGTTGCACCTGAAATCCCAGAAAGAAAAGTTTCTGGGAAAGAAAGAGTTTCCCAGAAAGAAAGTTTCCACATAGTTTGCACTTGAATTGGATCGAAGACTTGAGTAGCCCAACCAAGGACCAGTCAGTCCCACCTAAGGCTTGGACAGTCATCATCTCATTTTACAAAACCAGGAAGCTCAGGCTCAGAATGGGGAGATGCTCTCATCCTACTGAACCCCCAGCCATGCCAAAATCACCCTCCCATCCATCATTGTGATCTCACTATGTCAATGACCATCCTGCGCAGACTCAGCCGCTGCTTGGTGCTGAGGTTCTGAAAGATGTCACAGTTCTCTGCTTGCAGCAGCTTGAAGCCCACAGCTAGATGGTGGTTCTCCAGCACGGAGGCATCATTGTACATAAGTGCAAGCTCTGAGTCTGTGGGGGAGGCGGAGAGTCTTAAGACCCGCACACCCAACCCACTCCACCCAAAGGCTGGTTCTCTAAAGTCTTGGCAAACTCCTACTCATGCATTGAAGCCCCAACTTTAATGCCCCCTTCCTCTAGGAAGCCTCCTAGGACCCTGTCTCTCCCCATGGCCCTGACCTGGTTCTTCAGGGCTGGGGGCATCTGTGTTCAGCTCTGCCTCCTTGAGACTGGTGACTCCTTGGAGACTCAGCATGGTTATTTCCACCTCTCTAGGGAGGTATCAACATATAAGAGGTACCTAACCATTGCTTACAGCCCCTAAAGGATCCTAAACTTTAGAATCTCCGTGGGCTCACATCCGCTCTGCCATGTTTATTATCCTCTCATTTATTGGGTATCTGCTGTATATCTAGGCCTGCTCTGAGCACCTAAGGGAGAGAAGATTGTGGCAGCTGTTTCAGGGCAGGGATGGGACCACCTAACATCACTTGACTGACAGGCGGTGGCAGGGGCCAGCTCCCTAACTCACTGGTGTTAATGAGAAACTGATTGGAGACCCCCGGATGGTCCACGTCATGGATGGCACTTGCAAAGATGGCAGCCAGGACTTCCAGGTCTGTGAACACGGCCTGAGTGGGCATGGAGCATAAGAGGTGAGGGACAGGGCCTCTGTGCCCGGCACCCACAGAGCCGCCTGCAGCCCCAGGGCCCTACCTCGAGTGCAGGTGTGGCGAGCAGCACGTGCGTGGACTGGGCCACATCAGCAGCGTGCAGGCTGTTGTGGTAGGCCACATCGTTGTGGTAGTGGCTCTCCAGCATCAGTAGGTAGGTGGCAAGCGTGTCTGCTGGGATCTGAAATGTCTTGAGCAGGTCCCGTTCCTGGTCCATCACAGGCCCCTAGTCAGGGCCTTGGCCTCTGGGTGGCAGCACGCACTATTCTGTGCCGTCTCTCCTGAATCCCTAGCCGTCTCTCAAGCGCCCTCTCTTCCAGGAAGCCTCCCCTGCTTTCCCTCTGAATTCCCCTGGTCTCTGTCCTTCCCCTGTTTCTCATATCTGACTGCACAGTTGTTCCCTCCAGACTGGGTCTCTTTAGGCCTGGCCCAAGGCTGAGTTTTGTTGATAGTCAGCAACGAACTGGTAAACCTAATGAACTCCTATCCATCCTTCAATGCCCCTGCTCAAATGACCCTATTCAGACACGTTAGGGAGGATTTGAAGATTATGCGTCCCCTGAGGTCCTGAGGTAGGAAGAAGTGAAGGAGACACGGGTATCAGAAGCCACAGGCAGGGGAGGTACCTGAAAGATGCTGAACATGATAGCTGTGAGAGGCCGGTTCCCACTTAACTCTGCCACCTTGAACACATCAAGCCCCCACTTGCTGGTGTCTTCCAGTTCCTAAAATGTGAAGGACTGGAGTTTAACTCCAGCCCACCTTCCACAGACTCTGGACCCTCGACCCCCATCCCCGGTCTCAGGTCCCACCGTGAGCCTCACCTGGTCAGTATACAGGTGGGCAAACTGAGGGCCAGAACAGGGAATCCACACAGGGCATGCATCCAAACCTGGGTTTCAGCATTCCCGCTGGAAACCCACCTTGGCCAGCTGCCCCTCCTGATCCGTCTGGACCCCAAAGCGTGGGACGGTGGCTGTGGAAAGACTGGAACTGTGGGGAAGTCCACGCAGGCTGCTGATCTGGGACACGGGCCTCGGGGGCTCCGCGGGGGTTGCCCTGGGTAACTCCACCTCAGTCCGCTGCTCTGCAGGTGGGGCAGGGTAGGACTCGGAGAAGTCAGTTCCCCTGCTAGCGTTGGTCTGCTTGGCCTCAGGTACTGGACCTTGCCAAGCCTTGAAATCAACTTATTGCCTTTTTGCCTGAATCAAAGTAATCTCAGAGTAAAGTCCTGTCTGGCCTGTAGCTACCCTTCCCCTCTGTTCAAGGTTGATCTCAGTAACCCCTTCTGCTGGACATGGCCTCTGGAGCTTATTTTTTCTGGAAAGCCAAATGTCCTTTCCATCTCCCAAACTGGAGACCCGGCTGCGTGGTTCCGGCTGCTTCCTCCTCCTTGGCAAACTTCTACTCATGCTTCAAAACCCTAACTTTAATGCCCCCCTCCTCCTGGAAGATCCTCCTGTTCCTCCCTCTGGTCCAGCCTTACCCCATAGGGCTGGAGGTGTCTGTGTCTGGTTCTATCTTCCTCAGTTGAACTCTGCAGTAGAAGGCTTTCTTTCTCTTCCCTCTTCCTATCCGGCTGCTTCCTCCTCCTTGGCAAACTTCTACTCATGCTTCAAAACCCTAACTTTAATGCCCCCCTCCTCCTGGAAGATCCTCCTGTTCCTCCCTCTGGTCCAGCCTTACCCCATAGGGCTGGAGGTGTCTGTGTCTGGTTCTATCTTCCTCAGTTGAACTCTGCAGTAGAAGGCTTTCTTTCTCTTCCCTCTTCCTATCTCTGCAATCTGGCCTAGGCAGTGACCCACCATAGCTCACCCAGGAAGGTCTGGGATATGTACTCAGATACTTGGTTCCCTGAGCGGCTGGTTTCAGACAGGTGAGTCAGCTCCCGGTTCAGCATGCGCTTGAACTGCAGAGGAAGAGGAGGACAGTGAGGATGGGGCCCTGTGGACAGAGGCAAGGGCTCGCAGCTATCTGGCCCCCCTCACCTTGTTGGAGGCCATCTCCCCCACTGAGTGCCGCGTCTGCAGTGTCTCCAGCTGATCCAGACACCAGTCCAGCTCGTCCAGTGTCTCCAAAGCCAGCTTCTGCCCAGTGTCTTCTGGGGGCCAAGTTGATCAGGGGTCTGCCCCACCCCCCACTCGGGAACCCCACACCCGTCCTGCCCCCATCGCTGCATCTGGACCCTGCAGCTCTTCCCAATGAGGCCACTCAGGACCCCCGGCTCTCTCCATCCCCAAGGGTGTTTGGGGGAAGAGGGCTTAGAATTAGCACAGCTTAAAGATTCATGGACTGGAGAGGTCACCACAGAGAGGGAGTTCACAGCTGTCCCACAGTGGAAGGAGGGGATAGGAGTAGGCACATTACCTGTTGGTGGAGGGGGCTGGCTGTCAGATGGGGTGTTAGAGACGCACGCCTGCCTGCAGTATAGTAGGCTCAGGAGTGGCCTGCCCACCCATAGGGCCCGCCCCCAAGACCTCCAGGCCCCGCTCCAGCTCCACCCCTTCCGCCCACGCCCAACTCTCCTTGGCCCACCTCGTCTTTTGAACCCGCCCCTCTTTGCCAGGCCCCGCCCCGCCCCCTGCGTACTTGGCTGACCCGCGATCTTGCAAGTGGGCAAGGGCCGCAACGTTGCTTCGAACTGTCCGCAGACTGGCTAGGACCTGCCGGGAGAGGGGTGGTGAGCGTTGGAAAGGAGGGGCCGGCTCTGCCTGCTTGGCACACGACGGAAGGAAGGGTGGGCACTCACCTGGGCAAAGGGCGTCACAATCAGGTCTTCGTGTCTGCGGGGAGACGGGACATGGAAGGGCGGTCAGGAGGAGCCCTCCCAAACCTTCCCATCTTCCAGCTTTTACCCACACTGTGCCCTCAGCTGAGCGCGTCCTTGGAGTGTCTTCCTGGAAGTCCCTGGTCTCCCCTCACCCGACGCTTCTCTGAAGGCCACCATAGCCCTTCTGACCACTCACTCACTTTATCCCCATCTCACAAATGGAGAATCTGAGTACCAGGGACAACAGGGGTCTTAGTAGAGGCAGGAAATGATGGCTACTAGGAAGCTCAAATCAAGGACTTGTTGGGTTGCTGTTAACTGACTTTAATGTTTCTGGATTACCACCCAACCCCAACCTGGAGTCAAGCACAAAGGATCACGGGATAGCATTGTCATCCTGCTCAACTGAGTAAGTGAGTTGTCTGGCAAACTGCTATCTATACTTCAAAGCCCAGCTCAAATGGTCACCTGAAGGAGGTGTGTGAAATGGAGGAATAACGGAAAGAAGAAAGTAAGAGGAGGTGTTATCCCACCAGCCTCAAACTCACAGGTCGCTGGCCACGGAGGAGTTCCGAGACATGGTTTTGGATGAGAGTTCATAGTCACTGTCTGAGCGGTACAGGAAGGACTCCCGCCTCTGACTGTGCTGGGCAGGCGCTTGGACGATCCGGCCAAAGCCAGATCCGGCCTGAGGGTCCAGGATGCTTCTCCCACACGAGAGCCCATTTTCCAGGTCCAAGCTGAAGGCAAAGGAGACATAGTCAGAGCCAAGGGTCCTGGCGTATGGATGCCACATCATAGTCTAAATCCATTTTCTCATGTCCTCCCCAGGGCAGGGCAGGAGTAGCCTGCAGCTTGTCCATCTGTTACGGTCATACCTGCACTAAGGGACACAGTGCCCCTCACGCCTCCATCTCTGCCTCTGAACCCCAGAGTCTTTTCCACTGGCACTAATCTGGACTCCAGCACGTGAGTTTTGGATTTGTCTCTAAGTGGCTGTGTGACCATGGGTCACAGATTTTCTGTGGACATCAACCACTCTTTTTCTAGTATGGGTATCGTAGACTACATCCAGGCTTCCCAAGTGGCGCTAGTGGTAAAGAACCCGCCTGCCAATGCAGGAGACTTAATAGACATGGGTTTGGTCCCTGGGTTGGGAAGATCCCTTTGGGTAGGACACGGCAACCCACTCCAGTATGGAGAATCCCATGGACAGAGGACAGAGGATCCTGGAGGGCTACAGTTCATAGGGTCACAAAGAGTAGACTTCATCCCCAGCGCACTTTTAGGGAGTTACAACCCAGCACCTGAGGAGGGTGACAGGGCGCCTGTAACTTACCCAGATTACTAAGGGTAAGTGCATGGGGACTGGAAATGACTTCCTGGGCTTTCCTCTCAGGAGGGCACCTGGGTTTTGCCTAGATGGGGCACACTGGAAGGTCCCCCACAGCCAGGAGAGGCCCCACCCTCTCAGCTGTCCTTGGCTATGCCCTGGACCACCTGTCGCTTACCCTAGCTCCAGGCCTCACCCTAAACCATAATATAGCCCTGCCCCCACCTCATCAACCTCGCCTCCAGCTCACTCAGCCCCATCCTCAGCTCCCCAGTTCCTCAGCTTTATTTTTGGCCTGAATTGCTTTGTCTGTTCTCCTCTTCCTTCAGGCCTTTGCACAGGCTGTGCCCTTTACCCAGGGCACGATCCTCCCCTGTTCAAAGCAATCCCCAACCCCACCCCCCTATCTCTCAGCCCCTTCTCTCCCTCCAGCCACGCTCTGACCTCTGACGAAGTAAGGGGGATATACGCCTCTCCCACTTGGAGTCAGAGGTTAGAGAAAGAATGGCAGGGGGCGTGGGGCTAGAACAGTAGTGTGAGAGGGGCTGCAAGTGGGTCACAGAGAGGGGAGTAGGCAGGAAAGGCGGAGACAGGAAGACCCTGGGGGACGCCCCTAGACAAAGGGCTCCTAGCCAAGGTCCAGTGTCCACCTGGTCCCCTGCCAGGGCATCCCATCCAAGTCCACAGGCTGGGATCAGGGCCTGCCAGAAGGAGCAGGGGATTTGGTTCAGACCGAGTTGGGGGCGGGAATTCCTCAGGACTCAGTCACGAACAGCCGAGTTTGACTAAGTTGGGTCTGGTCATACAGAACTGGGCCTCTTCCCTCTGAGTTAGGTCAGGATGCTTTGCTGTGTTTGGTCGCTCAGTCATGTCCGACTCTTTGCGACCCCATGGACTGGGGCCTGCCAGCCTCCTCTGCCCGATGGGATTCTCCAGGCATACTGGAATGGGTTGCCATGCCCTCCTCTAGCGGTTCTTCCCAACCCAGGCCAACCCAGGGATCGAACCCAGGTCTCCCGCATTGCGGGCGGGTTCTTTACCGTCTGAGCCACCCGGGAAGCCCAAGAATCTGGGCTCTCTGAGGGTCTGGTCTTACAGGATTGGGCCTCTTCCCGCTGAGTTTGGTCGGGTGAGTTCGGCCGAATTTGGCTACCTCCGACTGCACTCGGGTATGCTCGGAAGCTTTCGGGCATGTTCGGCTGTGTCCGGCCGCACGAGGTTTTCGAGCAAGTCGGGGTGGCGCTCAAGCCACGTCAGGCACATTCGGTTTAGTCCGGCCCCATTCGGGTTAATAATAATAATAATAATAATAACAGATAATACCCAATTTTAAGGGACATTAAGACATTCTTTCCAACTAAAATTAGAAGTGCTTATGCTCTAAATAAATAATACATAAAGCCAAAGTCAACATCTGTCAATTATTTCACATATTCCTCCAGTTCCATCTTCAAGAATACTCTGTTCTCTAATGCAGAGAGGACCACACTTCTTTATAAAAGAATTCTCAACAAAAAAGTAGAATATCTAATAGCAAACAAGTTCTTGTTCTTTACATACTAATGGTAAGTCAAACGGTTTAATAAGGCAATTGAGATGTGCTTTATTCATCAAGTTTCAGCAAAATCAAAAATCAAAATATAAATCAAACTTTTCCCCTTCATGATCAGTAGGGGTTATCATTAAGAAGAAGATTATTTTCCTGGTCTTTTAAAAAAACACTTTACCTTAAAGAACCAGAAGACTATAAGGTACAGTTTAATCTATGTCAATGTACCCACCACTCCCACCCCAGAACAACACCATATATTATCATATCAAAGGATGCCCTCGGGTAACAGTCCAGAGCAGCTGAAGAGAATGCACTTTAAAATTATAATTGTTTTAAATTGTATATATGGTCAAGAGGAAAATAAATTACCTGTGTATTAGGGTAGTCAGAGATCAGAGCCCCTTCCTTGTTGTAGGTATAAACTACAAAATCTTTGGGTAAAAGGTCTCTGCAAGAAGAATAAAACACACCATATAAGATTATTTTATCTCTTTACAGCTAAGAACACAACTTTTATAAGATATTATTCATAGAAGAGATGAGCAGGAATAAAAACATTCACCTGATAAATTGTTGTTTAAAGAAGGAGCTGCCATAAAACATAAAGCCCATGAACGGACTTGCATCTGAAATCAGGTACATTCCAATCAGAAAGAAATGTTTGAGTTGAGCATCTGTTCTCATGGTCATAAAACACTGGTTGCAAAAAACATTTGTAATGTCCTTAAAAGTTTTCTGATTCGTCTCGTAGGAAAAGTATAAATTTGGTTATATGGTACATCATATTTCCAGAAGAAAATAAATTATTTTACCCTCTTTTAAATGTCCTGCATAAAGAAGCAGCACTCATTGCGTTTAATCTCTAAGTACAGGGGCAAAATTTCTGTCCATTATTTAAAGAAGCAATTATTGCTGATCCTTGAATCTTCCTCCCATGTTAAGGGAGATCTGCAGTGTAAACCACATGTGCAAAGACAGGGTTAGCTTTATTACAAAAAAAAAAAAAAATCCAGTGACACTTGTTGAAGACAGTAAGGTCGACTTTATTATCAATGTTAAGTATAGAGACCACTGCTAAGAGATTTTACAGGGGGCTGGGGAGAAAGAGCAGGCTCAACTACAAATACAGCATGGGCAAGTGGGAATTTTTAGCCAAGGAGCACAGTGGGGGTCAGTGGATGGAAAACTCCTAAGAGGAAACATCAGGGGTGAGGAGCATTCTGGCTAAACCAACCTAACAGATTCTTGCTGAAGACAGCCAGAGTAACCAGACATCACTGGGTGGGGAAGTGGGGTGGAGGATAAAGAACTTGATCAGACATCCAGAGTGATCAAATATGGAGGGAGAGGGGAAATTCTTTCTGAAACTAGATTTTAGAACAAACCACACTGATAGGCCTTGGAGAAGGTTCTGGAACTTGACTGAAGTTTGGTCAAGCAAAAAACCTTTGTCAATCTCCTCTCTTGTTTAAGGAAAGAAATTATATTCTTCTTTCCTCTGAATAACACAAGCCCATTTCCTCATTCAGCTGTCTTTTGTTCATTACAGACCAGCTGAATCATCTGTTGGAACTTGGTAGAAGGGGATATTTACTGGGTGGAGCTAGCAGTCAGGCAGTTAATGAGGGGAGTAGCTATGAAAATAAAAGAAAAACAAAGTTGAATAGTCAGAAACCGAGTTTCTGAGCTTAGTGGGCAGCCATCAAGATTTTTTTTAGACTTGAGCTTAGAGCATCTTCGAGCTTCCCTGGTGACTCAGAAGGTAAAGCGTCTGCCTGCAATGTGGGAGACCAGGGTTCAATCCCTGGGTTGGGAAGATCTTCTAGAAAAGGAAATGGCAACCCACTCCAGTACTCTTGCCTGGAAAATCCCACGGACGGAAGAGCCTGATGGGCCCAGTCCATGAGGTCGCAAAGAGTCAGACACGAGTGAGTGACTTCACTTTCACTTTCACTTTTTTTTTTAATGTGGCGTGGTTTTTTTCGTTTTTTTTGTTTGTTTGTTTGTTTTTACTTTACAATACTGTATTGGTTTTGCCATAGGGCATCTTCAGATGAGACAGTGAAAGCGGCACTGGCCACCTGACAAATTTTCCTGGTTTGAATGTCACTATGACAGCATCAGATATTCTTATGAACTTCCTGAATGCCCCACACCATAGGAGGCATAAAGATTGCCTACATATGATCTGTTGAAAGAGCCTTTTTTTGAAGGCTCCATCAATCTTCCAGCTGCAGCTTAGAGTTTCAAGCAAAGGGCGATTTTAGTTCTCAATGACTCCAAGTCAGAAAGGATAAAAATTGGAAATGATAACTTAGAGGGTTATAGCCAGATACTGAAGGAAACTAGAAGAATTCAGGATTTGGTAAAGCTGGCAAAATATGCAAGATGAAAGCAGCAATGGTTCACTACAGGTTTCCATTGAAACAAACAAGAAAACTCCACATTCTCTCTATAGTCACCCCTATTTCTGTGAAAGATAAAGTAAGACTAATTTGTTTGCACATAAGTCTGGTCTCGTTAAATTTGGCCTAGTTATCACATAAGTACAGTAAAAATAGTGATTGACCATATAGTATTTCATTTGAATTTGCTTTGCTAGAGCATTTCAGAAGGAACCAAAGACTCTTAAGGATAGGAAGCCAAGTCAAGAACTTGCCACCAGATATGCCTACAATATCTATATATTTGGGTAAACTCTCTTATTGAGGTCCCCTAAATATCCTGAGGTTCCTGGCCCTGCCACAAGCGATCTTCCTTACTCACCTGTAAGGCAAGAAATCCTGTAAGCCAGAACAAGCCAGTTTTTCCAAGGGGAGGTGTAAAACAATTGCCTTCTTAAAGTCAGCCTTAGTTCCTTAAAGCTATCTGGTCACATCTGATTCAAAACACAACATTCCCAAATATGACATTACAATCAAAGCCTTGGTAATAAAACCAAGGTTTCCAATTGTTTGTTACTACAAGGGCAGATTTTTAACTGACTTATGCAAAAAACTTATACTGCCATGAAATATCATATCAAATAACATATCAAATAACCCTTATTAGTTAAGTATCCTTTTTTGTAAGGAGAGAGAAAATCCTTTGAGATTTTCCAAGATCCATTTGAAAAATCTCAAAGTTAGTTTGAGGTCAAAAAGACTCCTACTAGAACTCGATTTGGGGAAACTGTCAAACATGCCAAAAGGTTTCAACATTTGACTAAACTGGATCACAAGTGTCACTATGAAACAACACTTAACTGTCCATTTAGCCAAAGTCACAATTTAAAAATTTCAAAGACAAACACAGAAAGCTACATAGTTATTTAAAAAAAAAAAAAAACCTCTTAGTTCTCTTAATACTGAGAAGATTTGGTTTTCTCACATGATCAAAGACCTGATAAACACATGTCACATAGGAAATTATCTTAGAACACATCTTATCTTCTCAAGCTACGTACTTAAACATAAAGAAAAACAACTAAACCAATAATCTAAGGAAACCTTGTTTTAATAGAAAAAGAAAACCAAGTTCTGGTTTTGTATCAATGTACTATTAATACTAGGCAAATTAAACAAACAAACAAACCAAAAAATCTTACAAATAAATCCATCCAACAGTAGCCAATTTTGACCACACAAGGAAAGATTCTTTTTCCAAGGTCCCTTTTCCACAAATTTTTTATATCACTCAGTTTTTGTTCCACATTTTTCTTCTTTTTCATTCTGGAACAACCATTTATTCTACTTTGGGACAAAATTATTCTCTTTTTCCCTTAGCAAAACATATCTTTTATATCCTTCCTTATCAAAAATACACCATATTTTCCTTGCATATAGTTTGTTTTCTTTACCTTTATTATTCCTAATAGCTTCATTTATGTATATTGATTAGATTTTAGTCATTAGTAATCCTAATTTTCAGTAAAAGCTAAAAAGCAGGCAATTGCAAACTGTCTGCTACATGCTATCATTCTGTAGAAAATTTACGAATACATTATTTCATAATTTCTTGAGATGTATCTTTTACATAGTATAATTTCTCATGCTTATCAACAGACACAAATACATTTAGATTCTCTATACCACATAAAAACAAGATGCCAAAGTAAATAAAGTTAAATTTCTATTTAGCAATTAATATTTCAATATTTTATCTTATTTAGAAATTATCTAGTCAAAGATTATCCATCTTTAACTTAGTATAGCTTTTAGGTTTCAAGTTATGAAAAAAAATTTTTGAAACTATTTTTAAGGAGACATAAAACTTAATTAACACTGAAAAGTTCACTTATTAACTTCTATGCCACTTACATCTATTTATTTTATTTGTTCTGAACAATTATTCTTGAATGAGTCATGAAAATTTCATGAGCCAGTAATTAAACAAAGCTAGCTAGCAATCCATCATCTTAAGTTGTTTTTCTTATTGACAAATCAGGCAAGTATCCAAAAATTTAAAAAAAAATCATAAAAGCAAAAAAAAAATTATATATTTATGTTTCTTCCCCCTTTGTTTTTAACTGCCATGCTTGACATCAAGCAATTCTTTTTGTATTATGTATCTTGTTCTTTGGGTCAATTTATAATTTATAATCTTAAACATCTGATAGAGATAACATAAGCTTATCTGAATAGTAAACAAAGTTGAAAAAAATTGCATATCTGCATTACATATTTAATACTGACAACTCTGAAGTTGTCAGAGTTTATCAACAATTCTATGTACATGATAAAAACCAGCAAAAAGATTATTCAAGATCATGTGAACTTAAAAAAAAACTTGGGTTAGTGTCTGTTTTCCAGAGAATTTTAAGAAAATAATTTATGTAAGTGCTCATTCCACCTCTAAACCTATTTGAATTGGATATTAAGGGATTTTATAAATTAATGTGATTCATTTCCAGCAGGAATAAACTATCTCACATGTATACATACACATAGACATATATAAACATACAGACAGACACAAATAGAAAACATAGTTTTCACTTTAAAATTTTAGCCATGAGTTAGTAAAGCAGCAATATAATCTCACTGATTTATCTCCATTTTGTATTTTCAACTGAATTGACTCTGGCAAATAAAACAAGTTAAGGTTGCCTGCCTACCAGTATTACTGGAGGAAATTTTTAAGATTTTCTTTCACCATGGTACATAATCTTCCTTTGCCGTGGTCTAACTTTTAGACAGGTGACTGAGGAGACATCTAACTGCTTTCTGGATGTTTCCAAAATCCCCGTCAGTCATACAACCTATTTCCATTTGTTCTTTCCAGACTCAAGTAGAGTTATTTTCAGAGCTACTTGAGTTTCATGAGAGCCCCTGATGGAGGGCAAGGAACTAAAACTGAAAATGACTGTGGGAAGCTGAGGCACTGCTGTGGAAGGGGAAAGTCTGAAGTCTGTCAGGGTTAGACAGAGGAATGTAGGAGGTCGGGGTTCAAAGTGGGACATATTGAAAGATCTAGGGAATGGGGTGGCAGGGGAGACTGACGGTAGCAGGAAGAGGAAGGAGGAGCAGAAGCAACAAAGAGGGAGCAGTCAATCCGGGAAGCTCTCAAGTTTCCCAAAGACACCAACAAAGTTCCAAATTATGTTCAGCAAAACATATTAAGAAGAAAGGAAGCAGACAGAGCTGGCATAGCAGAAAGTCAGTAGGATGGGAGAAGAGGTGGTTTAGTTGGCTGAGAAGTTCCAATGGGAGAAGTCAGATACAAGTAAGAGAAAAAAGACACCTCACATAGAGCCAAGAGGAAGAGACTTTCAGCCCAGGGAGCCAGGGAGTAATCCCCAACCAAAACAAGGAGCCAAGGAGAGCTGCCAGCCCAGGAGGTACCTGTCAAAAGAAGCCTGGCACTCTGACCCAACTTCAGCGGTATACACTCAAAACCTTAAGAATCAAGTCTGTCTTTACCAGTTTCGGTGGACATTTGTCCAGAACAAAGGTTCAGGAGTCAGACTCACCAATGGATCCCCGATCAGTCAGGAGTGAAGATGAGGGTTTTGAAGGTGTCCAGAGTGAGAGGTCGGGGGTCCAGTGATGAATCTGATCCTACCTGAGTCATGCCCCCATGACTGTCAAAGAAAAAAATATTCCATGACACTTGTTAAAGATGGTGAAGTCAACCTTATTTAGGAGCTTGGCAGAAGTTATGGGGACCACTGTAATGGGATTTTATAGTGGGGGAGAGAGGTCACACTCAACTCCAAGCATAGCATGAGCAGGTGGGAATTTGTACCCAATGAACAAGGTGGGAGGTCGGTGGGTGCAAAATTACTAAGATGAAACACCAGGGTGAAGGAGACTCTATCTAAACCAATCAAAAGGATTCTTACTGAAGACAGGCCATGGTGATCAGACATCACCTGAGAAGGATAGTAGAAGATGAGGACTTTGATCAGATACTGAGCGTCGGGGGAGGGGGTTCTTGCTAACCTCACTTAGAAGGGTTCTTGCTAAAATCGCATTCTGCAACAAAGTGTACAGATGGGGCCCAGGAGAAGGTTCAGTAGCCTGATCAAAGTTAGGTTAAGCAAAGGCTCTGCATCCTTCACAGCAGAGCTGGAGCAGCAATATACTTATCTTCAGGGCTTACAGACAAGTCAGGGATGCAAGGTGCCAGCTAGTGGTTTACAATGAAACTTAAGGCTCTAAATCTCCAGGTGTCTAGACTGTTTTAAGAGATGGAGAGATGGATGGTTGGCATGCGGTTTAATCAGTTACACAGCCTGACTTCAGCCACATGACCAGTGTAGTATAAAACGACCCCCTTGGTAAACACATGCCCGGGCTACCCTGAAAAGGTGATGATTCACTCATATTTCAGTGATGTGTAATCTGAAAGCTCATGCACATCTGTACAACTGAGAAAGGACCTCAAGGGACTCTGCCTGGAAGTCCTTGAACCTTCAATGATTTCCTCTGCTGTCTTCGTCCTGAGTCCTGTCCCCTTTACCTTTATAAAAGTTTCCTTGAGTGAGCGCGGGAGGAGCCTATGGAGTCCTGAGTCGTTTCAGTTATCCGACCATGTTCAGTCGCTGCCCCATCTCTCCTCTCTCCCCGACATATACACACTCTTTGCTCCCTCTGGTGGTGAATTTAGAAAGAATAAACTGAAGAGGGTACTTGGCCTTGCTCTACCCTTCTTTCTCCTTAGAAGTCACTGCCTGACTGAAAGTGAAGGGCTGGAAAAAAATATATCACACAAATAGAGACCAAAAGAAGGCAGGAGTGGCAATACTCATATTTGTGACCTTGGAGAAGGGACCTTTAGTCTCTGAGCCTCCAAGTGCCAAGTTACCAAGTTGAGTGCTAAAGCCGCGCGAATCAAGCCCAAGGTACCAGACCCAGTCGGCGCCCACCAGCCCCACCTCCAACCCCAGCCTCTGCCCCGCAACCCACGATGTTACGGTGGCTTCTTGAAGGGCCGGAATTTAAACAAAGCGGTGGGACGAGCCTTTGAAGGAGGCAACTAAGTGGGGCTGCGCAGAAGTGGCCCTCCGCGCCTGTCAGCTCTCAGCCTGGGACAGCAACAAGCCCTGTTACATCGCGAACAGCCTGCCTCAAAGGCCTCCATCAGATCTCGTCTTCCTCCGAGGATACCGAGGGCTCAGTGCGAGGCCACCAGGCCACCCCGTTGTTGGCACCGGGGTGCATGGCCCGGGCAGACCAAGGCGGGGAGTGACCCTCATCCCTTCACTGCTTGGACGTTCAGCCCGCCCGCCCCGGGTTGGCAAGGGTCAGAAGGAGACGTGAGCCTCGGCCCGTCCTGCTCCGGGGCACGCAGCTGGAAAGGGACAGACGGCTGGTCCCCTGGGCATGTATCCAGGCGGTGGGTGGAGGGAAACAGATGGAGAGAGAGAGGCAGTCATCAACTAAAAGAGACAGAGATAGAGCAGGGGCAGAGAGATAACCCCGAAAAAAGGGCAAAGGAGCAGAGCTTTTATGCCCTGACCCTCCAACCTAGCTCCCACTGTCCTTGATTCTGCCCCTCCCACCTCCAGCCCGGCGGTTCCGATGACCCCTGCGAGGCCCTGTCTCGCCTCACCACAGCGGATGGGCCACGGTGAAGCGCCGCTGCAGGCGAATGCTCTGGTTCACCAGGAGTTTCCTGAAGAGCCCGGGGGATCCGCGCGGGGAGCTTCGAGGGGAGCTCGGCCCAGGGGCTGGGGCGGGAGCAGGGGCACCCTGCATCGCCAAGACCGCGTGGAGGCTGGACGCAGCACTGGCTGCTCGGGACCTTTTCTGGACAGCCACGGGGGCGGGGCCCGGCGGGGAGCGAACCCAAGGCGCAACCGCCCCGCCTTCGCCGCGGGGCCTGCTCAGGGACGCCCCCACGGGGACACATGGGGGAAACTGAGGCACTGAGCTAGCCGGGGCACTCTGCTTCCCTGCTTTGGGGCAGCCCAGAAACTGCATCTTACACCACTTCCCTCTCAGCATGTCCCCCAGAAGTGTAGCTTGCTGGGCTGAAAAGAGAGATACGGAAGTCAGAAAAGGAAGTGCCCTCCACTATCAGGGAGTCTCCGAGTATGCCGAGGGGCTGCCCAGATCCCGCACAGTACTTTCAATCCCCCTCTGCCCATGTTCCAGATGGAGAAACAGGCCAGAGCCACCAAGAGCCTGCTCAGAAACTACAATCCTTGAGTCTTTTGTCGGGTGGAGAAACTGAGGCTTGGAGAAAGGTGGAAACAGACTCAAGTCTTCACTGCAAGTCTCCTCCCCCTCTTTCTGTCCCCCTCCACAAGTCCCCACGTGACCTCCACCTGCTCTGACATTCTCCAGTCCCTGTCTCTGGATCCTTCCCCCTCTCCTGCTGTCTTCACTGGACAAACATCCGCACTCTACTCCTGCCAAGCCTTCCGCCCTGTGAAGCTTCAGCTGCCACAGCCCACCCCTAGAAGGACCCCCAAAAAGGGAAGCTTTGCCCCTAGTGTCGGGGATGGGGGGCATTCAAGAGTCTGTACCAGCTGGCTTACCCCAGATTGCCGGGTCAGGTGGTCCTGCCTCATTCTTCAGAAAACGAAACCAAGTCTCAGAGAGTGTCATGCCTGGAGGTGAGACCCAGAACACCCCCCTGCTGCTGACAGAAGTCACAAGGCGCAAGGAGCCTGGGCCTCCCAGCTGAGGCCCCATAGGAGCTCTGGGCTTGACTGTGTCCAGCATGTGATAACAGCCCCCCTGCCTGAGCCTTGTTCCAGGGGACTTCACCAGTTTGGGGGTGCCCAGACAAATGCCACCCAGGTTTCTGGCAGTCCTGGGGGGATGTGAGATATTTCAGGAGATTAGGCTTCAGTGGGGAGACCCTGACCCTCCCCTGACATCTCGATCATACTGTGGTCCCTGTTTAGATGAGAAACTGGAGGCTCACAGAGGAGTCATGCTGGGGCCCAGGAGAAGAGTCTCAAGGGTCTGGCTAGGAACCCCCTTCTGTCCCCAGGGCCCTGCAACCGGACACCTGGTGGGAATCAGACTCTCTGTCCCCAAGACAAAAATACCATCTGTAGCTGCTGTGACTGGACCTAATTATAGCTGGTCCCCAGGGGATAAAGGCCGCCGGGCTCAGTCTAGTGGAGAGACTAGGGTTGGGGCCAAGGAGGCTTGACACCACCCCCAGCCCTGTGGGAGTGGCTCAGGATGCTCTTGTGGCCCCAAGGAGACACTGAGGCACAGAGAGATTCAGTCCCTTTCCTGAGTTCACAGACACAAAATAGAAGGTTAAGACTAAACACATGGGTACAAACTGAGCATTTTTTGCTCTTCTGGTGCTGAGCCAAGGGCTGTACATGTAAAAGTCATTTGATTTTCAGAGAAGCTCTATACAGTGGGGACTAGTATTCTCATTTTGTGGATGGGGAAATTGAGGCACGGAGAAGGGTGCTCATTGCCTGAAGTCACTCAAGCCTGGGTTGGCAGGCTCCCCAGCCTCTCCCAACTTAATGCTTAACTAGCTCCATCCCCTGAGTTTGAGTAAGCTCCAGGAGTTGGTGATGGACAGGGAACCCTCATGTGCTGCAGTCCATGGGGTCGCAAAGAGTTGGACTAAGCAACTGAACTGAACTGAGCTCCATCGCCTTTGTAGTCCCAGATCCTGCTGCTACTGCTAAGTTGCTTCAGTCGTGTCCGACTCTGTGAGACCCCATAGACAGCAGCGTGTCAGGCTCCCCCGTCCCCGGGATTCTCCAGGCAAGAACACTGGAGCGGGTTGCCATTTCCTTCTCCAATGCATGAAAGTGAAAAGTGAAAGTGAAGTCGCTCAGTCATGTCCGACTCTTCGTGACCCCATGGACTGCAGCCCACCAGGCTCCTCTGTCCATGGGATTCTCCAGGCAAGAACACTGGAGTGGGATGCCATCGCCTTCTCCAGTCCCAGATGCTACTCTGACATTAATGCTTTATCAATAATTTTAATGTTAATGTTTCATTAATAGATTAAACTTTAAATATTTTATGACCAGTTTTTTTTATGACCAGTTTTAACAGCAATGCTTTTACTGTTATCAATTGCTTTTTGGATGGAGAAACAGCTGCAGAGCCAAGACTCGGCATTCAAAGCCTGGCCTGCCTGACCTTGGGAGACTCCAAGCTTCGCCCAGGAGGGCAGAGGCCAAAGGAGGTGCTGACATGACTTTGGCTGACCCTAACTTTGCCTCTGCATGCTATGTGACCTGGAGAGGTGACCATCAATCTCTAGCTCCATTTCCCCTATTTGAGTGAGCCTCTTCCTTGGGCAGGCACTTATCTCCTCTGCCACTAGGTGGCCCTAGTGAGACAGGAGGTGGGTGCTGTAACCCTGTTTTCCGAACAAATACACCTGAATCTGGAGAGGAGAGATGACTTGCTCAAGTCTCCCTGAAGAATCTAGAGAAAGAGGAGAGTGGAGGCTGAGTCCCACGTGCAGGAGCTCACAGGGGTAAGATCTCACTCTCCTCTGCTCCAGATCCTCTCGTGGCTCCCCATTGTCCTCACTTCTGAATCCACACCTCCCTGGAGGACTTGTGTAGCCTAACCCCTGCCTGTCTCCCCAGCCTCCTCCTCTTGGCTCACTCTGCTCCAGGCTCATCATCTCCCGCTCCTTGCTGTTTTTTTGGAAGCATCTAGGCTCATTCCTATCCCATGCGCTCGCCGGAAGCCTCCTCCCCTGCTAACTTTTTTGGTTTTTAGGTCACAGTTGAAGCATTGCCCTCTGCAGGAAGCCCTCCCTGACCAGCTAAATAAGTTAATATCTTCAGAGCACCCTCTTATTGGTACAATTTCCTATGATATGTCCTGATTATTTGATCTGTGTCTGCCTCACCAACCGAAGCTTCCCAGGTAGCTCAGCTGGTAAAGAATCCACCTGCAATGGGGGAGACCCCGGTTCAATCCCTGGGTCAGGAAGATCCCCTGAGATACCCACTCCAGTACTCTTGCCTAGAGAATCCCATGGACAGAGGAGCCTGGCGGGCCACAGTCCACTGGGTCGCAAAGAGTCAGACATGGTTGAGTGACTTTCACTTTCACCCACTAGGCCTTTGACCTTGTTCCTAGTTGTGACCTCTGTGGCCAGCACTTAGTAGGTACTCAGTAAATGCTTGAGAAATTTTTAAAGAACCTTCCCTCCCGCCTTCCAGCCACATTTGTCTGTGTTCGGCTCCTCACACATCTGATCTTGACTCTGAGGCTTTGCACTTTCTATTCCTTCTCCTTGGCATACCCATCTCTACACTCCTCAGCAGACTTCATTTTATCCTTCAGGCTAAGCTTAGAGGTCACTTCTTCCAAGCGGTCCTTCCTCACCACCTGGCCCCAGCTGCTGGGTCAGAAGCCTCCTCTGGGCCCTACAGCACCCTGATCTCATTCCATCACAATATAGATCACTCTCTATGGTCTCCAGCTGATATGTCTGTCTCTACAATTAGCCTATGAGCGCCTGCTTGCCCTTGGGCTATGCCCCAGTCCAGGGTGTGGCACACTGCTGCTACTGCTACTGCTAAGTCACTTCAGTCGTGTCCGACTGTGTGTGACCCCATAGACAGCAGCCCACCAGGCTCCCCCATCCCTGTGGCACACAACAGCTGCTAAATAAATGTTTGCTGAACAAGATACTCAGACCCTCCCAGACTTCGGTGATCCATCTGGGGTAGTGGGGAGGCAAGCCACCCTGAGGGCTATGCTCTGGCACAGAATGTTCTTGACAAAATTCAAAACTTGTGAGTTTTTGTGTTTGTGTTTCACTGATGACACAGATTCAGGGAAGCACCACTTGCTTGGAAGTGCATAGAACCTAGCTTCCCTGAGGGCTGAGCCTCTCCCACATATGCACATATAGGCACAGGCAGGACAGACACAGGAACACAACCCACCACTCCTGCCTTCCAGGGCCACGCGGTTCTCCCCTGAGATGGGCCCAAACCTAGTTTCCGTTTGTTCTTTCTGGAAGATGGAAAATCATGAGTCACCGGGGAGGGGAACTGAGGGTTAGAGGATGGGGGCAAGGGGCCTGCTGGGCCACCTGGGGAAGCGCCAACACTATGGGTCGTGGGGCCCTGCTGACCCAAACCAATCAAGGCTGCTGGAGAGCCAGCCTGGGGTGTTAGGCCAGGCTTGTTGACCAACAAATCCTGGGAGGTCCATGAACCAAAGTATTAATAGGAGAAAAGTCCAGAGAGGGTAGGCTTCCCCAATGGCTCAGCAGGTAAGGAACCCGCCTGCAATGCAGGAGACGGGAGACACGGGTTTGATCATTGGTTTGGGAAAATCCCCTGGAGGAGAAAATGGTAA
This sequence comes from Oreotragus oreotragus, assembly GCA_006410675.1. Taxonomy (NCBI): domain Eukaryota; kingdom Metazoa; phylum Chordata; class Mammalia; order Artiodactyla; family Bovidae; genus Oreotragus; species Oreotragus oreotragus. The sequence continues at coordinate 28,096 of SJYX01001546.1, forward strand.
CCCATTCCAGTATTCTTGCCTGAAAAATTTCATGGACAGAGGAGTCTGGCAGGCTACAGTCCACAAGGACACAGAGAATCAGATATGACTGAATGACTAAGGACGCATGCTAGAAAAGAAAATGACTCATTCAAGGTCACCTAGCCTGGCCTCAAACCCAGAACTCTAGGTCCGGCCTGATTTAGCTCCTTCTCCCATCCAAGGGCTTCCCAAGTAGCACAGTGGTAAAGAATCAGCCTGCCAGTGTAGGAGATACAGGAGACGCAGGTTCAATCCCTGGGTGGGGAAGATCCCCTGGAGGAGGAAATGGCAACCCGCTCCCATATTCTTGCCTGTGAAATCCCATGGACAGAGGAGCCTGGTGGCTCCATGTAGTCCAGGGGGTTGCAGAGTCTGACAGGAGTGAGCACACACACACACACACATACACACACACCCATCCAAGAAGGACCCTGCTCCTTGGTGTTGCTGAGACCTCTCTGGCCCCTCCAAGGCCCCTGTTTCTCTGTGTTTCTCTTCTATCTTTGCCTTATTCTGCCCCCCTCTCTCAGGTTATATGAATCAGGAGCAGCCTTCTACACACCTCTACTCCGCTCTTCTCCACCTCATTCTCACATTGGAAGAAACATCCTGTGCTCAGGCTCCCCAAGAGGCTTTCCTCTGATGGCAGGGGATGTGTGTGTGTGGCAGGATATGCAACAGAGGAGGCTCCCCCCCCCAGCACAGCAGACAGCTGAGTCTGGCCCTCTAGTATATCTAGCCCAAGCTCCCCTCAAATGGTTTCTGTGACCACAAACCCCACAAACACCCGAGGACAATCCAGGGTCTGGGGGACCCTTGGACACCCAACTGGATCACAGCGAGGACACACCCAGCCACAAACACACACGGGCACCACAAGGGGAAACACTCGAGCAGGCATACAACTGTATACAAGCGCATACATAACTGGTATACACACACCCGAACACATCCCGTCACGCACAGAGACCCAGCCAGCGGAGCACACACTGAATCGTAACTGCTCAGACCCACACATATTCGAATGCAGCAGCGCGGTGTCACACACACCATAAGCAATCATGACACCACCGCCCCTCAGCTCCACCCCCGCGTAAGACAGCCTTTTCCTCTAAAGCGCCGGCCGCAGCCACAAGGCAGAGACCCCCGCCCCTGGAAAAGCAAAGACCCTCCCCTACTCCCGCCAGGCCCTGCGCGCCGCCCTGCCCCCTCCCACCTACCGCCTGTGAAAGGAGGTGGGCCAGGAGCGCCGCGACTTCTCGAGAGCCGGCCGCAGGCTCAAGTCCCGCTCCCTGCGGCCCACAGACTTGTCCGGGTCTGAGTGGAAGCGCTGCTGGATGCGGATGGGACGCCGGGGCTGCCGCCACAGGTGCTTCGGGGCCCTGGCTATGCCTTGGCGGCTGCGAGCGGAGTTCAACTCGCGGGATGCCTTTAGCCCTTCTTGGACCTTCGGGGTCTCCATGCGCCAGAACTGGGGAGCAAGTGGAGAGCAGGGCGCGAGAGTCGCCCCCGGGAGGGAAGAGCGTCCGAGCCGAGGTCCGGGCCAGAGCCGGGAGTGGAGACGACAGCGAGGAGCTGTCCGCGCTGAAGGTGCTGAGGCAGGAAAAGGTAGCAACAGGGGCTCAAGGTGGGGCAGATCCCGAGGAGCTGTCCTCAGAGAGGTGGTGCTGAAGGATAGATAGCAGAGCAAAAAGAACTTGAGGGTGGGGGTTGGGGAAGGGCTGGGGAGGACCCCTGCGCCAAGGATGATCTGCTGTCCCCTCTAGAGCTGAACGAAATAGGTTCAAGACATGGACTTGGGGTGAAGACAGAAATTGTCCTCCCGTTTTCTGCCAAACAGAAAGCAAGGAAACAGGGTCTCTGGAAACTCCCAGCACTGAAGCATTGATCCTACTCCTGACGCTGAAAGTGTAGTAGATTCAGCAGTGGCAGAGACAGAAAGGAGCCGTCCGCGACCTGTCGGTTCTGAAGGCAGGGCAGGAAGACAGACAGGGGTTCAGGAAGACCTCTAGCCCAGAGCGTCGATGGCCCAGGAAATGCTCAAAGCAGTAGTGGGTCTTCAGCCTTCCCCTGTGAACTGTAGCAAAGAGGTGTCTGGAAGCAGAATCAAGGGCTCTAGTCTTCAGAGGTAGGCACAAATGGCAGTCTCTCTGCTCAGGAAGGTAGGGTTAGCAGTTAAGCCCCAGATCGGGTCTCTGTGGGATCTTAAAAGCCCCATACATGCTGGGCAGGAATCAGAGAAGTAAAGAGAAATGGGGAAGGGCTATGGAAGGGTGCTCCAATGCCTGGGGTGTGCACACAAGAAGCTGCCTCTGGTTGGGGTGGGTAGAGAGGGGCACTCTTTTATAACCACACTGACGCCCAGACCCTCAGCGGAAACGGCAAGATCTCATTTGCCCCGTGACGCCCTGGGCCCCTCCTTACAGCCACAATTCCTGCTCTCAAATCTCAGGCCTGCCCCTCCCTTCCCTAGTTCTAGAAACTCAGGGCCCTGCTCACCAGGCATTTCTGGGAAGTAGCAAAGGGAGGGCGAGCATATTTTCTATCGTGGTTAACAGACGTAGACATGGGCAAGAGCAGGTGTAAGAGGGTGGGTGTGGGCCGAGGCAGGGAGGTATTTGGGACCATTTGGTGCAACAGATTTGGGGGTAGGAAGAGCTCCGATCTTTTCAGAGAGCTCACAAGGACATCTCAAGGATATTTCCCATGATGACTGTCTATCCTCTACCCTAGTTGTGTCCCCGAGTGGGAAGATGCTTGTGCCAGGGAATCAGACAGACTGAGCCCCAGCTACAATACTGCCATGTCTTGCTGGGTGGTGCCAAACAAATTGCTCCTCTCTGTCCGTTACATCTGGCTCAGTCCCCTACCCTCCAAAGCTGATAGTGGGAGACAACTTGGTCCAGTGGTGGGGGATGTGGGTTCTGCCACTGGCTGGCTCTTGCCTTCCCTCCCCAAACCTGTTTCTGTTCCAGAAAATGGGGATAATGATGGTGTTCCCATCTCTTGGCTTTGTTACAAGGATGAAAAGGAATGTCACATGTGAAGGATCAAAGACCAGGAGCTGTCCACACCAGATCCCCTCCTCTTACCCACTGCTGGTGCTCACCAAAGCCTGGTGTGTCTATTTTATAAATAACTTCTGAATCTGCCTATTTCTCTCCAGCCAATGGCTCCCACCTTGGTCCAGGCACCACTATCTACTGCCTAGAACTGTCAAGGTGTCTTAATTGGACTCTTGTTGTTTTCACTTCTGCTCTTGACATTGCTCCCTACAGTAGCCACAGGGATTTTTTTTTTTTAATGCCAATCTGATCAACTCACTCCCTTGAAAACCCACCCATGCCTCCTTTTATAACCCATGAGATCTTGGGTGGTCAAGCCTCTGCCCACCTCTCCAGGCTCCCCTCTCATCCTCCAGCCACACTGGTCTATGTTCAACTCATGCAGCGGATCCTCTTGAGTCCAAGACTCCATACATTCTGTTTCTTCTAATTGGCACACACTTCTGGCTCAGTTGGTAAAGAATCTGCCTGCAATGAAGGAGACCTGGGATTGATACTTGGGTTGGGAAGATCCCCTGAAGTAGGAAAAGGCAACCCAGAAAAGGCAACCCACTCCAGTATTTTTACCTGGAAAATCCCATGTACAGAGGAGCCAGGCAGGGTACAGTCCATGGAGTTGCATGAGTGGGATATGACTTGGCAACTAGACCACCACTCCCTGCCCTCCTCCTGGCTGACCTCTCTTCATCCTTTAGGCTAAGCTTAGATACCACTTCTTCCTAGCAGCCCTTCCTCGTCCCATCCCCCTCCCCCTCCCTCCACAGTGCTGGGTTGGAAGCCTCCTCTGGGCTCCCTTATCACCCTGATCTCTCCAGTTAGTATGAGTTTATCTCCACCATCATCCTATGAACACCTATATGCCCATGGCTATATTCCCAGTACGAGGTCTGGCACACAGTAGGTGCTTAATAAATGCTTGTTGAACAAGTTAAAGAAAGGTCCAGCTAGACAAGGCAGTTTCTTTCTCCCGAGACAGCCCCCCTCAATCCCCACAAGCCTCCTGACCTGCCTGGGCCAGGCCATGGCTCTCTTAATTCCCTCCAGCCCCGATGTTGAACAGCACACAGGCCCTGGGCTCCATGTCTGCAGTGGTCCTGAGGCAGCGTGACAGTCATGGCAGCAATGGGATCCCTGAGAAGCACGTCCAGATGACACCATTGCCAAAGGGGCTCATGGGGGCCAAGCCAGAATCAGCCAGCTCCCGGACTGGCTGGGGAGACAGCAGCAAAACATGATGAAGTTCCCAGGCCTGGGAGCTCTCTGGAGCCCTGGGGACAAGGAGCCTCTGCGATATCTTCACCAGGTCGTGTGCGGTCAAGCCCCTGCCCATCTCTCCAGGCTCCCGTCCCACCTTCCAGCCACACTGATCTATGTTCAACTTATGCACCTGATCCCCTTGACTCCAAGACTTTGCACATTCTGTTTCTTCCAGAAAACATTCTTCCAGGAACTGACATTCTGGAGAGTTGTATCTCTGTCCTTCTTTTTCCCTCAGTGAATTTCCTTCTCTCAGCCTCAGTTACCTCACCAATGAAATGGGGATGTGGATCTCAAACCTTGCAGGATATGAATAGTGCCTGGCCCACAGTAGGCACTTAAAAATATTTTTATCAATCAATTTATATATAGTATATTTATTATTTATAACATTACATATATATCGCCATTTATTATAATAATATGCACTGTAATGGTATTCTAGCATGTCTTGCTGCTGCTGCTGCTGCTAAGTCACTTCAGTCGTGTCCGACTCTGTGTGACCCCATAGACGGCAGCCCACCAGGCTTCCCCATCCCTGGGATTTTCCAGGCAAGAATACTGGAGTGGGTTGCCATTTCCTTCTCCAATGCATGAAAGAGAAAAGTGAAAGTGAAGTCGCTCAGTCTGTCCGACTGTTAGCGACCCCATGGACTGCAGCCCACCAGGCTACTCCGTCCATTGGATTTTCCAGGCAAGAGTACTGGGGTGGGGTGCCATTGCCTTCCCTGCTAGCATGTCTTATTATTATTAAAATATAAAGATAAGACATGCAGTAAATAAACAAGTGAATAATGACAGTACCAATAGCTACTCTTTCTTACACACTCATTCCACATAGGTTGTGTTCTAAGGATCCCTCATGGATCAGCTCACAAGAACACAATGAGACCATTTTGTACAATTATCCTCACTGCACAAACAAGAAAACTGAGGCTCAGAGGCTAAGTAACTTGCCCAAGGCTGCAGGTGGTAAGGAAATGGTGGAGATGAGATTCTGGATTCTGAGGTTTCTTGTTGGAAGGGCTGAACAGAAAAAATTAAATGAGATAATGTTTGCAAACATGCTCTGGGTAAACACTTGAGACATTTAAAAATCAAACAGGGAACTTCCCTGGTGGTCCAGTGGCTAAGACACCAAGCTTCCAATGCAAGGGGCATGGGTTTGATCCTTGGTCAGGGAACTAAGATCCCGCATACTTTGTGCGTAGCCAGAATATGTGTATATATAAATCAGACAGAATCGGGATGAACTGATGCACTCTCCAGGCCATCAGATCTGAGTTCAATCCATGTGATATGGTCTAGGCCAAGCATGGTTCAGTTTCCTCATCTGTCAACCAGTAATGAAATCCACACGGGTTCCTTGGAGTTGCTAATAACAGAATCGTCCAGCAGGCATATGCCAGCCATAGGCTGGGAACTATCTGCAGTGCTGACCCCAGGAAATAGCGTCAAAACTGGAACCCACGGCCATGGGGATAGGGGTAGGAAAAGGCACAAATGAGGACTTGGGAGAGGCAGAGCTCAGAACCAGCCTTCTGCGTCTCTGCCCCTGCACCACACAAGTGAGTGTGTCCCCACCGTCAGACTCAATATTCAGATGGAGAAACTGAGATCCAAGTGTGCATGCATACTAAGTCACTTCAGTCTTCTGTCCAACTCTTTGCAGCCCTATAGACTGTATCCCGCCAGGCTCCTCTGTCCATGGGATTCTCCAGGCAAGAATACTGGGATGGGTTGTCATTTCCTTCTCCAGGGGATCTTCCCAACCCAGGGACTGAACCAGCATCTCCTGTGACTCTTGCATTGCTAGAAGATTCTTTACTTACAACTGAGCCACCGGGAAGCCCTGAAGGCCAAGACTAGAAGGCTAACCTGGGCCAGAGCCAGGGCAAGGGGGGATGGGGAAGAAGGTAGGAGAAGGGGACATCAGTTGAACCTCTTCTAGGTTCACTTCCTTCCTTGTGAGGTGGTCCCTCATTCTCATGTCCCAGAGGAGGATGTTAAAGCTCAGAGAGGAAATGAGCTGCTGAGGGTCACGCAGCTGGGGGCGGCTCAACTCCCCACTCTCCCTTCAGCTCTTTGCGTGAATCTGATCCTCCTAGGATGCAGGACACATGACTGTTCACCCCCCCCACACACACACACGTCATGCCTCTCTCCCAGGGGCATCTGAATTCTAATGCAGAAATCAAAGTGTTCCATCCTAGGTTCCCCAGGGAGGATCCCTGGCAGCTGGAGGATGTGCAGGGAAAGCTGAGGGTGGGGACGTGGAAACAGTGGGCTCCTCCCAGAACGGGAGGCCCATGGAGATGTCAGCTGCCTCTTCTTCAGGAAACTGATTTCCAGATGGGAAAATCACTTGCCCACATTTATGTTCACTCATTTATTCACTGAATACAAAAAGATAGCTTGTATGGTCCTAGGAAGAAAGGGAAACCGTGCCAGGGACTGGGAGTGTGCCTGGGGGAGGGGCCGTTAATGCTGCTCAGGCGTAACTGAGGGTCTTTTGAGGAGAGGACTTTGAGCTGAGACTGGAAAGAGAAAAAGGAGCTGGCCAGGGGAGAGCTAGGGAAGCAGCGTGCCAGGCAGAGGGAACAGAACATGCTCAGGCCCTGAGGTGGGATCAATCTGGCCGATTAGGTGGACAGTGAGGGGAGGCGGGAATGGAGTACAGGGAGGTGAGCTGGTGGGAAATTGACGTAGGGCCTCAGGGGTGGGGTGATGAGCTAAGTGTTGCTTCTGGGTGCGTATTCAGGGCTCTCAAGATACACCACTTGCTTTATGATTTTTAAAAAAACATATATTTTATTTATTTACTTAGGCGGAGCCAGGTCTCAGTTGTGACATTTGGGATCTAGTTCCCTGGATCAAACCTGGGCCCCCTGACTTAAGAACTGAGTCTTATCCACTGACCTACCAGGGAAGTTTTTAAGGAGCCTCCTGTGCCTGCCAGGGAGCAGAGACCATTGAGGGAGAATAGCGGCTGGGGCAGCATCTGCCGGGGATGGGGTGGGGGGGTTGCGGAATTGGGCCAGCCTGGGACCCATGAGTGGATTTGGGACATGTTTTGGTGGTTGAGAGACAGGCCATAGCTATAGGATGTTCAAGGGGATTCAAAGGTAACTCATGATTTCGATGGGCGACTAGTCACGCAGTTCTCTGGGTGGGTGGGGCAACCACCACCTAGATGGGGATGATCTGGGAGGAAGCACCAAAGAGCTGGTGAATCCAGGTTCCATTTGAGCATCACATGACTCCCAGGGGAAACCAGAGGAGGCAGCTTGAAGTTTGGATCTGGGCTCTTTGGGGTGGGGAGATGGCTGGTTTTGGGGTGAAATAGACAAGCCAGGCCATATAGGGAGCAGTCTATAGCCCTGCAGGGGGTTGGGGCGGGTGGTTCTTCAGCAAGCTCGACTCTCGGGATCCAACCCCACTGCCTCTCCCTCATCCAGAGTGAGGGTAGGGGAAGGGTGGCGGGAGGGTGGAACTCTCAGAGCTGCAGGTGGGGGAGGGGAGGGTCCTCTGGGCCTCTCAGCTGCAGATTAATCAACTGGCCACTCCAGACTAATTGCTTTCCTCACTGAGAGGCTGGAGTGGGGACAGAAGGCCTGATGGAGGTGGGGCGGGGCGGGTGGGGAAGGGATTGCAGAGAGGCTGTGAAGCTAGCTTGATTTGTGCATCTCTCTTGCTCCCTAGCTCTGGCTGCTAGTCTTGCCTCTAAGACTAGCCTCCAATCTGTTCCCTGCCTACTCCTGACCTTCCTGTGGCTCCCAGCACCCCTAGATCACAACCCACACCCCTCACCACGGCCCCAGAGGCCCCACGTGCCCTGCCCGCCACTGCCTCTCACCTTCCTCCATCTCCCCTCACTCTACCTGCCCCAGCACCATTAGCCTTGTCATAGCTGCTCCCTTAAACCTGCCTCAGGGCCTTTGCACAGGCTGTGCCCTCTGTAGGAAGTGTCCTGCCCCCCAGCTCTCCCCGTGGCTACCTCCTTCTTTACATCCATTCTTCAGCTCAAATGTCACCTCCTCAGAGAAGCCCTCCCTGCCCAATCTGGGAAGCCTCACTCACATTCACCCACCTTCAGAAGATATCCTTTTTCTTGGTTTAAGGTCTGTCTGCCCAGCCTGTGAATCCCTACCTCCCAGGCCCAGGGCAGGAGGCACCTCACGTGCAAGTGGAATGCCTGATACTGTGAAAGCGTGTTTCAGGGAATGTCAAAGATGCCCACTTTAAAGAGAAGGAAGGTGCAATCTGGAGAGGCAGCCAGCTGCTGGGGTTCACCAGGGCTGCTTGATCACACACCACAGTCAAGAGGGCAGCCAGGGAGTGTCCTGGGCCGTTGGAGCAGCTGGGGATTCGTCTCAGTTGACAGGGGTTCAGAGCTCAGAAAAGGGTCCCAAAGACAGGTTCACACTCACTCAGCCACTCAGCTTGTGGGAGAGAGAACCTCTCTGTGCCTCAATTTTCTCGTCTAAACTGGAGTCACCTTCGTCTTTCTCCTCCGCCTGCTAGCAGCTGGGGCATGGCTAAGCAAGGTAAGGTATGTGGGGCCTTGCCTGCCGCTGGGACCACCTCTTACTGATTTCCCTCCAGCCACACAATTTTAGCTTTTTTTTTTAAACACTAGCATATAGAGAGTCCCAGGGGCTTCCCAGGTGGTGGTAAAGAGCCCACCTGCCATTGCAGGAGAGGTAAAGACACAAGTTCAATTCCTGGCTCAGGAAGATTCCCCTGGAACGTGAAGACCCCCCGGAGGAGGGCCTGGCAGCCCACTCCAGGACTCGGGCCTGGAGAACGCCATGGACTGAGGAGCCTGGCAGGCTACTGTCCGTGGGGTCGCACAGAGTTGGGCACGACCGGAGCAATTTAGCGCGCATGCTCACCCAGTGTGAGTGTCCCAGCCGCTCGGGCAGTAACCTGGGATTCAAATCCAGCCCCTTCCCAGTTCCTCACTCACTACTGTCCTTTACTCCTGCCTCAGTTTCCCTGCCCTGTAAAGAAAGGAAGTGTGAGAGGCTTCACACTCTCCTCACCCTGGACTGAGGACACCCAGACCCCCTTTCCTTGGGCGAAACCTTGCATCCAGACCCAAGGGGACCCTACTTGCCTTCCCTCCCCTCAACCGCCTCCACTGGTCTCCTGCCCCTACAGTGACAGCTGCAGCCAGGGGCTGGGTCCTTGGAGCAAGCAGCCTCCTTGTGGCCTCTCAAGGCTTCAGTCTCCTCACCTGCAAGTGGGTCTTCAGGCTGCTCTGGGTGTTCCTAAGTACTGGGACCCCTGCCCACCCAGCACAAACAAGACCACCCCGCTTCAGTCACAGCCCCACCCCTACTGCTCACCTTGCTTAGTGAGAAGGAGAGCACTGCTCTGTTATGCCTCAGGGAAGCCCGAGGTGTCTCTGTACCTGGGGAGATGAACATGAGATCTCTGGGCTCCAGGAGCCTAGCTGTTCCCCTGCGAGACTCCCCTAGACAGAAAACCCACTCCCGCTCCTGGAAGACACTCAATCCCGATAGCCTGGGCCAGGCCACTGGCGCCAGTGTAGGACAACCATCCAGCCTTCCTCAGGGGCCTCTGTCCAGGGGCAGCGGGTCTGGCACCCACACGTACTCCCCAAGCCCCTCCCAACTCCCTCCCAGAGTCAGCAGCCTTGGAGCATCAGGACCCTCAGGAAGAAGTCCCCTGGCCCCATGGGCTGTCCGCTTAGCTCCCAGCCCAGCTCTGGACAGTTCAGGGACCCCAGCCCACTGCTTGGGAACCCCTTAAACTCACACAAGTTCTGAGAGGCCTGGGTAGGTCTGAGCTCACTGCCACCACTGAGTCCTGTGACCCAGCAGGAAGCGGGGGGAGGGCAGGGAGGACTAAGCTTGCCCAAGAGGCAGCCCAGGGTCCCCGCCCTGGTGGAGCCCCTTAACTGTCTGAGCGCCAGCCCTGAGCAGGACACACCCACACCCAAGTGCTACCCTCAGGACCCAGCTGGAAGTGGCAGGCAGAGAGACTGGGAAGGTGTGAAAGTGTCACCGAGATGGTGTGAGACGGAGTGGACAGGAGCATTGACCATCTGTGTGTGTGCAGGGAGAGAGGGGGGTGGGGTGAGCCAGGAGTGGGCAGGCATTAAGTTTAATTGTTCCTGTGTTTGCTGAGAGAGGGAGAGAGACAGAGAGAGAAGAGGACAGACCCAGAGAGAGTCAGAAAGAGATGGAGATGGAAACGGAGAAGGGAGGCAGAGAGGCAGAGGGAAGCGCAGTTCTGAGGCCAGAATGGGGGGATTTGGGGAAGGTGGGGCGAATCAGGAGATTTGGGTTGCCATATATACACTACCATGTGTTAAACAGATAGTCAGTGGGGAGAGCTGTATGGCACAGGGAGCTCAGCTCGCTGCTCTGTGAGGGGTGGCGTGGCAAGTAGGAGGGAGGGCCACGAGGGAGGGGATATATGCATTTGCTGTGCAGTCACTAAGTCGTGTCTGACTCTTTGCGAGCCCAGTGACTGCAGCATACCAGGCTGCCCTGTCCTTCACCATCTCCTGGAAGTTGCTCAGATTCAAGTCCACAGAGTCAGTGATGTTATCCAACCGATTCATGCTTTGCCACTCTTAAGCGGATACCATTTCCTTCTTCAGGGGATCTTCTCGACCCAGGGATTGAGCCCAGGTCTCCCGCACTGCAGGCAGACTCTCCCTTCTGAGCCACCAGGGAAGCCCTGAGTGGATATCTGTATACATGAAACTGATTCGCTTCATTACACAGCAGAAACACAGCATTGTAAAGCAACTGTTCTCCAAAAGAAAAAGGATGGGAGGATTTTATTTATCCCAGTCCCTGGGGCCTGGGACATGGGCTTCACAGCAGAGTCCATGAGGAATGGCTTCCGGAACATGCGGATGGCTTTCAGGGGGTCCCTGGAGGCTCTGGGAAAGTTACTTGTCATGCTCTGCTGCCCCAGCCAGATCGATGACCCTCTCTGGTCCTCTGGTTGACATTCACTTCACGAACAGTGGGGGCCTCCAGGAAGGGCTGTGGGGTGAGGGGGCACTGTGGCCAGGGGAAAGGCCACCTCCCAAGCTGCCACAAGTTAATGTTTCACCAGACCTGCCGCCTGCCCAGGAGGCCCTGCTGTCCCCTCCGCCTCCAAGAATCACCAGAGCGTGACCCTCCCGGGGGCAGGCTTCACCTCCATGTTCTGGGTAACCTTGACCCCCAGCCTCTCTGACCACCCATTTTTACTGCACCGTAAACCCAGACCTGAATCGTGGCCGAGGGACAAGGGCAAGACCCAGCCTGAAGCCTCCGTGTCCCAAGCTGCTAGAGAATCCAGGAAGGTCCCCGTTAGAAGGGAAAGCCCATAACCACCGGGAGCCCGAGCCCCAGGCCTGCCCTGCCCTGAACTCAGTTTTCCCTCCTGTACAATGAGAGGGAAGAGAATGGACGCCTGGCTCAGACCTTGGGAAAGGGGACTGAGATAATGGAGGGGTTGGGGGTGGCGGCGGCTGTCTTCTAAACTGTTTATTTATATTTGCTGTGTCAGCTCTTAGCTGTGATGTGCAGGCTCAGTAGTTGCCACATGAGGGCTTAGCTGCCCCCTGGAATGTGGGATCTTCGTTCCCCAGCCAGGAATCGAACCCACATCCCCTGTATTGGGAGGCAGTTTCTTAACCACTGGACCACAAGACTGGGGTAGGGGGTGGGGATTGTTTTGACTCCCTGTTCTCTGCCTGCTTCTGGCCCTGTCCAGTCTCCAGGCCTTTGCACAGGCTGCTCCTGCCTCCTGCAGAGCCTCTCCCCCTGCTGATCTGCCCTCCTAAAGACCTGAAGTTGGATTTTGGCACTTGTTGCGTGAAAATGCCCCCACGGTGTTCTGGCTAAAACTCACGCTCTTTCCCAAGCCCACCTGGTGCTCCACATATCCCTCCCTCACGCTCTAACCTTACTCATCTCCTTGTTTCCCAAACACCCAAAGTGTTTCCTACCTACCACAGGGCCTTTGCACTTGCTGTGCCTGCTCCCAGGCACGCCTTCCCTGGCGTTCCCCACAGCGGCCCCTTTATCTCTTTCAGGTCTCAGCACAAATATCACCTTCCAGGGAACTCCCTGGTAGTCCAATGGTTAGGAACTCCATGTTCTCACTACTGAGTGCCTGGGCTCAGTCCCTGGTTGGGGAACTAAGATCCCATAAGCTGCACGGTATGACCAGGGAAAACAGTTATCACCTTCCAGAGAGACCTCCCTGCCCTCTCGGCAAACCTGGGCACACAGGACCCTGGGATCCAGCTGCAGCCCCACTGTGTGGCCCTCAGCCATTTGAAATTACATCACTTGATTACCTGGCTGCTGTTGTCTTCCCTCTTGAGACTGTTGTGGGCTCCATAAGGGTGGAGAAATGGTCCCCCCTGTGACTCCAGCACAGAGTAGACACTCTAAAATGTTTGTCAAATGAATCCATGACTCAAGATGCCTCAGAGGAGTGATAGGGGCTTTATTCCCACAAGCTTTGCCCCTCGCCAGATGCCCCAGCCTCATCCAAGTCCCTCTCCCTCAGCTTCAAAGATCGAAGATCACGGCAGTCTGTGATGGGCAGAAGATGACCTTCGGCTCACAAGCCCCTGAAGGAGGAACACACACGAGGGGGTGTTCAGGGACCAGCAGTCTCTGCAGCAGGGGCCTGCCCTGCTTGAGAGGGCACCCCCACCCCAGTCCAGCCTTCCCCCATCATGGATACCTCATCCAGCTTCTGGAACTCAGAAACCCCGCTGTGATAGTGCCTCACTGCCATGATCACACCTCCGATGAGCAGAGCAGACACTAGCAGACACACAGCCACCACTGCACCGGGGCTCCTGTGCAACCTGGGAGCCCCAGAGTCACCTGGAGCTGAAGGGAGGGGCCCTGAGTCAGCCAGGGCACCGAGCTCTTCTAAGACTGAGACACACCAGGGCCCCAGGGCCTTTTTTTTTTTTTTTTCCCCTGTGCCGCGAGGCATGTGGGATCTTAGTTCCCTGAACTCACATCTCCTGCACTGGAAGTATAGAGTCCAGGGCCTTTAAGTCCCTTCTCAGGACGCAATGCTTACTTCCCTCTCTAGTGTCTGCTCTAACTGTCTTTTCAAGCACATTTTTTTAACCCTTTTACTTTCACTTTTGTTTTTCTCTTTCTTTTCTTTTGAATATATTTGTCTACAAGGCGTTCGTTTTGTTTGCTGTGTTCCCACTCCATTGTTGGCCATTTCTGGGAGTTCTTGCAAAGTGGAAAAAAAAATTTTTTTTCAACCTAAAACTCAGTTCCCAAATGCAGTGACTTTCTATGTACAAAATTTGACACTTTGTAAAGATGGTTTTATATCCTGTGACTTTAAGCAAAATGTTTTTATTTATAGCAAAATGTTATTATACTTCATGTTCCCACTCTTCTTTGGAAGGAATGGTGCTAAAGCTGAAACTCCATTACTTTGGCCACCTCATGCGAAGAGTTGACTCATTGGAAAAGGTTTTGATGCTGGGAGGGATT
>SJYX01001546.1:42074-92095 GCA_006410675.1 Oreotragus oreotragus
GGGATTTCTTTGGAAGGAATGATGGTAAAGCTGAAACTCCAGTACTTTGGCCACCTCATGCGAAGAGTTGACTCATTGGAAAAGACTCTGATGCTGGGAGGGATTGGGGGCAGAAGGAGAAGGGAACAACAGAAGATGAGATATCTGGGTGGCATCACTGACTCAATGAACGTGAGTCTGAGTGAACTCCGTGAGTTGGTGATAGACAGGGAGGCCTGGCGGGCTGCGATTCATGGGGTCGCAAAGAGTCGGACAGGACTGAGCGACTGAACTGAACTAAACTGATGGAAGAAACTGGGCTTCCCTGTGCCTCATTTGTAAACAACCTGACTGCAAAGTAGGAGACACAGGTTGAAACTCCGAATTGGGAAGATCCTCTGGAGGGAATGTCTACTCACTCCAGTATTCTTGCCTGGAGGATCCCATGGACAGAAAAGCCTAGTGAGTTATAGTCCATGATGTACCAAGTAATTGTACATGACTGAGTGACTTTCACATTTGTTTTCCATTTTTATACCAGAAGGGACTCAATAAGCAGTAGTTACTTAGTTGAACGAAGATCATGGCATCTGTTCCCATCATTTCATGGGAAATAGATGGGGAAACAGTGGAAATAGTGTCAGACTTTATTTTCTTGGGCTCCAAAATCACTGCAGATGGTGACTGCAGCCATGAAATTGAAAGACGTTTACTCTTTGGAAGAAATGTTATGACCAACCTAGATAGTATATTGAAAAGCAGAGACATTACTTTACCAACTATGGTCTGNCAGTGGAAATAGTGTCAGACTTTATTTTCTTGGGCTCCAAAATCACTGCAGATGGTGACTGCAGCCATGAAATTGAAAGACGTTTACTCTTTGGAAGAAATGTTATGACCAACCTAGATAGTATATTGAAAAGCAGAGACATTACTTTACCAACTATGGTCTGTCTAGTCAAGGCTATGGCTTTTCCTGTGGTCATGTATGGATGTGAGGTTTGGACTGTGAAGAAGGCTGAGCACCAAAGAATTGATGCTTTTGAACTGTGGTGTTGAAGACTCTTGAAAGTCCCTTGGACTGCAAGGAGATCCAACCAGTCCATTCTGAAGGAGATCAGCCCTGGGATTTCTTTGGAAGGAATGATGGTAAAGCTGAAACTCCAGTACTTTGGCCACCTCATGCGAAGAGTTGACTCATTGGAAAAGACTGATGCTGGGCGGGATTGGGGGCAGGAGGAGAAGGGGACGACCGAGGATGAAATGGCTACATCGTGGACTCGTTGAATGTGAGTCTGAGTGAACTCTGAGAGATGGTGATGAACAGGGATGCCTGGTGTGCTGTGATTCATGGGGATGCAAAGAGTCAGACACGACTGAGCAACTGAACTGAACTGAACTGAACTGAACTTAGGTGATAACCTATATTGCACTACTTCTTCTTTTACCCACGTTATAGAGAAAAGGAAGAAAAATAACTATTTAAAAAGAAATTTTCCTGACATATAATAATAATTATTTCCACACAGTGGAAATCTTCAATCATTCTTCATTTTCAGTGAAGAATGTTTCTCTCATTGTATTTATTCAAAATATGTACTGCTTTTTTCAATATAATCTCAGAAAAGCCCATTTTTCTGGGGGGCGGGGGGCTTCACTAGTAGCTCAGTTTGTAAAGAATCCACCCGCAACGTGGAAGACCACAGTTCAATTTCTGGGACAGGAATATCTGCTGGAAAAGTGATAGGCTACCCATGCCAGTATTCTTAGGCTTTCCTGGTGGCTCAGCTGGTAAAGAATCTGCCTGCAATGCAGGAGGCCTGGGTTTAATCCCTGGGTCAGGAAGATCCCCCGGAGAATGGAATGGTTAATCATTCCAGTATTCTGACCTGGGGAATTCTGTGGACTTTACAGTCCATGGGGTCGCGAAGAGTTAGACATGACTGAGTGACTTTCACTTCGCTTTTCAATATAAACTCAGAAATTTTATTAAAATTTATTTAAGAATTGTTAAAAAATGCTAATGGATGAGAATACATTTCAGGCCATAATTTTATTCTAATTGATTAAAATATTTATTTCTAGATTTCACAATATATTTTAACAATACCTAGCCTTACCTGTGAAAGAAGAGTGATTTCTCAGTGACAGCATGGAAGTGAAGAACCTGAGGAGTTTATAGCAGAATTGCCACGGAAGGACTAAATCCCTAGGGCTGAACTCTTTCTCAGAGGAAATCATTTAGATTATAAACAACCACAAGTGTTTTACTCTTTTTTTTAAATATAAATTTATTTATTTTAATTGGAGGTTAATTACTTTACAATATTGTGTTGGTTTTGCCATACATCAACATGAATCTGCTACAAGTATACATGTGTTCCCCATCCTGAACCCTCCTCCTTCCTCCCTCCCCGTACCCTCCCTCTGATTCTTCTCAGTGCACCTGCCCCAAGCATCCAGTATCATGCATCAAACCTGGACTGGCGATTCCTTTCATATATGATATTAAACATGTTTCAATGTCATTCTTCCAAATCATCCCCTCTGCCTCTCCTACAGAATCCAAAAGACTGCTCTATAGACAACCACAAGTGTTTTACTCTTTTTATAATCTTAAATCCACTGAGAACATAACTTCTTGTCTCTCCACAATATTATCAGGGAATCAAACCTCCTGAAATGGTGAAGCAATAGGATTCATTTTTGTTCTAAGTTATGTCTCAATGTCTTGATATTTTGAAACATAACTTGTGGGAAATATTAAACTCTTCTGTTTACAATATACAAGATAGAAGACTGCATAATAGAGGAAAACCATTGGATCATCAGACAACATATGTTGCATTAGAACTACTTGTTTCCTGATTCTGAATCTATTCTTTATATTTTAAATAGTATAATAATAAATACATAGCATAGGGAACACTGTGGATATATAGATAATACAAATGTGCTGGTAATTCTTCCTTTGTCAGCCTAGCTCATTTAGATTTATTATCTTTTTTCTCAACTTTTTTTTTTTTCCATTTGGAGTTTATTCTTTAGATTCCATCAATAGAGCTCCTTTGATGTCTAGCTTCCATCAGAGTTTGGCCAATGGGAGAAACCAAGAGCATAACACAAGTGAGAAGAAGGGAAAAAAATTTTTTCCCTTTAATTGTCTTCCAGTTTCACAGGGGAGTGCTAGGGTGGCTGCATCTTTCCAGGGAAAATTTTGGCTGAGGCTTGTGTTGAGAAGGTAGCAGGGGATATTCTTCCTGGATCTAGTTTCACTGGACTCCTGACTGTAGCCCTTGTGTTTGCTGCTTTAGGATGGAGATGAAACTGCTTTCTGAACTTACCCTCCAGGCACTTCAACTTCTTGAATTGACTTCAACACTGCCTGTGTTCTCTTTATTAAATTCTTTCCATTGAATCCTTTTCAGTTAAACCATCTGAGTAGAATTCTGTTTTGTGTCATGTCCCTGACTTGGAACAGACTTCACAAGATAGTTAATAAATGTTGCAGTGGAAGACACATTTCTGGCTTTATCATTGCTGGATACTACAGAGGCCACTGAATCACCATAATGGATCACTGGCAGACTCACACAGGAGGCAGAGATTAACATTACTAGCATTATTGTGATTAAGTTGGATTCCGAATGTGGCTTAGCCATATTTTTCTGCCACTTTCTTGAGAACTGGAATCACCCAGACATAGCAGAGCAGTGGGATAATTCTTGTTCCTTCCTCCCCTTTCCAGAGCCATGACAAAGCACCATGTCTGATTGAGGAGAGACATGGATATCAATCACATGAAGGGCATTTTTGTATTGATGGTGAGGTACCTGTAATGATATTTTCCATAATGTTTTCAATCTCCATTTACCTTACCAGGATAAGTTCATGGGAGTCTATGGAGAAGATCTGAAGTGTCCTTCAAAATAACCACTGCTTTTACACTTGCTTCCATTCATCTTTGACTCCAAATAAAGATACTGTACCACCATACTTTATACAGTACATTACAGCAGTAGGGCATTATGCTACCAAAATAAAACAGATAGAGAAAAAAAATTGTATGATATCACATATATCATTGGATTGTAAAAAAAATACAACAGACTTGTGAATTAAACAAAAAAGAAGCAACTCACAGATACAGAGGCAAAACTAGTGATTACTGATGGGGAGAGGGAAGCAGGGGAATGTAATATTGTGTTGTGGGGGAAGGAGGAGTTATTATGGGAATATAAGAAGTCATGTGTATGAAACTTGAAATTTTTAAAGTACTACATAATTTAAAGAATCTTTCACTCAATAAAAAATATAATATAGCCTTCTAAGGCCCCAGGAATTTAACCCTCTCGCTGGGTGTTTCTCCCCATCTTGTTGGGGTTTTTCCTAGACTATGAGGCTCGCACTGTCTTATTTCTCAATGTCACCAACCATGGGTTTCCCATTTATAAATTCTCTTCATGTTCCTTTCCTCAGAAAATAGTTCCATATTTCAATCCTATGAACTGTCATGCCCCCATGACTGTGTGCTCACCAAGCTGTTGAGTCTTCTTACATTCACACTCACTCCTCTTACTATAGGTGCATCTAACACACCTGTGCTTATCCACAACATTCTTACCGGTTTTCCTTGCTGCCTCTCTTTTTTTTTTTTCCATTTGGACATCCTTAATTCATTAGGAGGGTCAACAATTTCCCTTGTGTCATATTTTCCCCAATATCATGTATGTGTTAGAAAATCTTAATAATTTTCCGTACTCCATGGTAAAATGATGGATGCCCCATCAAGAAAGACCAGTATAGATGTAACACCTTTGCCAAATTTTTCAATCTCATTTACTCTGCCACTGACAGAAAATTAAAGAAAGCTTTTCAACAATGTTTGTATATTAGACCTAGTATAGGAGTCCTTCACTAAAGAGTGAGTGCTGAGCTGTGTCTCAGTTTATCCATGATGCCCATATTCATTAAGGAAATTGAAGAAAAATATCATAAATGATATGTACAAAGAATGAAAGCTTTGTGTTCAGAGGGTCTAAATTGAATAGCATATTTAAGCCATGTTTATTTTCTTGAAATAATCTTGTTATAAAATTGTACCATATACAAGATAGTTGTGAAAAAATAAATGCAACTAAGTGTAAAGCATATAACTTTCTCAATAATAAATATTTTATCTATTAATTACTAGTATATATATATATATATAATACAATTCATATAATATCCATGGAATTCTCCAGGCAAAAATACTGTAGTGGGTTGCCATTTCCTTTTCCTTTTACATATGCATATATGTGTGTGTGTGTGTGTGTGTGTGTAAAAATGCTATATGTGATCATCCTTTGGAGCTTGTAGGTATGTGTGTATGCGCACATTTCATGCAAAGCACTGCAAAAAATCATAAATGAAATGCTTCCTCAAACACAAATATTTCACTTCACTGAAAGCGTGATTCATTTCTACCTATGAGTTTCCTACGAAGATATCACAATCTTCACTGGAGAACAGGAGTTGGCACTGAGTTACAGGTGCTATGAAAGAGGTGTTTGGGAGGAAATACTCTGAAAACAGTGTATAACAACAGCATCAGGATGGTTTAGAAAAATTTTCAAGATCTTTAACACACAAGAAACCCAAATGAAAGAATAAGTGATGATTACCAGAACAGAGAAAAATGGAAAGATAAAGATCAAGACATGGAAATTTCAAATGCATAAAGATGTGGCAGGAAATTGAAATAGAGAAGTTCACTTGCAGAATTCATTTATTACATGTCACTTGATGATTGCTTGTGGGAGTAAAATGGCCTTGACTCACACGCTCAGTGATTTGTGTGAGATCCAGACATATCCCAACTGAAGCAGAGTAGAAGTACTGATGAGTGGAGAGAATAAAAAAATGTATAGTTAGAGAATGTGTTTACAGAGAAAGAAAAATCACAGTTGACATGGCTGCCTGGTCAGACTAGAGTGAAGATGAGTATCTTCTGAACAAAGTACTTATGTGTTTACTAGTGCACAGCCAAGAAGAGCTTCTTCTCATGGTGGAGTAGCTCAAGGACTGTAGAAAGGTACAAACTGTTAAACTTGGAACTAGGACATTATATGGCCTTCGCTGGTGGTTCAGATGGTAAAGAATCTGCTTGCAATGCGGGAGACCCGTGTTCAATTCCTGGGTTGGAAAGATCCCCGGGAGAAGGGACTGGCAACCCACTCCAGTGTTTTTGCCTGGAGAATCCCCATGGACAGAGTAGCCTGGTGGGCTACACTATAGACAGAATCCAGTACAAAAGAAAATTTACTCATTGTTCAAAAACTATCAAGCATATCAAGACAATGAGAACAGAGAATAACAACTAATCTAAGGAGCTTCTGAGAACAGAATCCTGTTAACTGCACGAGTTGTATGTGCCTGAATCCTACCATTCCTACAACACAGAGGTCAGGAGAGCTGCCAATGTAGGGTATGGAAAGAAAATGAGAGCTTCCTAAACCCCACAAAAAATGGAAAAGATTAAGGAAAAATGAACCCTAAAGCAAGAGTCAGTGCTTGCGCTGTGTGTGTGCTCAGTTGTTCAGTTGGGTCTGACTCTTTATGCCCCGTGGACTGTAGCTGATCGGGCTCCTCTGTCCATGAGAATTTTAGTTGCAAGAATACTGAGGTGCATTGCCATTTTCTCCTTCAGGTAAGTGCTTGTGAGCTTGTCTTAAAGGGGAATCTACCTGTCTAGATGAACTTTGTAAGGCCTTCACTTAGAAATGATTGAGAAAACAAGTTTGTCCAAGAAAAGAGCAGTAAAGATAAACTTTTAGCAAGAATTCACTGTAAGAATAGTTCTCAAGCTTACTCTGCCTTTTTTTTTTTTTTTGCTTCATATTGTTTTATATCTCATGAAAGACTATGGGAAGGTATTAAAACAATGGATCTTCATTAAAATAAAGCATCTGCACCCAATCTTAATAAATCAAAATCAATATGCAAGTGGTTCTTAGGTTGTCTGTCTTTAATGATAAGATCTCTTGTACTAGGATCAGGTCCATCCTACTCCTGAGGACATGTCCTTACATTTGTGTGGGGGAGCAGAATGTTTGCCTTTCTTGGTTCTTGTGCAGTAGTGAGAGCTCTGTCATATAGTGTTCAGAGAGACCAGTAGAAATATCACTAACTATGTTTTCCAGGAACTTAGTTGGGTTTGACACTGAAAACAGAAAGGATTGCATGTACTTATTTTCAGCAAACAAAGTGCAAATTTTAGGAATCAGATGGAGACTTTGCTAAAATTTCCCTTCAACTGAAAATAGAAATTAGAAGCACAGAGTTTTACTTCTGGCTTGCATGTACACTTGCTTTCTTTACCCCTGGTTAAGATAGTTCATTAACCTTCTCTAAGCTGAGAAACAAAACCACATTTCTAGCAGGATATGGGAGTTGGGGACCCATTCTTAAAGCAAATCTCAGAAGGAATTAGCAGCACTAGCCATTTGCTGGAACACCTGGGTCAGAAAGCGCATCATACTCCTCAGGCTTATTCTCCATAATTTCAAATCACTATTTGCCCTAAGAGATATATTCAGTCACACAAAAAATATCAACTTGAAATTTTGACGAGTGTTTGATTTGATATATTTTCCTTTTCTTTTAAACTGAAACTGCTTCCTCTTCAAAATAAGAGCTTGTGTCTTATCCTTCCTGATATACATGGATGTCCTGGGCAGGTCAGGCATGAAAAGGACTTTGAAACAGACTAGTCTATTGACAAACACCTTTTCTGTAGGAAATTTCACTGATGCCTCAAAACAACCCAAAGAGGAAATTATTTACTCTTGGTTTCAGCTAAACTGAAATAGAGTTTCCTCTAAAGGAACAGTCAATCTCTAACTCATCTGTGCCACGTGGCTAGTATGTGTCAGGGTAGGATTTGAATTCCTGACTTCACAAACCTAGTTGACTGCTTTTTCAGCCATAGGTCGTTTCCATACCTTAACCTGAAGATATAGTTTGTCCTTTCTTCCCTCATTATTTTTCACATGTTCTTTTAGCTTTCCCTGTGTCAGTGCTAAACCATACTGATGCCTTAGAAAACATCACTAAGAACAAAGCTAGTGGAGGTGATGGAATTCCAGTTGAGCTGTTTCAAATCCTGTAAGATGATGCTGTGAAAGTGCTGCACTCAATATGCCAGCAAATTTGGAAAACTCAGCAGTGGCCGCAGGACTGGAAAAGGTCAGTTTTCATTCCAATTCCAAAGAAAGGCAATGCCAAAGAATGCTCAAACTACCGCACAATTGCACTCATCTCACATGCTAGTAAAGTAATGCTCAAAATTCTCCAAGCCAGGCTTCAGCAATATGTGAACCGTGAACTCCCTGATGTTCAAGCTGGTTTTAGAACAGGCAGAGGAACCAGAGATCAAATTGCCAACATCCGCTGGATCATGGAAAAAGCAAGAGAGTTCCAGAAAAACATCTATTTCTGCTTTATTGACTATGCCAAAGCCTTTGACTGTGTGGATCACAATAAACTGTGGAAAATTCTGAAAGAGATGGGAATACCAGACCACCTAACCTGCCTCTTGAGAAATCTGTATGCAGGTCAGGAAGCAACAGTTAGAACTGGACATGGAACAACAGACTGGTTCCAAATAGGAAAAGGAGTACGTCAAGGCTGTATATTGTCTCCCTGCTTATTTAACTTATATGCAGAGTACATCATGAGAAACGCTGGACTGGAAGAAACACAAGCTGGAATCAAGATTGCCGGGAGAAATATCAATAACCTCAGATATGCAGATGACACCACCCTTATGGCAGAAAGTGAGGAGGAGCTAAAAAGCCTCTTGATGAAAGTGAAGGAGGAGAGCGAAAAAGTTGGCTTAAAGCTCAACATTCAGAAAACGAAGATCATGGCATCCGGTCCCATCACTTCATGGGAAATAGATGGGGAAACAGTGGAAACAGTGTCAGACTTTATTTTTTTGGGCTCCAAAATCACTGCAGATGGTGACTGCAGCCATGAAATTAAAAGACGCTTACTCCTTGGAAGAAAAGTTATGACCAACCTGGATAGTATATTCAAAAGCAGAGACATTACTTTGCCGACTAAGGTCCGCCTAGTCAAGGCTATGGTTTTTCCTGTGGTCATGTATGGATGTGAAAGTTGGACTGTGAAGAAAGCTGAGCGCCGAAGAATCGATGCTTTTGAACTGTGGTGTTGGAGAAGACTCTTGAGAGTCCCTTGGACTGCAAGGAGATCCAACCAGTCCATTCTGAAGGAGATCAACCCTGGGATTTCTTTGGAAGGAATGATGCTAAAGCTGAAACTCCAGTACTTTGGCCACCTCATGTGAAGAGTTGACTCATTGGAAAAGACTCTGATGCTGGGAGGGATTGGGGGCAGGAGGAGAAGGGGACGACAGAGGATGAGATGGCTGGATGGCATCACTGACTCGATGGATGTGAGTCTGAGTGAACTTCGGGAGATGGTGATGAACAGGGAGGCCTGGCGTACAGCGATTCATGGGGTCGCAAAGAGTCAGACACAACTGAGTGACTGAACTGAACTGACTGAACCCCAATAAATACTGTGATTCAGAAAAGGGAAAAGTGTGAAGTGCTTAGCAATCACTGCTCCATAGTAATTTTGATGTTCTTTTATGTTGATTTCATAAGGGCTCCTATACTCAGGATATGTGGCCCTTGCTCCCTAAAATCTCTTTCCTTTTCAACCTAATAGTTCTAATGGAGGCACAACTCTCAAAAACATGATGAGCTTCTTGTATCTTCTTGTAACAAAAATGCTGCTTTCTTTAGATTTAAGTAAGGGCTACTTGAGTCTCCTGTGTGTGCATGTGTGCTAAATTGCTTCAGTTGTGTCTGACTCTTTGTGACCCAATGGGCTGTAGCCCGCCAGGCTCCTCTGTCCATGGAGATTCGCCAGGCAAGAATACGGGAGTGGGTTGCCGTGCCCTTATCCAGGGTATCTTCAACTGAAATGATCTAATGAGCACTACATTTACCAGTTCACAGCATTTAAATGCTATTCATAAATTCTTTTTGACTTGGTCTTGCCACTAAACTGAGGTTTTGTAGACCTTTGTATTTTTCAGTTTTGTTTGTTTTATGGTTGGAAGTGAAAACCAGTTGCATTTTCCAACTGTGAAGGTCATAGAATTTCTAGATTTTCTAAACTCCCTTTTACTCTGTTTGTAAACTAGCCAATTCTTTCCTGAACTCAAATCTTTCTTATAGAGTTTTAAAATATATATAAAATTAGTCATGGACACTAATCACATTTCCAAATTCTGTTTTCCTACTTTATCTAAAGCCACAAGATCATCAGGTACAATTTTTAACAGAAAACCATTTCACTAGATGTTTGCCACTGCAGAGAATGAGTTTTCATCTTTCTTGACTCTAATAAATAGTTGGTGGGATGTCCACTATCTAGTCCCAGAGTCATACATTTTAGAATTTTTACTAATTATAACTGTAATGGCAGTGTTCCAATTATAACTGTCACTTGCCATGTCAGTCACCTTTCTCTAAGCTATGCTATCGTAACAAGCATATTATATGTCCAGATTTTAGTGGCATAGCACAGTAAAAATATGCTGACATTACACGACAACTTTGGTTTGGCTGTCAGCTTCTTGTGGCTCTGGTTTGTGTCTCTTTAATTCCAGAATTCAGGCTAAGGAGTAGGAACATTTTCAGGTTTATTTTAAAGAGGAAAAAAAAGCTGAATCTCCACATGATGGCTCTTAAATCTTCTGCTTACAAGTGGCATGCTCATTATCCATTATAGTTTGTTGAACTTAGCAAGTTAATGGCCACATTTGACATCAACAGATAGGAATATGTAATACATTCAGTTGGTAAGAGTTAGGAATATTTTCATAATGATGTAGTTTACTTCAGTCCCTTTTGGTCACAAACATTTGCTTCTGAAATGATGTCAGTGCTATTTGAAAAAAAAAATGCAATCTGTCTCATCTATTTGCTCAGACATGATTTGAGGAACTGAGAAATTATAGGACTTCTCCATAGAGTAGGGGTCTTTGCCTGAAAGTTCTTGACAAATGAAAGAGGGATAGATGGGAAGGAAACACTCTGAATTGAGGCAGGCAGCTCCAACAAAGAGACAGAGACTCAAAGGCTGGGTTATACCTGTGCAGGGACCTCTCATATCTTGGCCCTACATGGAAGCATTGAGCAGTTACCTGCATTTCTTCCTTCTTTGATGAGGAGGGGTAAAAGGAAAATTGCAAATGATACTCCAGAACTCTTCCTCTCCTGGAGTGGAGTAGAAGTTCCTTACTCTTAGGAATGCATGTTTTCCTTTAGTCCTCAGACTGTTTTTCTCTTATCTCATTGAACCTGACAATTAAAGCTATGGATAACCAACTTTAGGTTTTCTCCCTTAGTAGAGAGGTGCCCCTAGCACAGCTCATATGTGCTTGATCCTATTTTTATCAAGATGCCTCTTCAATAGCATGAAATACTCCTTTATATGTTTTCCTGAGGATCCAGGTAAGCATCTCAGTTTTTCCCTCAGAAATCTCTGAAATGGGTTCTAAAAGTTCAGATCAGTTACTCAGTTGTGCCCGACTCTTTGCAACCCTATAAATCACAGCACGCCAGGCCTTCCTGCCGAGGTCCAGCCCCAGTGGATCCAGGGTGATTCAAAGGTGGGGACAGAATTGGCGTCCTAGGAAAAAACTTGATTACAGATATATAGAGAGATTAGAAATGGACAGTGTAGTAGGAAATATTAGTGGAGAAAAAGAGGCTGAATAACTTGGTTTATGTGGAATACCAATCACCACCTACGTAGGCCACAGGCATCTTTCCGTTCTCCCGAAAGAGAGGAGGCACTGAGGCCTACCTGGTCTGATCTTAGAAGCCCCAGCAAAGTTAGTAGGCTTGGTGCATACCCTCGTACCAGATGGGAATTCACCCAGGAAAATGGGGAGCAAGGAAGAAATGACATGGGGGAATCAGTCTTTCCAGAAACTGATCCGATTTCTTTATTTTTCAGGTTTGTTTATATACCTTTTTGTTATACATAGGGATGAATACAGAGTCACGTGGGGGTCAGCAGACCTGACCCTTGTCACAATCAGGTGCTTCATATAAAATTATACAAAGGTCTTATGGGTTTTATATCATCTTCTTGGCCATGAGGCCTGCTGACATTTTACGGTCCTTTCTGATACCTGTCTGTTAACCAGAAAACTTATTTTTCCAGGGGTGATTTTTCTTAAATCAGGCGCCACCCTCCAAATAAAGTTGCATTCCTATAGGGTGAGGGTGTAGTGAGTTACAACCAAGAAAGGAATTTATTTAACCCAAGGTTAACATGATTAATCTTAAAGGTTAATACTTTTTTCTCCTATAATCTTAAAGGTTAATACTTATTTCTCCTATATGCTAGTTATATTCATTATAAGGGCAGGGAATATGGAGATTTAGCAGCAAATATTGGCTCAACAAATGTAAACCCTTCACCAATGTTCCCCTTAAGATCTATTTAGTCTTAAGATAGTGATAAAGTTACATTTTTACATAGCAAAGACACAGTGGTTTATAACAAAGTACAGTGATCTATATCAAAAGAGATAATTCATTAACTCAAACTACTGTATTTCCTTTTTTATATTCCAAATACATGGATTAATATATTCCCAGGTGCGTAAGGATATGGAGGCCTGGCTGCAATCATTGACTCAACAATGAGAAAAGCCCTATGCTAATACTCCAAACTCTCTGTGCTGTTTATGGTTGAGAGGTTTTTCATACAAGCTAGCCTGTCAGCAGAGAGGTTTGACCTGAGACACCCTTGTCACACCCAGGGCAGGGAATTAGCAGTAATTATTGGCACGACAAATGAAAAAACCCTTCACTAAAACAATTTCTAATCAACCCACTATACTATACTAATAATATTCTAACTTCTCAAAAGAGTCTGTATTTAGAAAGTTTTAAAGCATCTCGTGCCTCTCAAGGTTGGGAGGCTGTAAACAATCACATGTGGCCGGAGGAACCTGATCAGGGAGGCTAGAGGACCTCCAGAGGAATTTCTAAGTTGAAACACTCTTGTCATGCCCAGGAATTTTTATTGACTTGGAGCTGCATGTTAACTCCTTCTCCGAGAGAAATGGTTATGGGGGAGAGCCCCCCGTAAAATCAGAGGTGTAAGTGAGAGCATCAAACAGACTCTGGTTTGGGGATTGGATGCTCAGGAACAGGGGGTTTCCTGAGGCTTGATCATGCCTTTGCGTATGCTAAGCCTCCTTCCTCATGACCTTTGCCTTGGGCGGAGTTCCTCACGCTGGCCCCAGGCCCTCCCTGTCCATCACCAACTCCCGGAGTTCACTCAGATTCATGTCCATTGAGTCAGTGATGCCATCCAGCCAGCTCATCCTCTGTCATCCGCTTCTCCTNAGCACATTCTTAGGACTGTGTTTCCCCCTGATGGCCAATCCCAGAACTGCAACTTGGTACCCCAGCCATTCCCCCTTGCTGTTCAGTAGCTCAGCCTCGTCCCACTCTTTGTGACCCTACGGACTGCAGCACTCCAGGCTTCCCTGTCCCTCGCCACCTCCCAGCGCTTGCTCATGTCCATTGGAGCGGTAATGTCATCCAACCATCTCGTCCTCTGTCATCCCCTTCTCCTCCTGCCTTCAATCCTTCCATCCCCCTACAGGCCCCAATGTCCCAGTACTCACCGTAACCAGAGGTCTCGAATGTCCAGTCAGTGGTGGCCAAGGGCACAGAGGGAGGCAGTGTGCTGGGCTTGGGGTGAGCGGGACTCCAAGGCAGGGTGGCCAAGGAGACGGAACTCAGGGCGCTGGAGGGGGAGGTGACGGTGTGCTCCGACCTGGGGGAGCCAGAGCTGGGGTGGGTGTCTGGCTCTGGTTGTGAGGAGGTGGGCTGGGTGGTGGAGGTTGTCTCTGAATTTGAGGGGCTGCGGGAGGTTGTGGACTCTGAACTAGGGCTGCTGGGATGGGATGTGGAGCCTGTCTCTGGGTTCTCTTGGCTGGCGTGGTTTTCCCAGACAATAGGGGAGCTGTAGCTGAAGGGAAAAGTCAGAGGTGTGGAAGTCGAGTTGTCCATCTCTGAGGCTGTAACATGTAGAAAGAAAACACCATTGGGGTGTAGGAAGGAGATGATTAGGAACAAGGATATGCAACCCTGGCCCCAACCCGCCAGATGTCTCTTTCCCTATTATGCCAGTAGACAGCGTCCACCACTTAGGGAGACTTGGAGGGATTAGTGCACAGTGGGAGTGGTCAGTGGGGAACTGAGGTGTTGGTG
This sequence comes from Oreotragus oreotragus, assembly GCA_006410675.1. NCBI lineage: Eukaryota > Metazoa > Chordata > Mammalia > Artiodactyla > Bovidae > Oreotragus > Oreotragus oreotragus. Next base: position 56,375 of record SJYX01001546.1, read on the forward strand.
TCTGAAGTTCCTCATCTGAGTTCCCACAGCCAGCATTTCAGTCTGGGGTGGACCCTTCCTGCCCTCTACTCTTCTTCAGGGCTCTGGAACTCTTCTGGATATAGGGAATGGCTGCCAACCCAGGCAGCATGCTGGGCAACTCTTTGAACCCTTCTGGGACTCAGTTTCCTTATCTGTAAAATGGACATCACAGAAAGTCAGAGTCTCTGAGAGCTCACGCAGGTCTGACACTCAGTGACACTTGGGCAGCAGAGATCCATCTCTGAGCTCCCGGAGAGTATCGACCTTAATCTCCTTTCCCAGGTACCTGGAAGGTCCCCATGGCTAAACTCAAGGTTTTAATGGGGGCACTGAGGCCTGAGCTCTAAGAACAGTCAGCAAATATTCATTGGAAGGACTGGTGCCGTAGCTGAAGCTCCAATACTTTGGCCACCTGATGCCAAGAGCCAACTCATTGGAAAAGACCCTGATGCTGGGAAAGATTGAAGGCGGGAGGAGAAGGGGACGGCAGAGGATGAGATGGTTGGATGGCATCACCGACTCAATGGACGTGAGTTGAGTGAACTCTGGGAGAAAGTGAAGGACGGGAAAGCCTGGTGTGCCACCATTCATGGGGTCACAAAGAGCCAGACACGACTGAGCAACAAGACTCTGGAACCTCTGCTACCTTGTTCTAGCTGCTCCCTAGCTTCAAGCCCAGGGGCCAGGCTGAGGGTGGGTAAAGATTTCATGGGCCACCTCCCACAGTTACTTCCTTCCCAGTTCCAGGCTGCTGGTAAACGTAACTGATTGCAAGTCCATTCATCAACCATATCTTGCGGCACCCAATCCACTCTGCCCTGGGTGGACCTTTGTGCTTGCCTCACCCTAAGCAGCACAAATGAGGAAATAATATCTGGTCCAGGCCCCAGGAGGGGGCTGGGTCCACAGGCAGACCCATTTCTCTACCCAGTTTCCCGGTTCCTGAAGGGATGACAGATGAGTCTAGGAGACATGGTATACTGGCCTGGCTTTATCCTCATTTTACAGGTGGGGAACTGAGGCTCACAATGGTAGTGTCTGGCCCACAGTGACTGGAGCCAAGTAAGAAGGCTCTTCAACGATCTCCAGGGGAGAGTAGCGCGGAACCATATACACTGCCGCATGTAAAATAGACAGCCCGTGGAAATTTGCTGTATGACTCAGGGAACTCAGACTGGGGCTCTAACAACCTAGAGGGGTGGGAAGGGGTGGGAGGTGGGAGGAAGGTTCAAGAGGGAGGGGACATACGTACACCTGTGGCTGACTCATGTTGATGTATGGCAGAAATGAAACCAATATTGTAAAGCAATTATCCTTCAATTAAAAATAGAGTAAAAAACAAAACAAAACCTCCAAGGAGTCAAGGACTAAGAGTCCAGCCTCCTCAAACTGTCTCCTACCATTCTTGGAGAAGGAATCCAGATGACAGAGGTCTCAGCTGAAACGAAGATGACTCAGGGGCCACAGTGGACCCCAAGCCAAGTGAGACCTCTGAGGAGTTCTACTTCTAAAGCAAACTAAGGAAAACTGGAAAGAGGAGGCTGTGGAGGACATAAGCTCTGCTGTGTCTGGCACAGACAGGGCACTCATGAGCTGCTGGAGAGTCGACCAGAAGGTAAAATGGGGCTGAGTCGATGCACCGTGCCAGGGCTTTGCTTTGCCCAGAGACTCCGAGACCAGGAGGCTGGCATGAGTCAAGTCAGCTGGTTTAATCTGGGTCTGGCGCAGGTTGGGAAATGCGGCTTGTCTGAGCCTGTTTCCTGAGCTATGTGGTCCTTCTGAGTAAAGCTTTTGTCTGCTATCAGAGTCTCATCTGTGGTGGCCTCCACCCTGATATTCCAGGTTTGGGGCTGGGACAGTGCTCAGAGGCTTGATGGGATGGAAAGGATGGGGGCCATGGATGCGAGAAATGCAACTCTTCTCCACCCCAGGAGTTGTCTTATAGGGAAACAGAAAGAAGTTAAGTCGGGGGCCAAGAACCTACCCCTGGGAGCCATAGATGTTCAGTGACCAGGAAGTAAGCCCTTCTCCCGCCCGCATCTCCATGGTCGCTGGGTTCTCACCCTTCTCCCTTTGGGGGCTGGCTAAGAGAAATTGAGATTGGGAACGGAACCTCAAATTGGGTAGGAGGCACTCACTAGCCTGTTGCTGTTCATATACTGCTGCGGGGGCAGACCTGGCCCCCGCAGGACTGGGGTGAGGGGTTGGGGGTGGAGGGGCCGGTGCTCCCGCTGTTCTTGCTTCCAGGAGGAGCAACAGCTCCGGGCTGGGGTGGGGAGGGGGGCGGTGGCCCACTAGTGCGGCCTGAGGGAGGTGTCCAGACACCAGGTGTGCGACCAGGCCACTTCCCCCTCCAGCTTCCTGGAAGCCGGATCTTACCTGTTCTTACCTGTAGAGTTGCCAGAGGAATTCGTATCACAAGCTTTTAGCAGCAGCAGCAGAGCCAGCAGTAGAAGCGGCGGCCGCGGCGGCTGGGGGCTCGCCATTCTTGCGAGAGGAGAGGGGGAAAGACGGGCTCCGCCCCCGTGTGTGGCCAGGTGCCCGCTCTTTACCCCTGCGCGCCCCCTGCTGTCGGCGCGCGGCACTGCTCAGGGCCGAGGCGGAGGCGGGGCCTCCGGACGCAGGGCGTTTGAGGGCCCTACTGTTCGCCAGGGCTGATATTCCTGACTTCCTCCTCCACCGCTCCTAACAAACCCTCTTGGTTCATGACCCCAAAGCCTTACACTCTGCCTGTCCCTTCAGGGGACTTCCCAAGTGGCGCTAGCGGTAAAGAATCCGCCTGCCTTGGAGGAGGGCATGGCAACCCACTCCAGTATTCTTGCCTGGAGAATCCCATGGACAGAGGAGCCTGGCGNCCTCTTGGTTCATGACCCCAAAGCCTTACACTCTGCCTGTCCCTTCAGGGGACTTCCCAAGTGGCGCTAGCGGTAAAGAATCCGCCTGCCTTGGAGGAGGGCATGGCAACCCACTCCAGTATTCTTGCCTGGAGAATCCCATGGACAGAGGAGCCTGGCGGTCCGTGGGGTCAGTGTCCGACGCGACTCGAGTGACTTAGCACGCACACACGTCTTTCCAGGACACCCTTGCCCCTCCTAGCTTCCACTGAAGCCCCCACCACTCTGCTGCCCCTCTATGCCTTTCCCAAGTCCATGCTGTCACCCCCGTGCCCCTCCACTTGGCCAGGCTGCCCCTCTGGGTGCCCCCAGGCCCCTCCCTCTGCCATGTCCCTGATCCCACCTGCATCCAGCTCTCTCTCACCTAGACTGGGGCCCCTTGAGGGTGGCCCAGCATCCCCCCAAGTCAGAATGTGGCTGGAAGCCTCCAGGATTTTCTAGGAACAAGGGCCTCATGGTGGCCATTCCAAGTCAGGCCCCCCAGACAATGGCTTCTGGGGTGCTTCCGTCCACAACTGACTGGACGCTGCCCTGCTCGCCCTGGATGAATACAGTGGCACATGTGAGTCCAGGCTGGCCGCCCTGACCTCCGCGGAAGGCCTAGGGTCCTGATTCCAGGCACAGACCCCAGGTGCCTGTGGCGTGGCTGAAAGTTTTGGATCCCTCCAGTCCAGGATGTTCTAGGTCCCCCAGATTTCCACCCCACACCATGCCCGAGACACCCACACGCACAGGAGGCCAAGACCCAGGCTGTGGAGGGCTGTGGAGGGCTTTATTCATGAAACCCAGAGAGCCATGTGGCCCCTCCCCTGGCATCCCCCCACCAGTAAGCCAAGGTCCTAGACGCCCGGCCACTGCGTGTGTCGTGAGTTGTCCCACACCGCCGGCCCCAGGAGCGCGTCCGTGGTGAGGGAGGCCCGGGTGCTGTGGCCGCGCCAGGTGGCTTGAAGCATCTTGGCTGCTTCCTGTTGCTGCTTCAGCCGACGACGCACAACGAAGCCCCTCCAGGCAGACTGGATGGCCGTGGCCGCCTTGGCCTGATGATGGGGTTGCCGAAGGCTCTGGGCGGTTGACTGGCTCAGGCAGCCCCGTGGCACACCGGCCTGGCTGGCAGCACCCCGGCCCGTGCCACGCATCACCCGGGTGGGCAGGGTATGGCCGCACGTGTGGCATGTGCGGGGGCTGGAACCCACAAGCATCACCACGCTGGGTGGGCTTCCTAGCCCGGAGGTCAGTGACTGGCAGAGAGCACAGACATGTGGCTGGCAGGACTGGAAGCAGCGGTGGTCAGACGTCGTCCTAGCCCCGCTGCCGGTCTTAGCCCACACATTCTGGAGCAGCATTTGCTGGGTGCGGCTCTGGCGGATGACGAAGCCTCTCCACGCAGCCTGGATGATGGTGGCAGCTCGGCAGAGGCGGACCAGGTCCCGCCGCACACAGTAGCCACGCCAGGCCGCTTGGATGACGATGGCCCACTGGTGCCACACCCTGATGGTACGGCGCACTAGGAAGCCACGTGCGCACGCCTGGATAATGACCACTGCATGGATGATTATCTTCTCTACAGCCTGCACGGATGCCACCAGCTCCCTTGGCTGTCTGGGGTCCACCGCTGCCTTGCTGCCCACGACGTCCCACGGCACAGTGCCCCTGGCTGGCTCCCAAGCGTCGCCAGGGGCCACGGTGCTGCCCCTGGGCCCAACTGCTACGCTGGGGATGGTAGAATTCCACGCTTGGCCACCAGATATGGCAGTGTCCTCCGGGCCCTGGAGTACAGCAGGAGTCAGGGACACCCCAAGATGATCAGCCGGGGTCAGGGGCACCCCAAGATGGTCAGCTGGGGTCAGGGATGCCCCGAGACTGTCAGCCGGAGTCAGGGATGCCCCGAGACTGTCAGCTGGAGTCAGGGATGCCCCAAGACTGTCTGCTGGAGTCAGGGATGCCCCGAGACGGTCAGCTGGGGTCAGGGGCACCCCGAGATGGTCAGCTGGGGTCAGGGACACCCCAAGACTGTCAGCCTGAGTCAGGGATGCCCCAAGACGGTCAGCCGGAGTCAGGGACTCCCCGAGATGGTCAGCTGGAGTCAGGGACGCCCCGAGACTGTCAGCTGGAGTCAGAGACGCCCCGAGACTGTCAGCCGGAGTCAGGGATGCCCCAAGACGGTCAGCCGGAGTCAGGGATGCCCCAAGATGGTTAGCTGGAGTCAGGGACACCCCAAGACTGTCTGCTGGAGTCAGGGATGCCCCAAGACTCTCAGCAGGAGTGACAGAAGTTCCAAGAATGTCAGCGGGAGTCGTGGATGCCCCGAGACTCTCTGCAGGAGCCGTGAAGCTAAGGGAAATTGGAGATGCCTGCGGCAACTCCTGCCTAAAAAGGGGCCGCCGAGAACCCCTCGGTGAAGACTCATAACCCAGAGACACCCTCCGAATCCCTGGGTTCAGCTTAGAGTTGGCCATGCCATGTGCCAGCTCATTAGTGTGGATTATTGGCATTAAGGCTGGTGGTGCACCCAGGGAATGTTTAGGAAATTTCTGCAAGGACTTGGGGGCATCCTGCTGCTCCTGACCGGAGGGCAGAGTCCCAGCTGCAGAACTATCTGGCTTTTCTGGTACAGAAATAGCATGCATGGACCTGAAGGATGTTCTAGGGCGAAGGGGCCCATGGCCATTCTGAATCAGACCATCAGCCGCTGTCTTCTGGGGTGCTGTGGGAATGGCTTCCTTCTGGAAACCACTGTACATCATCTTTCTAATCAGGGATGGATGAGGTGAAACACGTGGCTGTGACCTCCGGGAAGTGCTTGGGGTCCCCGTCCAAGCCGCAGACCCTGGGTGCAAACCACTGGCTGCAGCATTGTCATGGGTCGGATTGGCTGACCCTGAGACTCCAGTAGAAGCCATGATCCCATGGGACTCAAGAGTCACTGAGGGGCTCTGAGGCATTATATGAGCCATCAAAGCCTTTTGATAAGCCGAGGGGCTCCGGAGTGTAGTGTGAGAGCTTGGCGTCTGCGGGTGAGCCAGTGGGGCCCCAGTGCCCTTGATGGGCACCGTCTGCACACTGGGGCTAGCAGCTACAGTGTGCGAACCAGGGGCCACCAAGTTGGTCTCTGATCTCTGCCGCAGGGTTGGGGTGCCACTACTGACCGTGGAGGGCTTAGCAAGACTCGGGGACTGGGGAAGGACAGAGGCCACGCTGCTGGGCATTGACTTAGCTTGGCCGGGAGCTGCCCCCTCCAATAGCGGCCTCTGGTCTTTGAGAAGAGCCTCATTCTCCACAGGGGATTCTGGGCTGTGGTCAGTGTCCATTGCTAGGGGACTACGGTATACCCATGGGGTTGCCTCAAGGACTTCGGACCCCTGCCTGGATATGGACCCCTGGGGAGGAGCCCTGCCCGGGTCGTCTGGTCTCATCGCAGTCTTGGGATCTGTGGTCTCAAATGCTGTCATCACCCCAAGAGCCTGGTTCAACTGTGAGGCTCTTTGCAGAACTGAAGGCACTTGGTATACTCCACCGGCCGCGCCAGGAGCTTCCTGGAGGGGAGCTTGAGCCAGGCCAGGGGGCTGGGATGCCTGCAAGGTGGTTGTGGACCCTTCACCTGCCAGGCCCCCATGGTATGGACGAGGAGAGATTCCAATCAGCAGGGACCCCTGGGGAAGGCTCCGGGCCACGCCTCCGACTGTGGAGGGTGGACTGGCTGTACTAGCCATGGACTCCAGAACTAGGTTCTGACTCAGTCCCCCAGGCATAGATGCTGTGTCCACAGTAGAGTTCACAGGACAAGGAGGGATTCTGGAGTCCACTGCACCTGCCACTGAATCTAAGAGCAGGTCTGGAGCAATTAGACTAGCTGACGGCTTCTTCCCATCAGTGCCAGATGCTGCAATCAGACTGGGGGACACTGAAGTCGCCACAGAACTCATAGGCACAGTTCTGGCCATGCCAGTTGCCCCAGACCCTGGAGGAAGGCCCTGGGCTACAGTGCTGGACAGGGGATCTAGAGCAAGGCCCTGGCCCATGCCACCAGTCACAGACCCTGGGGGAAGCCCCTGGCCCACACCACCGATCACAGGCCCTGGGGGAAGGCCCTGGCCCACGCCACCGATCACGGGCCCTGGGGGAAGGCCCTGGCCCACGCCACCGATCACAGACCCTGGGGGGAGGCCCTGGCCCACGCCAGCGATCACGGGCCCTGGGGGAAGGCCCAGGCCCACGCCACCGATCACAGACCCTGGGGGGAGGCCCAGGCCCAAACCACTGATCACAGAACCTGGGGGAAGGCTCAGGCCCACGCCACTGATCACGGACCCTGGGGGAAGAGTATGGACTACACCATTGACCACATAACCTGGTGGAAGGCTGGGGGCCACACAACTCAATATGGGCCCTGGAGGAAGGCTCTGGCCCATGCCTCTGATCATGGACCCTGGGGGGAGACTAGAGGCCATGCCACCGGCTATAGAACCTAGGGCCACAGTTGTGGGCATCCCACCTGCTATAGAACCTGGCACCACAGCGCTGGGCGTGCCCACTGTAGGCTCCTGGCTGATAACATCAGCTTGTTGGTAACTGCTGGAGACTGTGGACACAGAAGGACACCAGTGGTCCAGAAATACTGGAAGATCCACGCTGACCTGAGATATGCTGGGGCCCACAGTGGTCATGGAAAACTTAGACGAACTCACACCCAGTCTGCCGGACACTGAAGCCTGAGAGAAGCCAGGAGCCACCCTGGCCGATTCATGAGTCAAGGGGGCAGCAGCCACAGAGGCACGGGGTGTCATGGGAGCCATGCCCCTGCTCATCTGAGACTGGCTTGGGCCCATAGTAGTGGCCACACTCCTTGACCTGCCAGGGGACACAGGTGCCTGAGACATACTTAGGAGCATGCCAGTAGCCAGAGTTCCCCGAGACACATCTGGGAGCATGTTGGAGGCTATGGCATCCTGGGATCTGCTCACAGACATGCCCCTGAACAGAGATACACTGGCTTCCTGGCCTAGACAAGAGTCCTCCCCACTGGCCACAGGTGCCTGGTAGAGGTCTGGAGCTGAAACGATGACAGCAGGTTGTTCAGTTACTCTTGGGTGCCTTCCACCAATACCAGGCAGCTGATGAAAGCCCAGGGCCACCTCGCTGAACTCAGGGGCCTGGGGATGCGGGGCCACCCCTCTAACCGTCAGAGGATCTTGACGTGGGTCCACCCTAGCAGACACGGCTGGCTGGCTCAGACCGTGGCCCACGCCATTAGCCACTGATGCATGTGGTGCACTCGAGGTGACTTCAATGGCTAATGATGAATAATGCTGACTGGGAGCCACTGCATTCACCCTCGATGATGGTAAATTTGGACTCACCCTAGGGGCCCGACTCGGCTCACTCATAGCACACCCTGCACCACTGATCACGGGTAGCTGGGCCAAGCTGGGGGTCCCCCTAGTGGCCACAGATGGCTGGGCTAGGCGGGGGGCCGCTACGCAAGTCATGGAAGGCTGGCCTAAGCTAGGAGCCATCCCACTGGTAAAAGAGGGCTGGGTTTGGCAGGGGGATACTCCAAAGGTCAAAGATGGCTGGCTTAGGCTAGGGGCCACCCCAGTGGTCATAGATGACTGAGCTAGACTGGGCTCTACCCCAGAAACCTTAGATGCCTGGCTTAGGCTGGGGACGACCCCACCAGTCACAGATGTCTGGGTTAAGCTGCGGGCCACTCCACTAGTCACAGGGGGCTGGGCGAGGCTAGGGGCCACCCTAATAGTCACAGGTGGCTGGCTGAGCTTGGGGGCCACCCTAACAGTCACAGGTGGCTGGGTGAGGCTGGAGTCCACCCCACTGGTCATAGATGGGTGGGGTAGGGTCAGGGCCAGTTTGCAGGCCATCAGTGGCTGTGAAAAGCTGGGAACCACCCCCTCAACCATCAGTGGCTGGCCTAGGCTGAGGGACACCGTCTTGGTCCTGGACATCTGGCCTAAGCTGGGAGTCAGCTTATTAACCACCGATGGCTCAGATAGGCTGCTTGTCACTCTACTGGCCATGGAGAGCTGGCCTGGATTTGGGGCCACCTTACTGGCTACTATAGGCTGAGATAGGCATGAGGCCAACCTACCAGCCACAGACGGCTGCTTGTAGACAGGAGGGGCCACATTACTCAATGACAAACTTCTGGTCAACACAGTCCCATAGGGTGCCTGGGACAAACTCTCCTTCCGATTCATGGAGCTCTGATCCGAGGACGTGTCTTCCTCATCCTCTGAGTCCCAGTGGACACTCAGTGTCATGCGACTGGCCAGTGGGCTATGATGTAGAATGGGGATCAGCTCTGGGTCTGCAGAAGACTGGTCATGGAGGCTTGGGGCCAGGCACCTGTGACCTGCTCCCTCAGTCTCTTCCACACTCCTGGGTCCCTGGGACCTCTCTACAGCCTCTGCAGAGAGGAGAGCATCTAGATCAAAGTCCCTGTCCAAGCTGGCTTCCCAGGGCTCCTCCACCACCACGCCAACAGCGGCCATACTGGCCATGGACGTGGTGGAAAGGCTGAGTGAGCTGCAGCTGCGCAGTGAGCTCTGGGACTCGCTCATATTTAAGCCGTAGTCTGTGGAGCCCTGGGAGAAGCTTCTGGACAGGTCATTGTCTGGACCTTGTGGCATATTGGCCACCAGTTCACTAAATATATGGCCAGTTATCCGCTCCTGTAGGCCATGTGCCCTGGAAAGGCTACCCCGTGTTTGATTCTTCTCCTTTCCAGGGATGGCTGTTCGGGAAAGGGTGGGTGTCAGCTTATTGCCTGGGGAGGCTTGGAACAGACCGGGATCCACCTGACCCCATCGCTTGGGCGCCCAGCAACGACCGGGAGCTACGGAGCTGGGCCAGAGACCTGGGGTAATGACGCAGGGGGCGTGCAGCTGTGCCTTGCTCACTTTGGCGGCCTGTGGCGGAGCTGGGCTCGCCTCTTTGGTCATCTGCCTAGGGCCCTTGCAGGCTCGTTTATGATTCGGGGACCGAGTTCTCTGCATGGCCTCCTTGGGGACCACAGGTAGCTGTTGCGGAACTTTGGCCCCTTGGGGCTGGCCCCCACTGGGGGGTACCCTGCTGATCCCCGAGGGCTGACACCAGCAAACAGACCCCCCATAGTTGGCGGCACAGCTGTGGGAGTGGGTGCCCCTCCCACGACCTGTGGTGCTGGGAAGCTTGCTCGGTGTTGGCCTGCACTCCCCTGGGGATGCCCTTGTGTGTGGGACCACCCTGCTGACCTCGTGTGGACTGTGGGTGCTTGTGGTTGAGCTGCCAGTGGCCAGTGACGGCCGGCTGGTGCTCGGGCCCACACCATTAGCAAGGAGTGGCTGCCACAGACTGGAGGACGGCTGCTGGTGGGGCATGTTGGGCAAGCTGAGGTCCACGTCACTCACCATGGGGCCGAGAGCTGATGCCAATTCACTCGCCCTGGGGTGCAGGCACACTCTTTCCTCACAGACCTTGGGGGTCAGGTACAGATTTAAGGGGCTTCTGCTGGGTCCCATCTCCCATGACAGAGTGGGACCCGGGGCAGAAATAGGGGGATACCGGTGAATAGTGATCACCCCAGCAATCAAGGAGGCACCTACAGAGACCACGGATGAGCAGGGTGACCCCCCGAGCATAGCCGCATCCCCCCTCTCTTCCAAGCGCCCGGAGGGCCAGCCTGTGACAAAACCCTCCCAGGCCCCGCCCCAGGGAACCCTAACCTTGCTGGGCTGTAGTCTCATGGGGCCCAGGGTGGGCCGCCACGCGGCCGACAGGCTCCCCCTGCAGTCCACCTCCACGGGGGCCGGCATCACAGTCATCCCACTTCCCACTGTTTTTGAGGTAGCCTTGGGGAGGCCGACTCCAGACCTCAGGGCTGCCTGAGAGAGAGATTGGCTGAGGACTGCACCCAGCTCACCCCGACACAGGGCTTGGCTCAAGGTGGCGCGCTCCTCTTCCGTCAGGGCCTTGCTAAGCACGTCCGCCAGTCTGCTCTGAATGGCCTTAGTGAGCTCGCCCCGGGACAGTGCGCGGGACAGGCTGGTGCCCAGCTCGCCCCAGGAGAGTGCCTTCACCAGCACCGTGCCCAGGATGCCCTGGGGCAAGGCCTTGGCCATCGTGGCTCCCAAGACTTCTTTGGACAGGGCCTGGTTCAGGGCCACCCTCACTTCCCCCTGGGAGAGGGCTTTGGCCAGCAAGGCGCGGAGATCCTCCTGGGAGCCCAGCACGGAGGCCAGCTCAGCACACAGGGAGGCGAGCTGGGAGGCCGCTAGCTCCTCCTGGCTGGGCGGGGGTGCGCTGGTGGTTGACGGCTGGGCCCGGGCAGCCCTGCTGTCCCCCCAGGATTCCGCGTTGCACGTGGTGTGGCCAGCAGAGGCCAGCAGAGGCACCAGCATGTTCTGGGTCTCAGTGGCCCCCTGGCGCAGGCCCAGGGTGCCCTTGCCCTGGACGTAGCTGCGGGATGGGAGCTGGGCCAGTAGTCTGTCTTCTGGCTTGGCTCGGGGCAGAGTGCCAACGTGCTGGCAGGGCTGGGTGGAAGCCTTGGAACCCACCAGGAGTGGCTGCGATTGCGTCTTGCTGCTGAGTTCAGCAGTCTGGTGGGCTGCATAGAGGCTCTTAGCTGTATCTGTGACCAGCTGGGCCTGGGACTGCGCCTTTGTCAATCCGGTGGGGAGATGGCCTTGGGACTGTACCTGGATCACTGCTGTGGTCAGCTGGGCCTGGGACTGCGCCTTCATCAGCTTGGCGGGCAGGTGTGCCTGGGACGACGTCTTAGACAGACACACACCCAGGTGTGGTTGGGCTCCGGCTGCTGGGGGTTGGGCCGGTGGATGTCCTTGGCCCTGGGCCTTGGTCAGCTTGGCAGACACGTGCTCCTGGGGCAGGGCCTTAGTCAGCTTGGCCAGCAGATGGGCCTGAGGCAAGCCTGTGGTTGAACAAGGGGCCAGTTGCGCTTGAGGCAGACATGTGCTCAGAGGCCCCCCAGCGGTTCTCACAGGCCCATACAGTTGGGATTGAACCTTCAAGACATCCATCCTCGGATGTGCCCGCTTGTTCCTGTCATTGGCCACTTTTGCCCAGGTCAGATCCCTGGGCATTTCCGTGGCCATACTGGTGTCAGACGTGGTTTCTGTTTTCCCTTGTTTCTGGGAGAAGGCCTTGATTTTCTCGCCTTCCAAAAGAGGCCCGGCTGGAGGCTTGGGAGCCCCAGCCCCCAGATGCGATGGGCGAAAGTGTTCCACTTTTCTCTCTGTCAAGTATGAGCGGGACGAGACTTTGACAGCCCCTGTCACCTGTCTCGCATTCACTGTGACCCTGGCCTTTGGTCCACTTAGACACGTGTGGGATGAGGTGTCGGAAATTCCAGCTGTCGCCGCTGCTGAGAACGGAGGCTTGAGGTTTCCAGCTGCTGAAGGGGGCAGGCACAGGGTTTTGAGGATGGTGGCCACTGAGCGTAACTGAGCTGGAGTCTTGGTGATCATGGCCGCCAGGCGCCTCTGGGGAGGAGCAGTTTTCACCACCGTGGCTCCTTGGAGCATCTGATGAGATAGGGTCTTGCTCACTGTAGCCGCCTGACACGTCTGCAGTGGGGTCTTGGTCCCCATGGGTGCTGGGCGCTTCTGGAGTGGGATCTTGGTCGGCAAGGGCACTGCACACGCCTGGGGTGGGCCTTTGGTCGCTGTGGCCGCAGGCCGCGTCTGAGCTGGAGACCTGATCATCGAGGCCAGCAGGCATAGCTGGGGTGGGGCCTTCGTCATAGTGGCCTTTGCTGGTCGTGTCTGGGGTGTAGTGTTGGTCATGGAGGCTGCTGGTCGCATTGGGGCTGGGGTCTTGGTCCCCTGGGTCACCGGGCAGGGCTGGGGTGAGGTTTTGGTGATGGTTATCATAGGCACTGGGCATGGCTGGGGTTGGATCTTACTCATCATGGCTGCCAGGCATGACTGGAGTGGCGTCTTGGTCGCTGTAGCTGGTGGGCACGTCTGAGGTGGGATCTTGGCCACTGGGGCTGGGGGGTACAGCTGGGGTGGGGCCTTGGTTACCATGACAGTTGGCGGTGGGCATGGCTGGGGTAGGGTCTTACTCATCATGGCTGCCAGGCATGACTGGAGTGGAGTCTTGATCACGGCGGCCGCTGGGCACGTCTGGGCCGCGGTCTTGGTCGTGGGGGCTGCTGGGTACGTCTGCGGTGGAATCTTGGTCATCGCAGCTGCCAGGTACATCTGGGGTGGGGTCTTGGCTATTGTTACCATGGGCACTGGGCAAGGCTGGGGCGAGGGCTTGGCTATCGTGGCTGCCGGGTACATCTGGAAGGGAGTCTTGATCGTGGTCACAGTGGGCCCCGGCTGGGAGAGGGTCTTGTTTATCACAGGTGCTGGGCCTGTCTGAGGTAGCATTTTGAGGACCTCTGCTTCCATGGGGGCCTGGGTTTGGGTCTTGAATTGTCCCTGAACTGCCTGGGCGCACCTTCCAGATGGTGGTGGGCCCATGGCTCCTGCCTTGTTGGCTCTGGGAGTTATTTGCTTGGTCTTCATTGTGTCCCCTTCTACTTGGACTAGGCAGGTACTCCTGACGGTTCTTGTCATCAGGCATGGGCGGCACTTTGCATCGAGACTCATGGGACACGGAAGTTTGATGGCGACTGTCTGGTGTGGCAGGAAGGTGATGCTGGGGCTTCCAGCAGAGCATGTCCCGGGCGGTGACGTGCCCTGGGACTGCAGCAGGGCCAGTTGGTGGGTATAAGCGGCCAGGCTGTCAGAGGAAGGGAACTGGGTCTCCTTGCTCATCATGGTGGGCTGGGCTAGAAGGGACTTGCCCTCTTCCGGATGCTGGAACCGCACCTGCTGGGGCGGGTGGTAAGGGATGTCCCCCTCCTCCACCTTCGCTTTTTTCTCCATCGTCTTGCCAGACCGGAGGAGGCGCCTGGTGTTGAAGCGTCGCCAGGCCTCCTGGATGGCCTTGGCCGCCACCATCTGGGAGATGAGCTTCTGCCGGAGGCGGTACCCCCTCCAGTTGGCTTGAATGAGGGTGGCTGCGCGGGACAGCATCATGTCCATTTCATCCACCAGGACATTCCTGAAGGCCTGGCTCTCCACCACAGCCCGGAGGCGAGGGACACGACGAGGCATCGTCTTGTCTTTGTCAGGCTGTTCCAGAAGGGTCTCCTTGGAAGCAGGTGGTTCACTTTGGGGCTGTGGATGCAGTGTTCCCGGTTTGTCTTGGAGACTGGGATCGGGCTGATAGGAGCTCTGCCCGCTGGGTGACACCTGTAGCTGTGAACACAGTGTCCCCATTCTATCTTGGAAATTGGGGATGGACTGATAGGAGCTCTGCCCGCTGGGTGACACTTGTAGCTGTGTTGCTTGCTGCATTGTCTTGGTTCCTAGGCGGGTCAGCTCTGCCTGTGGGGGGGCAGTAGGGAGGTGGTCAGGGAGCAGTGTCATGCAAGACATGAGGCCTCCTGGCTGGGGCGGGTACTCACCCCCCAGAACCTACGTGTTCTTGTTCCTGGCATCTTGTAATCTTCCTCCTCTCCTTGGCAGGAACTCCTTCCCAGTCACATGCCCGGGTGGTGGCCTTTCCTACCCAGGCCACATCATCCTGTGGCTACTTTGACATCAGCTCACAGGGCACATTCTCACCTGAACGCCTGACCACCTACCTGCTCTTCAACGTCCCTCTGTATCTGGAACATACTATAAGGACAGCGCTGATCATACTGTTTTTGGAAATATCCTGCCTGTGTCTGTGTGCATGGTATGATTTGCTTTTTCCCACTGACTGATGGTATTCTGAATTCTTAGATGGTAGGAACCGAGCCCGACTCATTTCTCTGGCCCCATCTCAGCCACAGGGTCTGGGCTCCCAGCTGTGAAAAGTAGACGTTCTGAGTGGCTAGCCTGGCTGTGAATGAGCGGGGGAGCAGATTGAAGGTTGGATGGATAGATGGATGACTAGATCCTGAATGGATGAGTTAGTGGACGAATGAATATTGGATGGGTTGGAGGAACCGATAAAAGAGTTTGGGTTGAAAACGGGTGAGTAAATGAAGTTGATGAATGAACTGGCAAACAGATCAGTAAATAAGGGAATGGACACACGGATGGATGGATGAGAGGGTGAACAGATAAATGGATGGGTGTCTGGGTCGCAGGATAGTCGGGTAGCTGGAGGGATGGAGGATAGAGGAGCGAATAGATGGAATATGAGTAGACACCTGAGTGAGTGAATGAAGAAAGGTAAAGGAATGAAAAGGAGGTGGACTGATGAATGACAGGATGGGTCAGAGAACAGATTGGGGGGTAACATAGATGATGGATAGATCAATGACAGATGGAAGGATGGGTACAGGGAAAAATGAAGAGGGGACTAGATTTCAAAAGTACCCCAGTGCAGAGTATTCAGACACTCAGGCAGCCCTGGAACATAAGACACTTACTTTACAGGAGTCCCCCCCTTCTGGCTGGGATCACAGACGTCATACCTTGGAAGATCATAGAACTGGAGGAGCAGCAGGAGAAGAAGGTGCAATCTCAGAAGCCAGCTTGCAAGAAGCAGCAGCCTTCAGCTCTTCATCCCACGCAATGTGCAGCAACACTGCCCTGGGCTGACTCTGTCCCCAAGACCAAAATGAAGAGATGTTAAAACCAAAAAAAACACACACACAAAAACCAAAAAACTAAATTCTATTTAAAAAACAAAACCTTTTTTTTTTTTTTTTAATTGCAAAGTTCACTTATTCAGAGGTAAAACTAGAGAAATAACAGTCAGGTCAAAGAGTAGGGTAAAGACACCATCAAAAATTGGTATTTTGGAACCTGGGAAGCGTGGGGGGGAAATTGGCATTTTGGGTAACTTCCCTGGTGGTTTAGTAGCTAATGTAGTGGCTAATTCTTGTATCCAGTGGAGGGGACCTGGGTTCAATCCCTGGCCGGGGACTAGATCCCAAATGCCGCAACTAAGTCTTGGTGCATCCAGATAAACAAATAAATCTTTATTTGTAATTGGCATTTTGGCTATAACTGTCAGTGAATATCCTCCATGCTCGTGTCTTTGGATTAACAATAAAACATCAAAAACAAAGAATTTTAAGTCCAAAAAAATGAATGTGCAAGGAAGTTTATTCCTTAAAAAAAATTTTTTTTTATTGAAATATAGTTGATTTACAATGTTGTATTAGTTTCAGGTATATAGCAAAGTGATTCAGTTATATGTTCATATCTATATTCCTTCTTAGAATATTTATTTGTGCTATTTATTTATTTAGCTGCACCAGGTCTTATCTGCGGCATGTGGGAACTTTAGCTGCAGCACATGGGATCTAGTTCCCTGAGTAGGGATTGAACCCAGATCCCCTGCACTGGGAGCTTGGAGTCTGAGCCCCTGGACCGTGAGGAAAGGCACCTATATATCCCTTTTTTACACTCTCTTTCATTATAGGTTATTACAAGATATTGAGCATAGTTCCCTGTGTTATGTTGTAGGTCCGTTTGGTTATAGATTTGATATGTATCCAGTGTTATTTTGTACCTAAAAAAAAAAAAAACACAAAACTGGAAATAACCAAAAATGTGATTGCTAGGGGTCAGTTAACAAGTGCATAAAGAAGGGTACTCAAGGATGTTCATCACTGTGTTGTTTATGAGAGTCGAAACTGAAAACAACAGTGCTTATCAGCAGGGAGGTGGCTTAAATGCAGGAGGCCCAGGTTCAATCCCTGGTCAGAGCACTAGATCCCACAAGCCCCAACTAAAATTTCTCATGACTCACTGCAGACTGAAGATCCTGCATGCTGCAACTAAAATATGGCACAGCCAAATAATATTTTTTAAAAAGAAAAGAAAGGGTTTAAAATAAGAAATGGTGTCCAGATCCACAGGAATAGGTAACATTTAAAAGGTAAACAAGTTACAACCACTTGGATCCATATCTTGAAGACAACTCATAATTCCACTCAGATGAATATACTCAGGAAGTTCAAGTGTTTATACTCTCTCCAAACCAGAAACCATACAAATGTCCATCAACAGAATAACGAGTAAGTCAACTGTATATCCATCAATATATTAATATAAATGCACTGAATTAAAAATATTGGCCTATTTATAAATCAGTGGATCCTATTTGACATGTCAGTGAGAAAGCAGTCAACAGTACAGAGGAACCTCACATACACTGTTTTGAGAGAAAGAAACGGAACATAAAAGACAACAAATTGGTTACTCCAGTTATAGGACATATGAAAGAGAAGAAATTAAGCTCTGCTATTAAAAGGCTGGACAGGGGCTTCCCTGGTTAAAAATCCACCTTGAAAGGTAAGGGACACGGGTTTGATCCCTGGTTCAGGAAGCTCCCACATGCCACGGAGCAGCTAAGCCTGTGTGCCGCAACTGCTGAGCCTGTGTGCCGCAACTGCTGAAACCCACACACTTAAAGCCTGTGCTCCACAAGAGGAGCCACGGCAATGAGAAGCCCTCGCATCACAATAAAGTGTGGCCCTTGCTCACGGCAACCAGAGAAAGCCAGTGTGCAGCAAGGGAGACCCATCACAGCCAAAACACAAAATACAGAAATGAGGTGATTGAGAGGGGTCATGAGGGGGCTTGCGAGGCCAGTCACATAGGTTTCTTTGGATTGTGAGAATATGGCCTGGCTTTTCTCTTTGCATCACCTTCATATAGAGGCCAAAATACTCATAAGTGATGATGAGGAATATGTGAGGAGATAAGCAAATAATCCGAGCACACCTTAAATGAAAAATGCAAGTTACAAACAAAAGCACCACAGGACTTGACCCTTTTTCTTTTATTCATGTGTTTGGCTGCATCAGGTCTTAGCAGTGGTGGGCAGGCTCTTCTCTACCTACAGCATGTGGGCTGAGTAGCTGCGGTGTGCCGCCTTAGCTTCCCCCGTGGCTTATGGGATCTCAGTTCCCCGATCAGGATCAAACCCACATCCCCTGCACTGGAAGGTGCATTCTTAACCACTGGACCACCAGGGAGGTCCCAGGGCTTGACTTTAAAAAAAATAGCCCGTAAAACACACACAACACACACACACTGGAATGGATATAAAATGTCTGGAAAGATAAACATTAAATTGACAAGTGATTGTGTGTGTGTGTGTGTGTGTGTAAGGAGTAGGCTCAAGGGGTACTTTAATAAACAAAATTTCACTTAAAAAAATAGAATTTGGCCTTTTAGTCAAGGTGGCAGAAGGATATGATATGGGAACCTAGCTTCCTTCACTCCTTCACTCAAACATAGAAAGAATGATGGAATATTTTAAAACAATGTTACGTGGTGATCGTTGTTTAATGCATAGAAACATCAGATTACTAAATTGTAAACCAGTAGTAACTAATTTAACACTGTGTGTCAATTACACTTCAAAAACTAACAAATATGGATTTCTCTGGTGGTCCAGTGGTTAAGACTCCACACTTCCACTGCAGGGGTCTCGGGTTCAGTCCCTGGTCAGGAAACTAAAATTCCACATGCCTTGTGGTGCAGCCAAAACAAACAAACAAACAAACAAACTCATAGGAAGAGAGATCAGATTTGTGTTTACCAGAGGGAGTTGGGTAGGGAGAGCAGGAAGTGGATGAAGACAGTCAAAAGGTATATACTTCCAGCTATAAGATAAATAAATATTAGGGATATAATGTACAACATGATTTAAAAATTCTGTTGTATGCTGTATATGAAAGATTTAAGAGAGTGAATTCTGAGTTATCATCACAAGGGAAAATAATTTTTTTTTCTTTTATTTTGTATCTATATGAGATGATGGATGTTCACTAAACATTTTTTTCTTTTACATATTTATTTATTTATTTATTTAAGGCCATGACTTGCATTATGTGGGATTAATTCTCCAAGTGAAAGTGAGTCGCTCAGTCATGTCCAAATCTTTGCAACCCTATCTTCTTCACAGTCCATGGAATTCTCCAGGCCAGGATACTGGAGTGGGTAGCCTTTCCCTTCTCCAGCGGATCTTGCCAACCCATGAATCGAACCGGGGTCTCCTGCATTGCAGGCATATGCTTTACCAACTGAGCTATAACCAGAGATCAGATCAGCACGTACTGCAGTGGGAGCTCAGAGAACTTAACTGCTGGAGCACCAGGGAAGTCCCAATGTTCACTAAACTTCCTGTGATCATTATTTCATGATGTATATAGTCATTATGCCATACACCTTAAATTTACACAGTGCTGTATGTCAATTATTTCTCAATAAAACTGGGGGGAAACTTTTCTTTAAACAGAAAACTATACCTCAAAAACAAACCAACTCATAAAATAAGAAAGTGAAGTGGCTCAGTCGTGTCCAACTCTTTGCGACCCCATGGACTGTAGCCCACCAGGCTCCTCCATCCATGGGATTTTCCAGGCAAGAGTACTGGAGTGGGGTGCCATTTCCTTCTCCAGGGGATCTTCCTGATTCAGGGATCGAACCGGGGTCTTCCACATTGCAGGTAGACGCTTCATGGTCTGAGCCACCAGTTACCATAAAAAAAGGAAAAGAAAAACTTTGTAATTTCCTTTTTAAAAAAGAAGGAAAAAGAAAAACATTACCAAAATCTAGCTCTCGCTAACAGATATGATGCAAATACTCTAAAAAAAAAAAGACCAGTTATCAGAAGAATAATACTATACCCAAGTAGGATTTATTCTAAAGATGTAACAATAGTTCAGTATCTTTAAATTCCCAAGGTAATTCATTACATCTAGGACTTTAAAAGATAGCCATATGGTTTTCCAAATAGCACCGCAAAGCATTTTCCCAAATCCATAGCTGTTTGTAATAAATATTTTTAAAAATAGATAAGATAGTACCTAAAAATGGTAAGTCTAACCACAAAACCATAACCAATGCCATTTTAAAATTGAAATTCTGAAGTCATTTTTGGAAAAGGAAGGAGAAAGATGTTGCCCACCCTTGCTGTGGGTATCACTGTTTTTGATAATTACAGCAAAAGCAAGATAACTAGGACTTGAACAATCAGTGTAAATGTTTGAAAGGAGAGCTTAGCAAGAATTGTCAACTTAGAAGATCCAAGAGTTCTAATTTTTAAAAGCACATATGTATACACATACAGAACACACGTATGTATATATCTATCCCATCATTCTTAAGGTACACGGCTGCATACAAAAAAACGAGCTGCAAATAGAAATGAGAAAAAAAATTCATAGTTATGTCCAAAACTATACAGTTCACAGGAACAAATATTACACAAAAGCCAAAGGACTTACGTGAAGGCTAGGAAAAAGACAAAAGTTCTCTTGGAGGCTTTTCTCTCTGCATCACCTTCATATAGAGGCCAAAATACTCTTAAGTGACTTTGAGGAATATGTAATGAGATAAGCAAATAATCAGAGCATACATTAAATGAAAAATGCAAGTTACAAACTACAGGCACCCTAGCACCTGATGTACCATGAGTTTAGGAGAAAGAAAGAATTCCTATAACAATTATTACACAATGTCACAATTCACAGACTATAATTTATGTGCGGTTAGAATACCAATGTGGAGTTTTTTGGAAATACTGAAATAAATTCAGTATTCAGAGGGAAGAATAAATGAGAGCAGCCAAAAAGATCATAAAAAATAACAGTAATAAGAGAACTTTGACTCGCCAGATGTATAGGCAAAAGCCATCATCATCACAGTATGGCTCACCTCCATGACTAGAAAGATAGACCAGCGGGACAGAAAAGTGAAACCAGAAATTAATACCAATGTACCAAAATACCAATGATATATCTCAATTCAGGAGAGGGAAATTCTGTGCTTAAATAAAGAGTACAAGGCAATATATCTGCAAGAACATATGCTTGGATCTCTACGTCATACCATATTCTAAAAAACTCAGATGGATTGAAAAATTATAAGAACATTTATTATGTGTGTATAAGTCAGTGAGCTCTTATGAAACTAAACAGGAAACCCAAAAGCTTTGAAAAGACAAACATGTTTGACATCATTAAGACAAAAAAAAAAGTGTATGATTAATGATGCCATAAATAAGGCCAAAGTACAAGAGACTAGGAAAAAAGTTTGCAATGCATGTGGTAAAGAGTCCAAGTTACTGTCCTGCTAAAACAAAAATACCCATACTTTTGGAAGACTGACAGTATTCCAGAGTGTCTGCAACTTAACATTTGCAGTGTCTAGGATATAATCCAAAATGATGGCAAATTTGAATAAACTCAAAAAAATGGAACATTCTCATGAGAAAAGTTCATCAATGGAGTGTGACCCCAAGAGGCCCAGTTCTTAGACAAGGATTATTAGACAAGGATTATTAGACAAGGATTTTAGAGTAGCTATTATAATTATACTTAACAGGAAAACATGCTCATAGGGAATGGAGGCAGGGGATCTCCGTAAACAGAAACATGAAGATATTTAAAAAGAACCAGGTGGAAATCCTAAAATTAAAAATATAAAATATCTGGAATTCAAAAAGTATCTGGATGGGCTAAAAAGCAGGGTGCAGATGATAGAAGAGTCGGTGAGTTTGAATATAAATAGATAGAAATTATCCAATTTGAAGAACACAGAAGGGATAAAGAATGGGCCATAGAGCAAGCCTTAAGGACCTATGGGACAATAGCAAATAAATAATTGGGGTCCCAGAAAAAAAGGAGGAGGGTATAAAAATATGTAAAGAAATAGTGGCCAAATATTTGTTGACAAAAAACGTATAGGTTTAAAAAGCTCAGAAAACCCTAAACAAGATAAGCTCAAAGAAGCAATAATACTTTCTTTTCAGTATCTTTAAATTCCCAAGGTAATTCATTACATCTAGGACTTTAAAAGATAGCCATATGGGCTCAACACAGTCAATGTCCTGAAGAGCCAAGATCAGATCTTGAAATCAGTCACAGAAAAATAACAGATAACATATAGTGGAGCCATGATTCAGCCAACTTCTCATCCTCAACTATGGAAGCCAGAAGACAGTGGAATCATATTGAAGCAAGTCTGGGCCCAATCAGGAGCTCAAAACCAACCATAGATTAAATGAGGGATGTTTAATGTACTGTTTATGACAATAAAACAGTAACTTTAAGGTAAAAAGAAACTCTCATGTGGTTTCCTAGGGGTGAGCTATATCTCCAAAGAAGCGCAAATTGGGAAGAAATTCAGACTTCCTTGGAGAAGATGTGGTATGACTCACCAGACAACAGAGATACCAGCTGGTTTGGCCAGACTGAAGCAGGTCTGGAGTTTCCAAGCAAGCAAAGGCACCCTCCCCCTGAAGAGCAGCTGAGGGCAGAGGTGATCAGTAACTGGTGATGTGAGCACCTATCAGGAATCCAGTTGCTGGTGGAGGGAGAAGGTCTGCAGGGTCAAGAAGGCTACAGAAAGGTTTTCACCAGGCCAAGCCAGCAAAATCTCAGGAGTGAGGCAGATTCACCAGGAATCTCCACACTTCTACTACTGACCCATCCTGCAATGTCTCACTAGCACCCTCTACTAAGAAAGATTAATTGTATGCTCACTTGGGACAATGAAAGGAACTCCTTTGTTTCTTACAGATAAGGTACATAGTGCAAGGTACATTTGGAGGCAAGAGGTAATAGATTGAGGATTGGCATGCACATAATTAAAGAGCTGAAAGAACAGCAGCAACCAAACATTGCCAACTGATAATTCTATACCTAGTGAAAACATCCTTTGGGAATAAAGTTAAAGACATTTCCAGGTAAAATAAAACTAAAAGAATTTGTCACCTGTACATCTGCATTATAAGAAATGCTAAGAAACTTCTTCAAGTTGAAGGAGAATTATACTTGAGGGAGACATATCTGGGGAGAAATGAAGAATACATAAGGGATGATAGATACGCACATAAAAAGGAAAGACTATTATTTTTATCTTAAAAAAAAAACACATATAGCAGTATAAGCCAAGATTAACACATGGTTTTGTGGGATCTATAATCTATGTAGATGTATTTCACATGAAAAATAGAGAATAAACAACAATGTTGAGGGTAAAAGGACCTATACGGTTGGAAGATTTTTATATTTTAAATGAAGTAGAACAACAGTAACTCTAATTCAGTTATCACTTAAGGATGTTTGTTAAGGATTACAATTCCTTGAGCAGCCCCTAAAAAGGAAAAAAAAAAAAAAAGGCAGTAGAATTTAAAATAGAATTCTAAAAATGATTAAAAAAAAAAAGGCAGAAGGAGGGATGGAGGAATAAAATTCAGAGACTACAGAAAGAACACTAGTAAAATAGTATATTTAAATTCAATCATATTAATCACTGATATGGTAATGGGCTAAATACCTTAAGACAGAGATGATCACAATCAATTTGCTTTCAAAGACCCAAGCACCACCTCCTTTCACATTAGACTTTTGACTTCACTTGTGTGATGGTCTGAATATCTGGCCCCAAGATGGGCCAGGCCCAGGCACAATGCGCATCAGTGGGAACTGACTCATAACAGCAAACTGGCCTGAGGCTGGCTCCCCTGGGGGTCTGCACAGTCTCTGTCTCCATGTCACAGAGGAGGAAACTAAGGTCCAGAGAAGCCAACATAGCATGTCTTACTTCTTTATTTCGTCTCTTTTTTGCCTCCCCCATTAGACTGTGAGCTGACCACCAACCAGGTAGAACCCTTTGTCTGCCTTTGAGTCCCAGTGTCTGGAACAGTACGGATAGTAGGTGTCCTAGATATATTGATGGGGACACTTCCCTGGTGGCCCAGTGACTAAGACTCTGTGCTCCCAATCCTGAGGGCCCGGGAACTGATCCCTGTTTGGGACCCTAGATCCCATATGGCACAGCTATGAGTGTGCATGCCTCAACCAAAGATCCTGCATGCCACAGGAAGATGGAAGATCTCGAGTGCCGCAATTAAGACCCAGCACAGCCAAATGAATATCTTTTTTAAACAGAGAGATTTATGGACACATGGAAGAATGAGTGGAAGGATGGAAACATGGATGGACCAACAGATGGATGGATGAATGTGGCCCAGCATTCAGAACTTGGAGACAGCAACTTCAGGATCTGAATTGGTCCATCTCAGGTTCTGAGGTTTCCTCAACCACATGATTCAGCCTGTTCCATAAACTCAATCAGAATGAGACAAAGCAAGGACAGGGTGACAGAAACAGGATGTCGAGAAATGAGAAGAAGGAGTAAGTGCCGCAGACCCGTGAGCTGGGCAATTTTGAGGAAACCCCTCTGAGTCTCCATTTAATGTCACATGAGCAAAGACTACCTTCCCAGGTTCCCAAGAAAATGTGATAGGCTCTCCAGGCTGGGTCCCCAAGGCAGACAAACTCACCATCAGGCCTTTGGGGGCCCCTTGCACCTTTGCTGTGAGGGGTTGTGGGGCTGTCCCACCTCTCAGAGCAGCCTGGAAGGCCCAGGAGGACCCTGAAGGCCCTGGGGGCCCTGGGAGAATGACCAGGTCTCCACGTACCCACCCTTACTAAGCCCACAACCAGCCTCACTCACCTGCCCTTAAAGCTGAACCCACCAGCCCGAATGGCCAGCCTTGGGGCGCTGGTACCACGGCGGCTTTGTGACTCACAGCCAGGTTCCAGCCAATCCCCACCAGTTCCTGATGGGAGGGGGTTCTAGAAGGCTGACTCAGTGGGATGGGGGAGGGGCCAGGACCCAGGTCAGGGCTGAAGGGTTGCTACATCTTGCCTGCCCATCCCAAATAGAAAATTTAGGGCTCTGAGCACAGAAGGGACCCCAAATTCTCCCCCTTCATGTGTCCGGAGATTACTTCAGTCTCTCTCATCCCTTGGGCATTGGCTGAACACCTACTCTGTGCTGGACACCTACTCTGTGCTGGGACCTTTGTACTGGGGACACAAACAACTCAAATAATTTAGGGGTATGAAACTGTTAAGAAGGAACCTGTCAACTAAAAAAGTCACAACCTGTAAATAGAGAATTGTTCCATTTGGTAGGAATGTTAAGGATACCAAGCCTGGGAGCCAGCTTCTCAGTAGCACTGAGAAAACTGCTCCAAGGATGAGGGAGAGGGAGTCAGGCTATATCCAAGTTTGCAACAAAGTGAGCAAGTAGTCAGAACATCAAAGATTATTGTGAGGTAAGAAAAATCAGGTATCAAGTTAAGGAATTTAGCACACTGTGTAAAAGATGTAAGCCTCTGGGCTCACTGAAATGATCTGTTTCCTACGCACCTGAGCCATCTGGGGCCAAATCCTGTTTCCTTGTTCAGTGTAAGGGGTGGCAGGTGTGGCCAATGGCTACTTCTTGCATCCCCCCCAACCCCACACCACCCAGCTCCTCAACAATCACCATGGGGGAAAGCTGCTGGATCATAGGGATCTTATGCCCTTTTGGGAGCCCTCATTTACGTTTAGAAGCCAGAAATTGCTGATGGCTGTGACATTTCTTGCCCACTGGATTCAGAAGGAAATATTTCATTTCATAAACCAAAGAGGGGGTGGGATGGGCTGAACCCCACAGAGAGAGAAAAGAGTTTACTGGGGGCCTGCTGTGAGAACGGCACCCCAGATGGATGGCAGGGCACACGCAAAGGCCCTGAGGTGAGAACAAGCTGGTCAAGTTTAGGGAACATGGTAAAAGCGTTAGTTGCTCAGTTTTGTTAGACTCTGCCACACCCTGGACTGTAGCCCACCAGGCTCCTCTGTCCGTGAAATTCTCCAGGCAAGAATACTGGAGTGGGTTGCCATTTCCTACTCTGGGGGATCTTTCTGACCCAAGGATCAAACCCAGGTGTCCCGCACTGCAGGCAGAATTCTTTACTGTCTGAGTCACCAGGGAAGACCATGGAGATCATGGAGGCGGCTAAAGCCGTTGAGGGAGGGAAAGGAGGGTAGGGAGGGTGACTGTAGAGATGGGGCTTCAGAGAGGAGGATAGCCGCTTTGGTTTTGTTGAGAAGGTGCAGGGAAGCCACGAGAGGGTTTAAAGCAAAGGAGCACAGGCTCTGGGCTCCCACTGTTGAGGATGGGGGCTCCTTAGGGCCCCTTGGGAACTTACCACTGCTTGACAAAAGTGGGCACTGACCCTGAGCCACAGTCCTGGAAGGGGAAGTGAGGCCACCGTCCCCAGTCACCTCCTGGGGCTGGGCCAAGGCCTGGTGTGAATCACTGCTGGCTGGGTCCCGGCTGACACACACTTTGGCCTCAGCTCAGCAAAGTCCTGCCAAAGCCACACAGCCTGGCCCACAAGGCCTCTGGCTGGCCTCCTTGGGGAGCCTGCAGGGTGGGGGGGACATCCAAGCAAGAGGCCATCGGGGATGCTCAGCCTTCCTCTCCAAAGACCCTGTCTTTTCCACACTGTGGGTGAGGGTCTGGGCAAAACCAAGGACATGGCAGTTGAACAACACTTTGGTCTTTTGTTTCGGCAGCCACTAGGATAGGTCCTATCCCGGCCCTAAGAAAGCCAAACACAAATCCAGGGTGATCAGGGCAATAATAGCAGAAGCACAAAGCACCGATGGAGCCCCATAAGGGCACCTGCAGCAGAGGCTGAAAGGTGGAGATGAGCTGTGCGGCTGAGGGAAGAGATGTATCAGGCCATGCAGCTGTGCAAAGGCCCTGAGGCCAGAAGGAAAGGCAATAGTTTGGGTGGGGAGGTGGAGCCTGGAAAGAGACACCTGCCCAGGACCAAGTGCAGTCAAAGCCTTTTTTTCCAGAAAAGTATCAAGAAGGGTCAGATCTGTGGTTTCCAGAAAGCCTTTCTCAGCACATGCTAGTGAAAAGACTGGGCTTCCGCCGAGCCCCAAGGCTCCTTCAAGGGAGGTGAAAGGCCCCTGTGCTGCCATTTAAAATGCAGGAAGGTGTAAGACACACTTGATCCTTTTTTGGCTGTGCAGGGTCTTAGTTGCAGCATGCAAACTTTTAGTTCTCACATGTGGGATCTGGCTGTCTGACCAGGAATCCAACCTGGGTTCCCTGCCCTCTGAGCATGGAGTCTTTATCCACCGGACCACCAGGTAGTCCAAAGATATATCTGATGTTTGTCCTTGGTTTTTAGCACCCAGCTTCTAAAACTTTCAACTTTTTTTTTTTAATCTAATGTGTCTTTTGTATGCTAATAAGAAAAGCCCAAGGCACTTAAATAGCTTCAGAATGGGGACTGGTCTCCAAAAAGACCCAAGGTATGATTGTGCTGTGTGAAGTCACTTACTGTCCTACTCTTTGCAACCTCATGGACCTTAGCCCACTGGCTCCCCTGTCCAAGGGATTCTTCAGGCAAGAATCCTGGAATGGGTTGCCACTTCCTACTCCAGGGAGGGCGTGATTAGCTGGTTGTAAATTTCAGCCCCAATTCCCAGAACTCCTGGGAGGGGAGATGGCTGGATTTTGAGTTAATCCCCAAATGCCAGTGATTTCATCCCATTGGTGAACACATGGGATGCTCAGAAGATGAGGTACCTAGAGAGGGCAGGGAAGCTCCCCGCCCTTCCCCCATACCTTGCCCTCTTGCCCTGCGCATCTCTTCCGTGTGCTTGTCCCTGAGTTGTTTTCTTTATAATCAACTGGAAATAGTCTGTGAGCTGGGGTCTGTGAGCTGTTTTAGCAAATTACTGAACCTGAGGAATGGGTAGTGGAAACTCTCAGGTTTATAATCAATCGTTAAGAACTATAGAGGGCAGAGAACTTCTTAGCACTCCAGTGGTTAGGATGCTGCCCGTCCACTACACGGGGCACAGGTTCAAATCCTGGTTAGCGTGCTTGGCGAGGCCAAAAATAAATAGGTAAATTTTTTAAAATTAACTAATAAAGGAGTATAGGTAGTAATCTAGGACTGATTGGTATCTGAAGTGGGGCAGTCTTGAACTCTTCACCTGTGCAGCCTCTTTTAACTCCAGCTGAGAATTGTAGGATACCCAGTTGGTGTCTGGAGTTGGGGAACTGGTTGGTGTGGGGAAAAATAAAACAAACATGCATTTGATGTCAGAAGTGCTGTGAGTAAAAACATTTCAGGGGGCGTCAGATCTTTTAACCTCCCTGGGGTCCCCCCTTCTCTATAGACTTGGGGCTGCAGAGGGTGCACCTCACCTGACTACGCTTTCTCTACTGTTTTGTCTCCTGAGCACTTCCAACTTCTGAGCTGAGACATGTTACCTGGACACAGGAAACACATCCTTTTTCACAGCACAGGAGGTAAAGGCCAGAGCAGGAAGGGAACTTGGCTGAGGGTTACTGCAGCACACTGGCATTCAAGCTGGGACCCAAGTCTCCTGAAGAATGAAGCTCTGCCCCCCCAGGCATGGTTCTTCTTGGTCCCCTCTGTGTGGACACCCCAAGCTCAGTTACCAGCCCTCTTCTCATTCCAAGCCCCTCTCCTGAAACGTCTGCCTGAAGGTGGTACCAAGGAGAGGTCACATGGTTAAAAAAGCAGCTCTCAGAGCCTTAAAAAGGGGGCAGCCAGGGTGACCTGGAGGAAAAATGAACTTGTAGGTGGAGGCCCCTCTCTTTTGATGGCCAAGGAGGATTGTGGGCACAAGGCCTTCCTTCTCTGCATCTGTTTCCTCATCTGTAAAACAGGCATATTTGCCCACCTTCCCTAGCAGGGTTGGGTACACAGCTGGAGTTCAAAGGTCACTTGCCCTGTGTCCTTGGCCACCAAAGCTCAAGTCCCTAGGGACCCCAAGTTAGGCAGAAGCCCAAGGTCTGGGGTCTTTTGCCCCTACAATAGGAAAGGCCAGAGCAGACAGGGGAAGAGGGGAAGCTGGCAGTCAAGGCTCTGGAGATGAGAGGTCCAAGGTCCATACATCCCCACACAGGCTCCTAAAAAGGCTATGTGACCTCAAGCCAGTCACTCGTCCTCTCTGAACCTTAGTTTCTTCAAAACGGGAGAACAGGATGTTAGGGGAGGGGTGTTTCAGAAAGTACTTGAAAAATCCTGGATTTCAAGTTAGTGCTCTAACAGGGAGGTCCCCCAGAACCTACCTATACCCCAGGCCTGGAGGAAGACAGCTTTTCTTGTGGTTCTGCGATTCAGGTTTCCCATCCAACAAGTGATAACACAAGCTTAGATTGAGCACCATCTGTAAGCCAAGACCTGTTCTGTAAACTAACTCTCTTAATCCTCATAACTTTATGGGACAAGTTTACGATTGCTCTGCCCATCTTAGAGACAAGCAGACAACAGCCCGGAAAATTCAAGTTTCTGCATTTCACTCCGTCTCGGGCTGGAGTTGCCCCCCGCTCCCCTCTCGCAGCCCCTCCTACGCAAAGGGGACACCCGCGGGATGGCTATTTCCAAAGGCAGGTTGCAAACCCCAATGTCCCCCACCCAAGCCGACCGGAGTCGGCCCGGCGCCCAGGGGCGCCTAGATGGCGCTCGCTGAGCGCCAGATGTGCAGGCTCTTCCCGGAGCCGAGTCCGGCCTCCTCCGAGCAGAGGCGGAGGGAGGAGGTGAAGGAGGCAGGAGCGGAGGGGACCCGGCCNTGGTGGAGGGCCCATACATTCCTTTGTTCTTTCCGGTGACACCCTGTAACCTTTCACACTAACCCTCTCTGAGCGTCCCAACTCCTTGCTGCCCTCAGGGCCTTAACAAGTGCTGGCTCCCTTCCCTCAATGCCAACGGCTGGTTCCCACTCACCTTGTTTCCATTATACCTGGAACCATCCACAATGCTAGGGCGGACCATAAGTCCCAGCGGGGCAGACTATTTGGGGCTGCTGGGTCTCTGGCTCCCTGTATGGGGCCTAGCATCCAATAGCCAGTGTTAAAGGAGAGGGCTGGTGGGGTTGCTGTGGCACTTTCTGGCCTGTTTGTCCGATTGGCCTATGGACACGAACACCTGGTCTTCTGTTTCCCTTCCTCACGTGGCCTTGCCCCTAACTGGGCTGTGGAGCAAAAATGCCTTGAGGGAGGCTGTCACCATGAGCAAGAAGCCTGGCCTGGCTGGTGGAGAGTTGGGGGTATGTGTGTCTGTGGACCCACAAATGTCTGTTAGTGCCCACATGTGCCTGTATGTGTTCATGTATGAACCCAGGTGTGTCCACACACAGGAGTGGGTGTCTGTGCGTGTGTGAATCCGTGCATATGGGCACCCATGTGTATGTATGTGTGTGTGTATTGTGTGTGTGTATGTGTGTGTTTCCAGGCATGTGGATTTCTGTAGCCTCCAGTCGTGTCCTCTCGGGCCCCAGTCTGGCCAAAGGGACCCCAAAATGAAAGGGATGCAGCCCTTAGCCTATAACCAGCCGCACCCTAGGACCCTTCTCTGGGCCTATGCGGTGGGGCTAGATTGAAGGAGATGGGACCATGCTTCTCCCCAAGGCAGGAGGGTGAGTGGGTAGCCTAAGGAGTCTCCCCCCCTGACTTTGGGCCTTGACTTTGATAGGTAAAATGGTCTGGTGAGCTACGGTCAGGGCTAGCCTGAGCTGGGAGGGTGACCAGCAGACAGGCTTTGGAAAATGGAGGCAAAGGAAGGCCAAGGCGTATTACCTCTCTGTTTATATTTATTGCTTATGAAAATGGAGCAAATAATCCCACCTACTTCATAGAGTATTGTGACTTCTATTGGAAGTATTTTAACAAATAGTAAGAGCTCAATAAATGTTTCCTGTAATTGTTTTAGTATCATTTGGCCAAACTTAACTGCAGTTCTTTGGAGTACCCTCAGCCTGGACTGCCCTTCCTTAGCCTCCTGGCAAACTCCTACTCATCCTTCAAAACCCACCTCTGTTTCCCCTCCTCCAAGAAGTCTTCCATCACCATGCCTACAGGGATTTCCCTAGACCCTTCCATCTGAGTGAGCCCTTCCCACTCTATGTCTGATTTACTCTGTCCCAGGAGGGTCCTTGGGGCTAGATGGGGAAGACCTGTCTTGGCTGCCCTTGGCAGCCTCTGCCATCCCTACTCTCCAATACCTACCCCATTTGGCTCCTGTGCTATGACTTGCCATTCCTTGTGACCCAGTGTCCTTCCTCATCCTCTCCTTTTTCCCTCTGGGACACTCCAGTCCTGATCCTCCATTGGGCCAGGGGTTGACCCCCCAGAGCTGGGGTGCAGCTGTTTCCCGCTTAGCCTTCCCAGACTGGGGGCTCCTCAGGCAGGTCAAAGGGGGCCTGAAATCCATCAACCAGTCCCAGGCAGTGAACATGGGCTTCTCCCATTCATTCATTCATTCATTCATTCCACAACCATTGACTGAGCACTTACTGTGAGCCTAGTGATGGGGGAACACATGAATGACACAAACACCAGCAACCGCTCAGGCACACAGTCTGAGGGAGGAACCAGACAAACACAGCTTCAAGGAGAATGAATGGTACCCCTTTCCTGCAGGATGCAGGGGCAAGTGGTTTTAGAGTTGAGTACTCTGGGAGGGTTACCCCAGGAGATGATGCTGAATTCAGGAGGAGCTGGAGCAAATCATGAGATAATTCATTTGAGGGCACTGTCCCAGGGAAAGCAGCAAGTGCAAAGGTCCAGGGGCAGAAACCTGCTGGCCACATCTGTGCAGGGTAGAGAGGGAAGTGAGGCTGGATTCACTGAGCCAGGGAAAGCCAGAGGGAGAGAAGGTAAGGGTGGCAGTGAAAGGTGAAAGTGCTTCCACTGAAACCCAGGTGCTACTTGAACTTTGGGAAGTAGTAAAAGATAGGGAAGCCAGGCATGCCGAAGTCCATGGGATCGCTAGGATTCAGACACGGCTGAGCGCCTGTCTCAAGGGCAGAAGTGGCAGGTGGAATTGAGGGACTAGACGGTAAAAAGGCTAGGTTGGGACCCTTCATTTTCCCGTTTATTCTCCCCGCAGCGTCTTAAGTCTTGGGAATTATCCCACCCCACCCCCCACCCGGAGCAGGGTCCATAGAGGATGCATGTCCTGCCCTGGGTCACAAAGCGGAAGCTGAAGCCCCATCCCCACCCTAGCCTTCCAAAGGGAGGCTGGCTGTTCTTAACGGTCCCCCTCGCCCGTTTTCAAATCTCCAGGCTCTGGCCTCTCCCCAGCGCGGAGATTGCTCTCTTGTTTAAAGGAACCTACAATTCGATTTAATGTTTAGTCTTTATTTGAAGATCGAAACCTAAAATATACTTAATAAAACACAAAGCCCCAAAGAAAGAAAGTTAACAGGAAGCCGAGAGGAATGGGAGGGGTCCTGGGGCAGAGGGTCTTGCCAAAGACGGTCCCCGGGCGCTCGGGACCCCGCGGGGCGGGTGGGGCGCCTGCCTACAGAGTCCCCGGCGCTTAGGACCCAAGGGCTGGTGGGGGTGGAGCTTGCGGAGACCGTCCCCAGTGACAGGATCCGTGGATCGGCCGGGGGAAGGGCGCCGGGCTCGGGCTGGGGGCGCGTCTGGCCCCGGCGCATTCCAGAGGATCGGGTTACTGGCGCAGGCGGCGGCCCCTCCCCTCCTGTCCCGCTTCCGCCCTGGCCTGGAGCGGGAACGGCAGTCATCTTCCTCGTCCAGCGCAGGTGTTTGTCCGGTCGCTGGGTGAGGACCCAGCCCCAGCCCTCTGGTTCTTTCGTCTCACAAGACCATTTTACAGGAGAGGAAACGGATGCGCCTCCAGCCCCCTTCAGCACCAGAAGAGCGGGCAGAGCCTGCTTTACGATCGGCGACCCTGTTGACTGTTCCCCGAGATTGTGATGTCCCTAGGCTCCCAGAAGAGCCGCTAAGTCCAATATATGTTGATTGACTGACTGTACCAAGTAAGCCCAGAAGGACTATGGGACAAGAAGAAAATAACTTAGGCCACGCTGACACTGCTCCCGCGACCAGGACAGGCAGGACTCCTGCTTTCATCCAGTGAACACTTTATGTACAGTTGCTGAATACCCATGCCCAGGTTCCCAGGTGGCTCAGTTGTAAAAAATCCACCTGCCAATGCAGGAGACAGAAAGAGATTCCGGTTAGATCCCTGGGTGGGGAAGATCCCCTGGAGTAGGAAATGGCAACCTGCTCCAGTATTCTTGCCTGGAAAATTCCATGGACAGAGGAGTCTGGCGGGCTACAGTCCATGGGGTCACAAAGAGTCGGACACAACTAAGCACATAGTACAGGCCTAGGTGAGTACACGTGGTGTACACACAAGCCAGGCCCAATGTATTCACAGGTGGACACTGGAGAAACAGATTTAAGGGTCAGATGTCACAAGAACAACTTCAGAAGTTGATTTTTGCTTTTGGCCAAGTTGAAGCATCATCACTTATCTACCACCCTCTACTGAACAACTGCTGTATGCCCAGGCCTATGCTCTGGGGGAGGGTTTAGGGCCCTCCCTTATCACCTCTAAGCTGACTGGAATCTCATGGGGGATGGGAGACCACCACCATATAACAGAGAAGCCCACTTTAGGTCTGTGTTACCATTTTTTTTTTCCTTTAAGTCGACCCCTTTCAGCTTTTACTTCAGTAAATACATTTCAAAAGGGAAGCTTCGAGTCACCACCAGGAATGGAAAACCAGTTTCTCTTGCCATAAATAGAAGGAAACTAAAAAACGAAGAAACGAGAGCAAAACTCAGGCATTCCCTCCTCGGGGACACTCTGGGTCGATTCTGGACCCCAAATGTTCCAGTATCCAAAAAATATTAAAGGCTGAGAAACGCCAAACCAAGAAGATAGGCATGAGTATTCACAGGGCAGGAAGGGCCGCAGGGACCCACACAGCATTCCAAGAGGAGGGGAAGCACACAGTAGGACTCAATAATGTGCCCAGCCTGGGTGATAAGCACCTACTATAATATATGTGGGGTTTGCCTGCATCAGCCAGAATCCTCCCAAGGTCCTCTGAGGTACTGAGCTGTTTGGGGGCAGGGAGGACAGATGGCAGTGGCAGGCAGAGGCCTCTTGGGTGTGCCTCTCCAGGGGTCTCTCTGAGGAGGCTTCAAGTTGGTTAAGTGGAAGCTCTCATTTCTGCCTAAAGACCCTGGGGCTGCCCCACCCACAATACTGTGGGACCCTGACATCCTTCCCATACTACCTGGGGTTGGGGAGGGGGATGTCAGTCGTGTCTGATTCTGTGACCCCANGTCTCTCTGAGGAGGCTTCAAGTTGGTTAAGTGGAAGCTCTCATTTCTGCCTAAAGACCCTGGGGCTGCCCCACCCACAATACTGTGGGACCCTGACATCCTTCCCATACTACCTGGGGTTGGGGAGGGGGATGTCAGTCGTGTCTGATTCTGTGACCCCATGGACTGTAGCCCACCAGGCTCCTGTCCTTGGAATTCTCCAGGCAAGAATACTGGAGTGGGTAGCCATTCCCTGCTCCTGGGGATCTTCCCAACCCAGGGATCAAACCCAGGTCTCCCGCATGGCAGGCAGATTCCTTACCATCTGAGCCACCAGGGAAGTTGGGAATCAATGGATACAGTAACAAATAATTAAATGAGTAAGTGTATAATTTAGCGAGGTAATGAGCAGATGCTTCCAGGAGGCCAAGATGGGAAACCCACTCTTGACATTGTTCTTTAAAAGCCCCACAGAAGCACCGTGAAGAGGACACCTGTCCCCATTTTTCACATCAATAAACTGAGGCTCTGAGCAAAGCATAGGTCCAGACTTTGGAGGAAGACTGGAATCCAGGTGAATCTCTACGGGCAGACAAGGCTCAGGGAGCTGGGCATCTCAGGGAGATGAGCCTGGACCTGGGGCTGCGGGGGCCCTTGGGGGAAGGCACCACGTCTTCGGCAGCTCTACAGGATCCTGGCCCCTGTAGGGGAGTAGATCGAACAAGGGGGTGAGGCAGCGGGGAGGAGGCGGCGGGGGCCCCCAGGGTGGGGAGGAGCAGGCGGAGTCCGCGTCGNCCTGGGGCTGCGGGGGCCCTTGGGGGAAGGCACCACGTCTTCGGCAGCTCTACAGGATCCTGGCCCCTGTAGGGGAGTAGATCGAACAAGGGGGTGAGGCAGCGGGGAGGAGGCGGCGGGGGCCCCCAGGGTGGGGAGGAGCAGGCGGAGTCCGCGTCGCTTAGCAAGAGGCCCCAAGGAAGGAGCAGACTGGGGGCGAGGGCCTACATATGGGGTATGTATTAACGCCAGTCCTGCCCTTAATGGGCGACGGGGCAGGACGACCCTTCCTCTGAACTTCAGGACATTCTTCCGAACCCCCTAGCCCGTCGCCTCCTCCCCAACCCCCCACGCTCCGCCGCCGCTGCCTCTCCCAGGGAGGAAGTGGTGAGGATGCGGGGGAGGGCCCCCCATTCTCACTTCCCCTGGGGCAGGGCGGGGCCTGGAGGGTTCCCTCCCCCGCTGCAGGAATCGAGGGCCCCAACCCCCGCACACACACCGGGGTGGGGGCCAAGGGGAGGCTCCCTGAGCTGGGACTGGGCCGGGGTTGCACGCCCGCCACCCCCCACCCCACCCCGGTGGCACGCCCGCCGACCCCCACCCCACCCCGGTAACACGCCCGCCGACCCCCACCCCACCCCGGTAAGACAAGTTCTCTAGGCTTTGACGGTTCTCATCTTAAATGTAGGGGTAAGAAGCTCGACCTTGAAACAGTGAATTGCTGGGTGAGAGGTCCCCGCCCCGGACCTGACGAGCCCCTCGACCCTATCCATTCCCCACCCCAACTCCCGGCCCGGGGCGGGAAAACCCAGCCGGACGAGGACATGCCCAGCCTTGGAAGGGTCAGGGCCGGGCCGGAGGGAGCGACGTCGCAGTAAACGTGGACTTGGAGGGAGGAGGGAGGCGCATTCCGCAGCGCAGGCCAAGACCGGATCCCGATGGGGCCTCTCGGCTTGCCTCGCGGCTGCGCGGCCCAAAACCTGTCTCACGTCGGTCCCCGCAGCCTGGCCCCGCCTCTGGCGGGGATCGGGGAAAGGTGGTGGAGGAGGGGTGGGGTTCGGCGCAGCGGGCGGCAGCGCAAG